>JAUIMM010001164.1:600000-1067500 GCA_031769625.1 Taudactylus pleione
AACGGTTGTCTGGAGTTTCCTCCTTCTTCTTTGCCAGTTTTACAGTTTATCTCGGTTCTTTACAGAGACATGGGTGAGCTCATAGAAGGGATGAGGGCGAGAGCCTTCCTGGACAATGACGCGGATGCTCAGCAGAACAACAGCACCAGCAGTAACAGCGATAGCGGAATTGGGAATTTTAACCAGGAAGAGAAAACCAACCGAGTGTTGGTCGTTGATTTAGGGAGTGCTCCAAACAAACATATTCCTCATGGAATGTGGGAGAGTCCAGGAGGAAGAGGACAGATCCAGTCTGCTCTACACTGGAACGGTTACTGCAACGAGGATGACGGGCATTTCTCGCCACATGGCGCGCTTGTTGATAGACCGCAGAACATCAAGAAGCATTTAGGTCCATCTGCTCGTATTGAAGTTCCAGTTGTCTCGCCAAGAGGACCGCAGCTTCCCTCAAAGAAAGCTAATCCTCTGGATGTAGGAGGACAAAAGAAATGGTTGCCGGTACATGTCATCCGTGATTGGCAACAGGGGAATATCAGTGACCAGGAGTCTTATGCTGATTCAACCGATGGGTGGTCTAGTGTTAATTGTGGGACTTTACCTCCACCTATGAGCAAGATCCCGGCTGACAGATACCGAGTTGAGGGGAGCTTTGTACAACCGCCTGCTCACAAAGATGACTGGTCCAAGAAAGCGTTTGACATACACAACATATTTGGAGCTGGGCACACTTCTAAGAAGTCCAGAGAGAATAGAAAGGTAAGTATCTCAAGTCTTCTGAACTTATGTCTTTGCACAACAGCTACATCTATCACAAGTTTTAGAGTGTCATATTAAATGGTCCCTCTCCCTCTATATGCGCGTAGAGCACTTGTCACCTATGCAAATCGGAGGCAGCCATTTTGTAGGCTGAACAACAATTAATGAAAACGCAGCCTGGCAAGTCCCTATCAACCAGTAACACATAGCCGTAACTAGATGTTTTGGTGCCCTGTGCCAGAGAGAGCATTGGCGCCCCCCCATTTTTCAAATAGGGACATTAGATATTGCACCCGAAAAAGGGCCGGCCTCATGGGAAAGGGCCAGGGAAGAGATCGGGGAGGCCAGGAGATGCTGGGGATAAAAGAAGAGGAAGCAACAAGTGAGGATGATCATAAACAGGAAAATCGACAGGCCAAACAGTCCCCCTCCCCTGCGGTGCCCTGGCACAGGTCACACCACCTTAGTTATGGCCGTGGAGGAACATTGGACACATACGCACAGTTATGGCAGGTCAGACCTCACTCAGGAATTGCTTATTTCTGCGCACGCTATGAGGCCTCAGGCTGCGTATTATCGCAATGGATAATTTATGCATGCCCCTGCAACGCCATCCCAACGCCATCCCAACGCACTAGCACGACTTCGCTTTCCCGACCGCCCCCCCTTACCAGCCACAAACGGCACTTCCTGTCAATCACTCTGCCATGGGTCTGTGTACACACTGCGATCTCAATCCCTATCGCAGTGGCTAGTTTGCGCACTGCGTTGCATGCACAGATTGCGAAAATCGTCAGACTGCGTGCGTCTTAGCACTTGCGATCCTTCCTGAATCAGGCTCATTGTTCAAAGGGGAGGTTCAGTTCATTGTTTTTTTGTGCCCCTTTGCTGAAATATGGAAAAGCTCCAAGTGCACACATTTCAGGCACCCACAGAGGGCTTCAATAAACAGGAGCAGATCCACTATAGGGTGTAAATTTGTACGCTGTGTTTTTTTTTTGCCTGCCTTATAATACTAGCTTCATCCACATGTAACAGGCAAATACTGGGCAGCTCTATTGTTATACTGTGATTTTGTTCAGATAACTTCCCAACTCTTAATCTGGCCCCACCACAATTTGCCCTCATGGTTTTGCTCAACCTACCTGGATTTACACCTAACTCCATACTTTCCTACTCACCCAGACACCCGGAAAAGTATGCAAGTTCTCTAGAGACCGTTGCTGCCGCCACTCGCTCTGCAGTTTAGTGGGAGGTCCCGATTGGCTTGATGACGCGATTCATGTTGAATTGCTCCATCATAGACCCACCCCATGCTTCATGAGACCCGGAATTATGGCTTTGTGTAGCAGGAACAGGGTTACAGTGATGTGATCGAGACACTATACCCCCCCGCATTACCCGCCTGCGCCATAACCCCTTCTCCCCTGGACCTCCTCCCACCTGGCTGCCACCTACCAGAGAGGACAGCCAGGATATCGACATCTACTGTATGCCTAACTCTGAATTAGGCCAATAATCTATATTCATGGTAATGCAGCCTATCATTTATATACTGGTTCAGGACACAAAATGGCTGCCTCCACTAAGGAAACTTTTTAAGGATAATATATACAAGACTTATCTACAAGCTGCAACACTAATGATCCTGATGTTCTTGATATAAGCTCTAGCGCTCCAACTGTTTCAGGTTGGGACAAATGGCTTAGTACAGGACACATTCTCCAGTATGGCTGACAGATTCAGTGTACATAATCCCCTGACATGTGACCACACTTCCTGGCACATACAGGTCAATCTATTTTCTCCTCATTTAGTGCTCAGACAGGCTTATCCCCCCCCCATTAGCGAGCACTGTGGACTGATGTATGTATACTGTGTTATCTTTTTGTCATACCTAACCCCGACATACTGACGTGTCCCTGTCTACTTTATATATCGCATTGTATTATTGTTAGATTATGCTGCATGTAACTATTCTTTTTCTTTCTCTCTCTCTGCATTGTCCATATATATTTCATCATTTGCTGAAGAACCATCACCCGTGATCTTTCCTCCCTGCTTACAGTGGCAAATGTCCTGTCTGCGTTAACCTCATTACAAATGCTCTAGGCACTGAGGCCTGACTTAACTCAATAAAGCTCGGAACTGGCTTCAGGTGTTTGAGTCACCCGTCTGGTTGTCCAGTGAATAATACTGTAGCAATGGGTCTCATGTCGCTGTAATGAAAAAAGAAAGTGCTCCCCCAGTTACTGTAATTTAAATCTCAGTGGGCGTCCAGCTTAGAGCCTCCCTGCGGCACAGCCGGGCATGCTTATGAATCATTCTATATTCTAGAATGATTCATATGCATGCCCGGCTGTCCGTCCATTACCCCCAGGAATTTCATTTTTATGTGGGGTAATTTACCCCTGTTCCCCGACCACTGTTCTAGAGCACGTATGACAGACTAATAAATATTAAATCCTTTTATTTACACAATGCCTAGTTACAAAATGGAAAAAAGTGTTATAATAGACAATACATGTGTTTCAATTCCAACAATATGGAGACACTTACCATAAATTTGAACACGTAGGTTGTATCTTCTGCTAGCTGTAGCTCTCAAATTCGATTTTGGGCCCTCCCCAACAAAACTGACAACATGTATTGCATAGGTTTTAGTGTTACTCCCTCACAGCACTGCGCTCATTAGTTCAATTCCTTGTCATGCCACATCTGTGTGGAGTTTGTATGTTCTCATTATATTTGTGGTTTTTTTTCCCCGCACTCCAAAATTCATACTGGTAGGTTAATTGGTTTCTGACAAAAAAAAATTAAAAAAAGCAACCCGAATCTCTATGGGGTAAATTTACTAAAGAACAATTTAAAATCAATTTCAAATCAATCTAAATTGTTCAACATCAATAATGTTGTTTTTCTGGGGCTTAATCACACATTTCCTAACAGACAATTTTTTATTTTGTTTTTTTAAGTGTTAGTAAATGTGTGATTTATCCCCAGAAACACAACATTTATGTTGACTAAAATCGACCTTCAGTAAATTTACCCCTATATGTGTCAATGTGATGAGGAATATTGTAAGCTCCACTGGGGCACGGACTGATATGGATGACAAATAGTCTCCATAGCTTTACAGAGAATATCTGCTATATAAATAACTGTTAATGAATAGTGATGGATGGGTGTAGTTGATTTTACAGTGTACAAAGATTCTGGGCCTCATTCAGAGGGGGTCGTTAGTAGCAAGCGGTCGCCCTGAATCAGGGTGACCACTTGCATCCTGAACGACCGCTTCCTTGTCGATCGCTAAGCTGTGGGTTAACACCCACAGCTCTAGCGACCGACATGGGTGATGGTCGCGATGGTCAAGACCATCGTAACCATCGGGGCTTACGACCAGACCCTAAGGTTGAGTCTGGGCACTCGTAAGCCTCAGGGAGCTTCCTGCTCTGATCGAGCAGGAAGCTTCCCACTGACATCAGCAATGATGTCAGTGCGGCCGCCCCCAAACGGCAAACGTTCCGGCGGGAACACCTCCGTTTGGGCAGGCACGCCCCCTTCCCGCCTCCCAAACGGGGCGAGCTGTCACTCACCATCGACAGCTCGCCCCGTCTGCTGCGAGACCCCCAGCGACGGAGCGTCCGTCGCTAGCTGGCTCTCGCTCATGCACACGATGGAGCCGGCTCCATCGTGCGCATGCCCAGTGGGGCAACATCGAGTCGGTTGCGAGTGCTCAGCGCTTGCGACCGACCCTGAATGACCCCCACTGTCCTATCGCGTAGCCCTCTGTCCCTGGAGGTAAATAAATGTCCCATTCTGCCATGTCATAGATGACCAGACAGATAGATAGTGTCCCTAAGCAGACAGCTCACATTACTATGCAGCTCTGTATCTAACACATCTTTTATGTAAAGCTGGGTACATACTGATAGATATATATCGGCCCGAAATACAGTCAGGTGCATAAATATTGGGACATTGACAGAATTTTCATATTTTGGCCTCTATTCACCACCACAATGGCTTTGAAATGAAACAAACAAGATGTGCTTTAACTGCAGACTTTCAGATTTAATTTGAGGGTAATTACATCCAAATCAGGTGAATGGTGTAGGAATTACAACGGTTTCTATATGTGCCTCCCACTTTTTAAGGGGCCAAAAGTAATGGGACTATAAACTCAAAAGCTATTTCATGGACAGGTGTGGGCTATTCACTCGTTTTTTCATTATCAATCAGGTAAAAGGTCTGGAGTTGATTCTAGGTGTGACATTTGCATTTGGAATCGGTTGCTGTCGACTCTCAATATGAGATCCAAAGAGCTGTCACTATCAGTGAAGCAAGCCATCATTAGGCTAAAAAATCAAAACAAACCCATCAGAGAGATAGCAAAAACATTAGGTGTGGCCAAATCAACTGTTGGGAACATTCTTAAAAAGAAAGAATGCATCGGAGAGCTCAGCAACACCAAAAGACCCAGAAGACCACGGAAAACATCTGTGGTGTATGACAGAAGAATTATTTCCCTGGTGAAGAAAAACCCCTTCACAACAGTTGGCCAAATCAAGAACACTCTCCAGGAGGTAGGTGTATATGTGTCAAAGTCAACAAACAAGAGAAGACTTCACAAGAGTGAATATAGAGGGTTCCCCACAAGATGTAAACCATTGGTGAGCCACAAAAACAGGAAGACCAGATTAGAGTTTGCCAAACAACATCTAAAAAAGCCATTACAGTTCTGGAACAACATCCTATGGACAGATGAGACAAAGATCAACTTGTACCAGAGTGATGAGAAGAGTATGGAGAAGGAAAGGCACTGCTCATGATCCAAAACATACCACCTCATCAGTGAAGCATGGTGGTGGTAGTGTCATGGCGTGGGCATGTATGGCTGCCAATGGAACTGGTTCCCTTGTATTTATTGATGATGTGACTGCTGACAAAAGCAACAGAATGAATTCTGAAGTGTTTTGGGCAATATTATATGCTCATATTCAGTCAAATGCTTCAGAACTCATTGGACGGCGCTTCACAGTGCAGATGGACAATGACCCGAAGCATACCGCAAAAGCAACCAAATAGTTTTTTAAGGCTAAAAAGTGGTATGTTATGCAATGGCCAAGTCAATCCCCTGACCTGAATCCAATTGAGCATGCATTTCACTTGATGAAGACAAAACTGAAGGGAAAATGCCCCAAGAACAAGCAGGAACTGAAGACATTTGCAGTAGAGGCCTGGCAGAGCATCACCAGGGATGAAACCCAGCGTCTGGTGATGTCTATGCATTCCAGACTCCAGGCTGTAATTGCCTGCAAAGGTTTTGCAACAAAGTATTAAAAAGTGAAAGTTAGATTTAGGATTGTTTAGTTTGTTCCATTACTTTTGGCCCCTTAAAAAGTGGGAGGCACATATAGAAACCGTTGTAATTCCTATACCGTTCACCTGATTTGGATGTAATTACCCTCAAATTAAATCTGAAAGTCTGCAATTAAAGCACATCTTGTTTGTTTCATTTCAGTGCCATTGTGGTGGTGAATAGAGGCCAAAATATAAAAATTCTGTCAATGTCCCAATATTTATGCACCTGACTGTATACGAGGGCTTATTGAAAAGTAATGAGACTGTCTCTGTGTTTCTGTCCCATAGGTAGATGTGGCAACGCTATGCTGGTTATTGTGAAGCTCATACATAGATGTGTCTGAACCTGCGGTTGGACTGCCGTAGTAGTCTTTGTTTGGTCACAACTAGTGGAAGATCTTTGTCTGTTTCGTCATGGCGGATAAGGAAGACGTGTCTAGGCTGTCTTAAAGACACGCCCCCTTCTCTCTTGGCCACGTCCCTTTTCGAGCGTGTGTGCCCTGTCTAGGTCCAGCGTCCTGCTTGGCACCAGACCTGGAGTTAACCCTAGATGTGTGATTTGAATTTTGTGTTAAACTTGGAAAAAGCGGATATGAAATTCATGAAATGTTACGGAAAGCATATGGTGGAGAAACAATTAGCCGTGCTGCAGTATTTCTGTGGTGGAAACACTTCAAAGAAGGTAATACGCTAGTGACTGAAACAGCGCGTTCTGGGAGACCATTCACCGCGGTTACAGATGTCAACATTGCCAAAGCTGCAGAGATGTTGCAAATTAAATGACAGAAGGCAACTTTAAGCAAACTTTCGGCTTCACTTGGCATCTCATTTGAACGGGTTCAGCATATTGTGACAAAGGAACTGAAAATGCATCGCGTGTGTGCCAGGTGGGTACCCAGAAATCCCACAGAAGAGCAGATGCGACAACAAGTTGAATCGTGCAAGAACACCGCTCGAATGACGTAGAGGATACCAGATTTCCTGACGTCGATTGCGACGTGTGACGAATCATGGATTCGTAATTATGATCCGGAATTTAAACAACAGTCCAGTGTATGGAAGCATTTTTGCTTTTTTTCCAAGTTTAACACAAATTTCAATCGACGTAATCTCGCAGACACGTCTTCCTCATCCGCCGTGGTGAAACGTACGAAGATCATCCACTCGCTGTGACGAAACAAAGAAGGCTACGGCAGTCCGTACAGATGTGTCCACATACATCTATCCTCCGTGAGCTACGCATAGCGCGGGAGCTCCGTGTGACTCTGTAGAGCTGAGCGTCTTTTATGCGACTTTTTATCCTTCAAATGCGTCTTATTTGCACTGCGATGCGAATAGTTATCACAAGTGGCTTCTGGTGATTAAAATGATATGCAGCATGCCTATGTTCTGGGTGCGACTGTATGAGGACACATCTGTATGAGCTTCACAATAACCAGCATAGCGTTACCATGTCTACCTATGGGCTAGAAAAACAGAGGCTCATTACTTTTCAATCAGCCCTCGTATCTATAGTGCATCGCCGGGTGTGTATACCCAATATGTCTGTGAACGATGTCGTTCAGACATATCTGATCGGCCCTGCAACGCAGCAGATGGGCGATATATCTGAAAGATATATCAGTCACCTGCTGGTGTGTACGGACGGCGCGCCGTTCGCCCGTACACATGCTGCAGGGACCCGCCGATGAGTGTCAGCTCAACTGGACGGGCAAATTGAAATGCCCGCCCAGTATGACATCAAGCCCGGCACATTGGGCAGATGATTGGTAAGTGTGTGTATGCACTTACCAATCGTCAGACAGGTCAGTGGGTCGACCTAGTGCATACCCAGCCTAAAAAGAGAGGAGAAGGGAGTTTTCGATAATCACTTTTATACTGAAGTGTGGACAGCTGAGAAAGACGTGAATTGTATAAAAGACAACAACCCCTTCACAGGGCAACTCCTGGGCTGGTGCCTGCATCCAATTAATATTCCTAAAATATGATCCATTAGTCAAGTCATGTATTTTATTTTTGTCATTCTTATACAACGTCCTAACACCAGTGGCAACTGGTTGTTCCCTAGAAAAGGATTTGACAAGGATCCACCTCCATGACATCCTCTACTCCTGTAAGCTTAAAATATCCGCTCTGGAAGTTTTTGGTCAAATGAATTTCTTTCCTAGCAGACATTACAGGGGAGGGAAGAGGAGCCTAAAACTTAGTGTTGGTCTATAATGAGAAACATAGCCGTTCTCTGGCATAAAGCAAAGGAGAGTAGACTGCCAGTGTATAATGCAAGCTTCTGGAGATTACAGGACACTGTCCAGAATACTGAATGTATTGGTGATTTCTGAGAAATATTGCCATAAATACAATTGCCAGCTCTATTTTTTTTCTTTGCTGCACATTTCCATCTATTCTGATTAATATTTTTTGAAGAGGCGCATTTTATAAAAAAAAAATAATAATAATTATAGAATCAAATTCATTGAACCTCTCTGGGTTGGCATTGGATTGCCCCATACATATCTCCCAGCCGTCCCGATTAGGGATGACCATCGGTGGGGTATCCATCGATGGTAACATTGGTGGTTAACCTCCGTGGTATGAAACCGGTTTTGCCCACTAATGGACATCCCTTCTCTTTTACACAATAGGCCAATCAGAGGTGGGGGTGGGAGGCTTCACAGGTTGCATCAGGGGGCGGAGCTAGGCTTCGTGTCCCGGCGCAGGGAGCAAGAGGGAAAAAATCATTGCAGGGCTCTGTGCCATTGATGGCGGAGAACTATTGGATACTCGCCATCAACGGCAAAACGATCGGCGGTTAACCATCGATGGTCAGTGACCACCCCTAGTCTGGTACAAGTGGGACAGTCCCGATACAGGCGTGGTAGTCCCAATACAGACAGACTGTTCCGCATTTTAACATAAAATGCACCGACTTGGAGTAAGTTGGGGCGTGATGTCCCTGCTTGCCACGATGAGCAGGTGCAGCAGCTGCTCATCGCGGTAAGATGCCTCTGATGTAAGGGCGAGCTGTGGAGAATTGAGGGCAACTCAGCACTGCAGCATCTCTGCACATTCCCATTAGGACAGAACTATACATACAGTGTGCTGCGGCCTTGCCCCCCTTTCTGAGGATTTTTGGCTGTGTCCAAATTTTGGATGTGTGCCCAAGATCCATCGAGACAGTATCCAGGTTGATGTGATTATCTGCAGCGGCTCTGCAAGCAAAGTATCCCTGGAAACTATTTTAGAGTTCTACAGTATATGATTTCATTATATTAAACGTTCATGTCACACAAAAAGGGATCTAAAATAGTCCTGATTTTTATGGTGCAGTCTAGGAGAGTGGCCTATTGGACATAGGGGTCTATTTACTAAGCAGTGTTAGGAGACAGAGTGAAAAGTGATAAGTCTGTGATAAGTGCCAGCCAATCAGCTCCCAACTGACTTCTCACAGGCTGTGTTTGAAAAATGACAGTTGGGAGCTGATTGGCTGCCACCTTATCACTTTCTTATCACTTTTCACTCTGTCTCCTAAAACTGCTTAGTAACTAGACCCCAAAGACTTGTACATGGCTGAGCATTGGTGTGGAGATGCAGATAGGAAGGGACACCTTGAAGAATCTGGGGCATACCCTGGCATACTTTATCCTTATTTTACCATTTGTACCACTGGAAAGTATGTAATATTCATCTTAAATGGACCTTGCGGCCTTCTCCGGGCTGAGGAAGCCATTATAGTGGGCGAACCGACAGTCCGCCTGTAAATTAAGTAGGCACACAAGGCGCTCCATAATGTCACTGGTGCCTAGTGTATTGGTTCAGCCCACAAAATGGGTGCCTGTGTGCCGGTAATAAGGCTGCATTCATATATCACCACCGCTACTGTTTTAGATTTTACTGGATATTTCCCACAATGCTTTGTGTCCATTGAGGAGATGTATTATGGGGAAACACAATAAGGATTGACAGCTAAGCTTTTTATTCACGCTGCACTAGTCCTCTTTTTTTTTTTTTTTTAAAGGGATTACTAGACATATTCACTTTCCTTGGCAGCAGTGTCGGCCAGGCTCCGTACATATATCACACAGTAGAGCGTCTGTATCTGTGTATAATACATTTGGCTCTCAGTGCATTGCTACATCTCTGTTATGGAAAACACGTGAAGCTGTAATGCTATTAATTTTAGTGGATGTTAATACCCAAAGCTGCCCTGTTTTACAGAACTTGCCAAAATGTTTGCCACAAAAAGCTGATTGAGTAGATACATTTCACGGAAGTGTGGTGCCTGTGCATGACAGACACATTTATATACTGTCTGGGCAATTATAGGCTATTATTTTACAGCAGTTAGAAACAAGGGATTAAAGCAGGTTGAACGTTTTGGATTGAGATACATGGAAATCTGAGGTACCAGCAGCTGGTAACGATGAATGTGTTCTGTAACGGTAGTAATCCCCATTGGGCTGGGCATAATCTGCAGTTCAGTGCATTGGTCTGGGGGTCATTGTGGATTAATGCCAGTTTGTAACGTTTTGGCTACTGAAGTCAATTGGCTTTTTAGTGAATTATGCTTAATTTGAACAAAGAGAAAGCATCAGTCATATGCATAAAAAGTGTAGCATAATGTCTTTAGACTGGCATAGTACAGATTGGTGCAAACTGTGGGCTAGGACCCAAGTTGGGTCTGAGGAGGTGTTTTGGGGGTCTTCTAGGGGTTTCAGATCATTGTAATGGTACACTGACGTGAGGTATCAGAACCATGGCACGTTGACCAGTCAGGTCTCTGAACAATGGTACGCTGACGTGTGTGTTGGAACAATGGAACATTGATATGGGGGTTATCAGAAAGGTACAACATTGACCATTGGGGTCTCGGAACAGTAGTACGCTGACATGTGGGGTATCTAAGCAACGCTCACCATTGTGGTCTCGGAACAATAGTACACTGATATGGGGTATTGGAACAATTGACATGTGGGGGTTTCAGTACAGTGGCACATTGACCAGTGGGATCTCAGAACAATGGTACGCTGACTGGTGAGGCATTAGAACAAAGGGACGTAGATATGTGATTTATACCATGTGACACGTGCAGAAACAAGCTTGTGCATTTTTGCGTACCTATGATCAGTTCCGAGTTGAATGTATCTGTGCCGGATCTCGCTTTGCGTACAGTGGGCTGAAACTGGGTGCCAACACCCAGGAGATCTGTCATGGGAGTGTAGCTAAAGCTCTACGCGATTGAGTCATGCGTACGGGTAAGGGACAGAAAAACTTTTGCTATCGGCGCTAACAATAATATACTGCAAATTTATGTGTGTGCAGCAAATAAAACAAAGGGGATTTTGTCATGATTTGATCAAAGCACTTAAGCCTGCAGCCCAGCATCAAGGGACCCCATTTTTCTGCAGGTCCCTAACACTAGCATATATGCCTAGCACATCATTACATTGCAGTCAAATGTACTCACCTCCTGGATACAGAGGGACACATCTATACAGGGCTGGCTGTTAGCCACACCCAAATAGGCTTTTTATAGCCTTAATTGAAAGCTGCCATGATAGCACAAGGCAAAATTTTGAAACAAAACAGAAAAGAAATATGCCCGCGCTCGGTTTTACGGGTAAGGGACGCCTGTTTCTGGCTGATCTCTCGCATCTAGCATGGTGCTGGTGCGAGTGGAGATGCTAATGATGACGGTGGTTGGCGTAAGAATCGGTCGGGCGTCGCAGTTCCCCTCTTGGAGATGCACAGATTTCTGCAATAGCTGTATAGAATCACGTATTCGCATAAGGTAGTAATCAGGCTGCGCCGATACAAGCCAAAACCACCACTTTGCTATCGACTCGCCCCGATCGACTGAGCGGGAGTTACCAGGCGGTAGCGGGGCGTTTCCATGCAGGAGAAGTGTTCCGTGGGCATGTTGGCGGAATCGTGGGCTATTCAGAGGTGAGCATATGCAATCCTTCAGGATAAGGCTGGCGCAAATTCGTGCCGGCAGTGATGACGCAGACTTTCTCCAGCGTATGTATGGGGGAAGTGCAGTAGCATCTTGTCGGCCGAGTCAGGACACAGGCGGATATCCACATTTATTTTCAAAAGCGTAAAGATAGCTGGCAGTGGGCAGCACAGACGGTGTAATGGTTAGCATTGCTGCCTCACAGCACTAAGGTCGTGGGTTCGATTCCCACTACGGCCCTAACTGTGTGGAGTTTGTATATTCTCCCTGTGCTTGAATGGGTTTCCTCCGGGTGCTCCGGTTTCCTCCCGCACTCCAAAAATATACTGGTAGGTTAATTAACTCCCAACAAAAATGACCCTAGTGTGTATGTGCGTGCAATAACTAGCTGCTGCGAAGGGCTCTTGTAAAGATGCATGGGACAAAATTACCTGAGGACAAATAGGGCAATAGAGCTTTTTCTCACTTTGCATCATACAGCAAAAGTTTCCCGCCAGTGATAACGCTGCTATTGCCGCTGGCATGATTGGCCAGCCTTGGTTGGTTTTGTGTTTAGCAAATATTGAGGCGGTACCTGTACCACTGCAGTGCCTGTTCCCAGGATAGTGATAGCAGATGGACTTTTATTTTAACTGTGCTAGTGCAAGCTGGCTATCCGACTGATGCGTGTCTGCGTAGAATGGCGGGGCAAAACGGTATCTTAACCCTTTCCACTCTGGGAAAGCCTCGCCAGGACATTGCTTAGCTGCCCTGCCAATGTTTTACTATTAATTGGAGTTCTAAGGGAAGTTTATATGATATTGTGGCAGTCCATTCTGGTTTTAAAATAATTTTTAAGTTAATTTGTTCCCACATTAATTAGGCCACTGTAATTATCTTTCTGACCCGGTACTAGTATGTGTGTGTGGGGCCGCTCCCTGTTGTGAACATCAGTGACCTCTTTACATATGTACTGCTGAAAGCCCCCTTGCCAAGCCATCTTGGTAGCCGCGCTGTGCATCCCTGTCGGGTCTGTGCCCCCAGACACACCTGGATACTTTGTTTTCAGCATTGTTCAGAATAACACATCTAGCCTTTCCGTTATATTTTTTTTTAAGACTTCCTGAATGTCGCCCCAATTCTTAATTTTTAGGTCTTTTTTTTTTTTAAAGATTTTTATTTATTTTTTGTAAATATTACTTGTATTTTAAACTGTGTAAAAATAATGACATTAATGCAGAATAGCACCCAAACATTCTTCACCTTAATTAGTAGTACTGCGGTGGTGCACATGAGTGTAAGAGGTACTCGCACATCTCTGTAATGAACACTTCCAACCAAATCGGTATGTAATACCGACAATCGGGAACCAGGCGGTTAGAATACCGAAGCCTGGATCCCGACCGGGTTAACATACCGACATACATACCAAGGTCGGTATGCTAACCCTCCCTACCTGGTGCCTGAACCTAACCTCCCCCTCCCCGCACCCTAAACCTAATCCTCCCCTCTTAGTGCCTAACCCTCCCCCTAGTGCCTAACCATAACCCCTAAACCTAACCTTCCCCCCCACCCCTTTGGGATGCCGGCGCCGGGATTCTCACCGGCATCGATATTCTGACACTGGTAATGCAAGTGTCGGCATCCAGACTACCGGGATGCCGAACGCATACCCTTCTGACTAATCAGTATCCTATGTAAGGCCCTTCAGATTGTGCAGCTTATACAGCGAATATACTATAGGGTTTATGGGCTTGTCTGTAATTTTTCCAGTAGTTGGCTTTTCATCTACTGCAGTAAAGCCAAGTCTGTTCCGGATGCTGTTACGGAGAAACTATTTGCTGAACCTGGTAGAATCCACCATCAGCGAGTGCTCCTTAGCTCTATTGAGATGGGCCTACTGTGGCCAAAGAAAGACGCGAAAGGCCCAAATTAATTGTGAAAGTTTCCAGCCTTATACATTTGCAACATTTTTGTAGAATACCTGCATGACCATAAGAACATCTGTATTTTTTTTTCATAGAGTTCAAAATTCGTCCATTCTAATGGGAAGGTTCCAGGTCCGCAGCGCTCCTCAGGCCGCAGGTCACTTGGAAGGTCCAAGAGGTTCAGCATCACACAATCTCTTGATAACCTGGAGGTAAATATTTAATATATTAATAAATGACTAACCGTTTGTGTGTTCTATTGTTTTGAATGGACGTATATGAGGAACGTATGGCTACATTGTGCTTTGAATAAATTTCCTTAATACCTAGCAATTGGCCACTTTTTGCTGTGCGGATCTGGTCGCCCAATTAATTAATTATAAATAAAACTGGTTCCTTACTGCAGTGTATGTGACTAAACCTCTTTGTCAGCAGATTACATATTGGCTGCCTCACATTGTTTAATTAATATCTAAAAGGGAGGAAACCTATGCAATCCCTTTTCCTTTTGCAGCAAAACCTCTGCAGTGTAAACTGTATTTCAAAGTACTTTTCAAATGTAAAATATTTTTGAATAAATGCTGAAATCAAATTGCTTCTTACATAACATAGTATTTTTTATAAAAGGATGTAGCACTTAGACTGTCAGTTTAAGAATAAGGCCCATATTGAGCTGAGCTGCAATACTTTTTCGCCTCCCGGACTTTTCGCCTACATCGCGTGTTTTGCAGGCGGACAACTATCATGCGCATGCACGCGTATTGCCGTATTCAATTTGAAAGTAGGCAAAAACGGGACCCGGAGAAACTTAAACAAGCGGAAAGTACTGTCAGATTTGGGGGACTTAGCCTGACGCCCCCCAAAAGATGTTCTGACATGGGGGTTAGCTATGGTACCCCCCGATTTGGCTTGCTGAAGGTGTTTGGTGTTTTTGAACGGGCTCAATAGCTGCTAAATAACGTTTTTTGTATAAGTGGTGAGGAATAGTATTCAGGAGGTTATTTTGCAGAAAATAACTTCTCCCAGCAATTTTGGGGTACTTGAAAATGGGGGGTAGCATATTTTAAAGTTGCTAAAGTGAAGTTTAAAAATCGTGCAAAATCCACCTGCCGCAAGCCCCTGCAATGAAAAAAACACCTGGGGCATACTTGGGGACCCCCCCAGAGTCAAGTTCGCTAGTTTTTAACTTTGTCCCCCAACATTTTTTTTTTTTCGCCCCCAAATTAAAAGTGATTTTTTTGGGGTGTTCTTAAGTCTTTTTTTTTTTTTTTTTGACACAGTTTACCTTTTGAGGGACTGTCTAAAGGCTGCACAGGGGTTCCCGCAATGTTGCACCCCAAAACCCCAATTCTGCACTTTTTTCCGCCTGCTATTCATAGGCGAAACATTTTCGCCTATTACATTGGTGGAAAGTCTTTCAAACTGAATACGGAGTGAAATTAAAACAGGCGAAAATGACTTCATCGGCAAAAAGTTTTTGCCAAAAACACGCGAAAACGGCTTTTCGCTCCAAATTGAATACGGGCCTAAGACTGGAGTAGATGTACTAAGCTTTGGAGAGAGAGAAAGTGGACAGAGATAAAGTACCAACCAATCAGCTCCTAACTTTTTTCAAACACAGCCTGTAATGTGACAGTTAGGAGCTGGGTGGTTGGTACTTTACATCTCTCCACTTTATCTCTCTCCAAGGCTTAGTCCATCTTCCCTTCTCCTATAAAGAAATCCAGACTGTTGTGAACCTGGATCCTAGCGAGATTGCATAATAATCAATAAAAACAGTGACTTTGCCTAATTATACCTTTTTAAACGGGGTATATTGCAAAAGTGATTTGTTTTAAGATGCTGTGTAATGTCAAATGGAATGTACATTTTTAATTTTGGTTAGAAAGAAATGATTTTTGACACGGTTTCTTATCTGTATCGTTCTCAGTTAGAAGTTGTAATAGCAGCGCACTATTATTCCAAACAAGATGCGTTTGTCTTGAGACATTATCATGTTATGGGCACCTAGGAATCCAGCTTGGCAATCCGTGCCAGAGATCGCTAGTTAGGAATGCCTGATTAATCAGTTTGTGAGATTTAAGCTGGGTACACACTAGATGATATTATGAACGATTTGTCAGATTCCAACACATCGGAATGTTACGGTCGTCAGTGACATCGATGGCCCATATGGCGATGGCGATATCTTCAGCGGGGGCCATGCTGCTGAGTGCAGCATGGCACCCCCCCGCCAATGCCTGCATCCCTGCCGGGTCCCGTCGCTAACGACATCGCGCTGGGTACACATCGTTTACCGTTATTTGGGCCTAATTTTAGCTTGCTGTTTATAGAAAGGGGCAGTGGTTAGACCTATTTAATAAGCAGCAGTTCAGGGTGGGTGGTTTTCAATCTTCTCTGACCACAGGTGGCCACGTGACCTGGATCATGCCTCACACCTCTTAGGTCGCATGACCTGGCACACTTATTAGCAATTGATGTTTTAAAAGTTGTTGTTTAAAATCCCTTTAATTGACGGGAACGCAGGTTCCACAGCTTTAACAGGAATGCCAGAGAAGCGCTCAGCGCTATGGTGGGACCTCTACACCACAATCTGGTGGGTAATGCTGGGGAGTTTCCCAATAGAGCATCCCTTGCTCCAGGGTCGTATTAATAGATGAGGGGGCCCATATGCAGTGTCTGTCCGGGTCCCATCCTCTCTGGCTGCGCAGGTCTCCATGAAAATGGCGCAGTGACCATTTTCTCTGTGATTTGTGCTGCGACGCGGGACTTCCGGAGAGGTAAGTATTGAAAAACATGCACCAATTATAGATACATCACTGCCCTGCTCAATACTACATAATAGTCACTCCGTCACCTGTATACATAGTGGTGGAAGTTTTGTACAACGCTGATCTAGAGAATGTGCTGTAGAACCTGGCCATGTAGTACTATTATATCTAAAAGGTAAGGTCTCGGTATAGAACTGTGAAAGCCTGTATTCATGGCCATGGTGACCTCACCTCTGATGTGTCCCTGTGCTAACCTACCAAGCAGTCCATTTCTGTAATGGGAATATTCCTTATTAAATTGGTTTCACCTTTCAATCCTAGTCATAAATATTGGATTAAGTAGGTGGATGGGTTCCTATTAAAAGTATTGCATAAAATTGGGGAAAGTTTTTTCTTTTTTTTTTTTTTGTCCATCTCGAAGACCAAACCCCTGTTTGTATGTTCATTTCTCAGTAGTTAAAGAACAGATGGCATGGGGGTCAGGGTGGTCTTGGAACGATAATAAAGTGGGCAGGGCTGGTATGCATATGTTCAAGTTGTCTGTTACTATTACCCTTTATTTATAAGGCCCCACAAGGGTAATGTAGTGCCTTACAGAGTACAGAAACAGTGCGAACAAAAGACTTACAGTACAAAACATTGAAGAACATCCAATACAAGCTATATAAACTTTGTGTCACATGCAGTCAAAATACCCACAGAAGTAGTGCCAGCTATTGAAACCAAAGGTTTGGTGCCATTGTTAGCAGTGAAGGTGGGGGGGGGGGGGGGGTGTATAAGTGAGCGAGGGAAAAGCACATGATGGAAGAGGATCCTGCTTGTGAGAGCTTACAATCTAAAGGGGAGGGACAGACAGACAGGGATGACACAGAGGGGAGAGACAGTGAGCAAGGAGCATAGAGCAGTGGGCTAGGATGAGAGCTGGAAGGCTTTGATAAAGAAGTGGGTTTTGAGAGCCCGTTTGACGCTTTGGATAGAGGTGGTGAGTCTGATTGGGGGATGGAGAGAGTTCCAGTGGTGGGACGCAGCACAGGTGAAACCTTGGAGACGGGGGTGAGAGGAGGTAATCGGTTGGGAGATGAGGCGGCAGTCATTGGCTGAGTGAAGTGGGCAGACGGGAGTGTGGAGGAAGAGGAGACCGTTAAAGAATATCCATTGCCAGCGCCGAATCATTCATTATACAGCCTGGGCTCCCACCTAGTGTCCAGTGGACACAGAGGTCTTGTATTATTTAATAGAGGGACCAGTAGTGTGCCCCAACCAGCTGCTTACCCATACATGCCGACATTGAGCACCCTCCTTCCGAGAGGGAGCTGAATTTCTGCGTGCAGCGGGGGGGGGCGTGGCCGGGCAATGACACGATATTGGGGGTGAAGCCACGCAATTGCATCATCGTGGCTCCGCCCCCTCTTCACATTGCCGAAAATGTTGACATTGTGAAGCAGGGGGTGGAGCCACGATGAGGCGATTTGGCGCGAATCGCGTCATCGAGCCCCCCCCCCGCTGCGGGTGTTTCTTGTAGTAGTCGGGGGGGCAGGCGGCAGCCGGGAGGCTTGCCTGCCTTTTCTGGGGGGTCGTGAACGGCACCCAATATTCGGGAGGCTCCCGACCAAATCGGGAGGGTAGACAAGCCTGTGCTTATCTATAGTGGCGACAAAAGATTTGTGGTCTGAACCGGCTTTCAAGAGAATGCAGCCTATCAGTACACTTCATATCTTTGTGATGTCATATGCTCCTGGCAATTTAATAGGATCAGTATTGGTTCACCCCAGAAGGCACCATCTCTGTGTCTGGGCGATTGGCACACTATGAAACAGGAAAGTGCTTCTTTACAAATCTGGCCTTGTTGCTGTGAGACTAGTTTTCTTGTTAACATATGCATGGGAGTTATGGACGTGTTTATTAACCCACAATAACAAATAGGTTTATATCTTACACTGATAACCCAAAAGCAAACTGCAACTTTTTGTACTGATGTTACTGTTCCACATTCTGCTGCAAAATGCATGGAATTCCGAGCAGCCTGCCAGAAGATATAAAGTAGAGGTTTCTAAAGTAATACCCATACTTAATCTTATGATTAAGAATGGAAAAAAACCCACTGTGGCTTGTAAGACTAACAGCCAGTGTTGTGTTTCCAAAGGGCTGAGCTTCTGTGGTTTCATTTGGCACGGTAAAAGCATTTCCAAATTTTTGGCCAAAAGATGTGAACTGCCCGCTGAGGGCAACACCCAGCCCTACATAACAGTGCAATAACAACACAGACACAATTACACCCAATCCACTATAACAGCTCAGTAATAACAGAGACACTATTACATCCAGTCCTACATAACGGTGCAATAACTACACAGACACAATTATACCCAATCCACTATAACAGCTCAGTAATAAGAGAGACACTATTACACCCAGTTCTACATAACGGTACAATAACAACACAGACACAATTACACCCAATCCACTATAACAGCTCAGTAATAACAGAGACACTATTACACCCAGTTCTACATAACGGTACAATAACAACACAGACACAATTACACCCAATCCACTATAACAGCTCAGTAATAACAGAGACACTATTACACCCAGTCCTACATAACGGTGCAATAACTACACAGACACAATTATACCCAATCCACTATAACAGCTCAGTAATAAGAGAGACACTATTACATCCAGTTCTACATAACGGTACAATAACAACACAGACACAATTACACCCAATCCACTATAACAGCTCAGTAATAACAGAGACACTATTACACCCAGTCCTACATAACGGTACAATAACAAC
This sequence comes from Taudactylus pleione, assembly GCA_031769625.1. Lineage (NCBI taxonomy): Eukaryota > Metazoa > Chordata > Amphibia > Anura > Myobatrachidae > Taudactylus > Taudactylus pleione. The sequence goes on from JAUIMM010001164.1 coordinate 619,552, forward strand.
ACAGACACAATTGTACCCAATCCACCATAACAGCACAGTAATAAGAGAGACACTATTACACCCAGTCCTACATAGCAGTACAATAATAACACAGACACAATTACACCCAATCCACCATAACAGCTCAGTAATAAGAGAGACACTATTACACCCAGTCCTACATAGCAGTACAATAATAACACAGACACAATTATACCCAATCCACTATAACAGCACAGTAATAACAGAGACACTATTACACCCAGTCCTACATAACGGTGCAATTACTCCACACACACAATTGTACCCAATCCACCATAACAGCACAGTAATAAGAGAGACACTATTACACCCAGTCCTACATAACGGTACAATAACAACACAGACACAATTACACCCAATCCACTATAACAGCACAGTAATAAGAGAGAGACTATTACACCCAGTCCTACATAACGGTACAATAACAACACAGACACAATTATACCCAATCCACTATAACAGCTCAGTAATAACAGAGACACTATTACACCCAGTCCTACATAGCAGTACAATAATAACAGACAATGTTACACCTGATCCTGCCTAACAGCACAGTAATAAGAGACACCATAACACCCAGTCCTACATGGCAGTACAATAATAAAACACACAATTACACCCAATCCACCCTAACAGCTCAGTAATAACAGAGACACTATTACACCCAGTTCTACATAACGGTACAATAACAACACAGACACAATTACACCCAATCCACTATAACAGCACAGTAATAAGAGACACCATGACACCTACATACAGTAGCAGTACAATAATAACAGACACTTTGACATCCAATCCTACTTAACAGCACAGTAATAACATAGACACCCAATAATGCATAACCGTACAATAATAACAGAGACCCTATTACACCCAATCCTGCCTAACAGCTCAGTAATGAGACACTACCCAGTACTGCAGAACAGAACAGTACAGTAATATCAGATACTCTATTACACCCAACTCTGCTTAGCCACACAATAATAACATAACACTATTACACACAGCCTTACATAACAGCACAGTAATAACATAAACACTATTACACCCAGCATTACATAACAGTGCAATAATAAGACACTATTACACCCAATCCTAATAGATCAGTAATAAGCGAGACACCATTATACCCAATCCTGCCTAACAGCGCAAAAATAACAGATACACTATTATATCCAGTATTACATAACAGCACAGTAATAACATAAACACTATTACACTCAGCCCTACATACAATAATAACAGATATACTATTATACACAGTATTACATAACAGCACAGTAATAACATAAACACTATTACACCCAGCATTACATACAATAATAACAGAGACACTATTGTACCCAGTCTTACGTAACAGTACAGCAATAACAGAGACACTAATGTACCCAATCCTGCCAAACAGCACACTAATAAGATACACTATTATACCCAGTCCTACATGGCAGCACAGTAATAAGAGACACTTATACGCAGTCCTACAAAACAGCACAGTAAGCATGCTTGCCTACTCTCCCGGAACGGCTGGGAGCCTCCTGAAAATCGTGGGGCGCTCCCGGCCAACTGCAGCGATAGGGAAGTCCCCGGATTGGCCCCTGCACCTGGTCGCACCCACTTATTGAGCGAAAGTGGGCGGTCAGGGGGGGGGGGGGGGGTAATGTATAACAGCACAGTAATAGTAGAGACACTATTACACCAGTCCTACATAACAGTACAGTAATAACACACTATTACATCCAGTCCTACATAATAGTACAGTGATAACGCTCTATTACATCCAGTCCTACATAACAGCACAGTAATAACACACTATTACACCGTCCTACATAATAGTACAGTAATAACACACTATTACATCCAGTTCTACATAATAGTACAGTAATAACACACTATTACATCCAGTCCTACATAATAGTACAGTAATAACACACTATTACATCCAGTCCTACATAATAGTACAGTAATAACACACTATTCCATCCAGTCCTACATAATAGTACAGTAATACACTATTACATCCAGTCTTACATAACAGTACAGTAATAAGGACTATTACACCAAGTCCTACATAATAGTACAGTAATAACAGAGACACTATTACATCCAGTCCTACATAACAGTACAGTAATAACAGACTCTATTACATCCAGTACTGTGTAACAGCAATTTATTATCATGATTATAATACCCCTTTTACACCAAACAACCCGGGTTATTGCCAGGTCGATCCGGGTTGAGGCTCTGTGTGAACGGCTCCCAAAAAAATAACCCGGGTCGATTTACCGGGCAATCTTACTCAGGTTGAGAGCAGGGTTGAAAATGGGTTGTTCCCGGGTCATGAGGCAGTGTAAACGGGTGCTACCCTGCTTATTTGACCCGGCTAGCTCCAAAAGATGCTGATTGGAGCTTCTGGGGCACCGGCAGATGATGTAATTTGTCAGTGCCCTGCAGAGAGAGACGCACATGAAGCCATCGCTTGCCTGCCTAACCTCCTACACCACAGCAGCCTGACCAGCAGCCACAAATGCAGGCTGATACACAGCCTGCCACAGCCAGAACAGCAACCAGTAGCAATGCTGTAAGCAGTCCCCACCCCTCTCTTTTGTTGCCTTTTGTGATCATCTTTGTCAGACCTTAAAACAGACCCATTTTTAATGACTTCTATAGAGAAAAGCAGGGATTACCCCGGGTTCAGTGTAAACGGGGCAAACCTGGGAATAACCCGGGTCGAGTTGCAGTGTAAACGGGGTCTGAAGCCGAGTTCGACCCGGGATTGACCAGTGTTCAAATTCCAGGGTCGGACCCGGGATTTTGGTGTAAAAGGGGTATAATTTACTTCTACTACTACGATAATTGTAGCTTGTAGAGCAGCCTTGCATAAGGTATGCCTCCCACCCTTCCATTTTAGTAGATTAGTGGGACAGGGCAGAGAAATCTGGACTATCCCCTCTGAATCGGTACATTCGGGAGTATAAGGTTGGGCAAACACTTGACAATTAAGTTTTAGTGGCAGGGGGCTAAAAACGAAAGTAATACTACCCCAATCCAGTACAGGCAGCTGAAGCCCCCTCATCATCTTTATAGCAATGGCCTTGTGGGATCTCATACTGGTCTAAAGCCGTGTCTGTTATATTATCAGTTGCTGTGACATTACTTCCCCTGTCCTAGGTATGGTCCACATCTTACATTACTACAAGGCAAAGCTGCAAGTCATTATTTGCTTATTTAAAAGCCTCTGTTTTCTTCCATGGCTGCAGAGGAGTGAAGGACTAATATTTAATTACATATAAGCCCTTCAGTTATTTCTTGTGTATAGTATTAGACTTTAATCAGACAGCCCTCTCAATACGGGGCATTGTATAAAATAAGCCCCATCTTTTTGACCAAGTACAATCATTGTTTCTAATTTAACAAAGGTGTTTCCAATGATTTGTTGCTTATACAAAGAGCTATCCTATTTATTTCCACACAGAAATTATAAGCAAATGCCATTACCTGTAATGTCTGAGTGCTGGGTAGATGTGCCTGGCGCAGCGAGTTTGTGGACTGTGCCCAATGCTTACAATAATCTTATTTTTATTCTTTAAAGAACATTATTTCTATCCGGCCAATTCTGTCATTTTTTTTTTTTTTTTTAGCCTCTGAGGAAAAATATAATGTGATTTTTATAGGACAGGAATACATATATTTTTTTTAAAGACATGAATAAGTGGCGAGGAAAAAAAATGGAGCCCAGCGAACAGGCTTTCTTCTGTGTAGGAGGTGGTGAATGTAAACACGGATAACACCCGCACAGCTGGGTCACCTGACCTCACAGCCATAGATGTGGCCAAGTGTCTATATGGTCTGGTTAGAGCAACACTGCAGCCATTGTCCTCCATTCAAAGAGCTGTAATTGGTTTTCCTTTCCACATTCCAGCCCCCAAGCCCCTTGCCTGGACTGCAAATCGCTTTTTTAGACTTTCTTCATTGTAATTCTGGCAATGACCTTGTCGTGTGCAACTGTTGTCTTTAGGAAAAAAAACAGTAATAATAATATTGCTGCTTGTAATTTCCTATGTAATATTTCTGAACTGCACAATGAAATGAGCATTTTTTTTTATTTTGATTCATATGAAAGATGGCGTTTGAAATTAACCTATTATATCTATGGAGTTTGTGGAAGCAGTGCCCTTTCTCATCCAATTATTTGCAGTGTGAATGGCTCCATTCTGCATGCAGCGATTATATCTGCATGGTTATGGTATCTCAGCAGTTTGTTGCATCAGCTGAGTGTGCCAGAAGCACCAGAGCAGAGAGTGACACCCCAGACAGCAAATGGGAACTGCGTGAGGTTGTGACAGGTGCAGGGTGCTATGAATGAACACTAGTGCTGTTTGTGGGATGGAATATTACAGGGCACTTGGTATAGTCAACAAGAAAAATAATTGTGATTGGTTGGTTGAATATTGTAATGTGTGTGTGTGTGTGGATAATGTTAGAAAAAGCCAAGTCCTCACTCACTCGAGTGTCATTGCTGGTGCTTCACCTCTGTGTGACTCAGCCAGTTCACACAGTGCATTGCTGCAATTCAAGTATAAAAGACGTTCAGTCACTATGTGTCTGCTCTAGGGGTGTGCACCGGCCACTTTTCGTGTTTTGGATCTGGATCTTTCTTCGTGTTTTGGATCTGGATTGGTTTTGCCAAAATCACCCTTCCGTGTTTTGGGTTTTGTGTTTTGGATCTGTATTTTTTTTTTTAAAAAAGCATAAAAACAGCTAAAATCACAGAATGTGTAGGTTTTTCTGCTCCTATGCTATTATTAACCTTAATAACCTTAATTTCCACTCATTTCCAGTCTATTCTGAACACCTCACACCTCACAATAGTGTTTTTATGTCCAAAAGGTTGCACCGAGGTAGATGGATGACTATGCTAAGCGACACGAGTGGGCGGTACAAACACGTGGCCCATCTAGGAGTGACACTGCAGTGGCAGACAGGATGGCAGTTTGAAAAACTAGGCCCCAAACAGTACATAATGCAAATGCAAAGAAAAAAAAGAGGTGCAAGCTGGAATTGTCCTTGGGCCCTCCCACCCACCCTTATGTTGTATAAACAGGACATGCACACTTTAACAAACCAATCATTTCAGCGCCAGGGTCTGCCACACGACTGTGGCTGAAATTATTGGTTCGTTTGGGCCCCCACAAAACAAGCTGGCAATTAATGTGTCCCTGCACAAACTGGCTCTACGGAGGCAAGATGTCGTCCTCATCCTCCTCATCCACCGATTCCTCACCCTCTTCAGTGTTGTGTACATCCTCATCCTCACAGAGTATTAACTCGTCCCCACTGGAATCCACCACCACAGGTCCCTCTGTACGTTCTGGAGGCTGGTCTCCCTGGAAGAGTTGATAATTCATTTTTATGAACATCATCTTCTCCACATTTTGTGGAAGCAACCTCCTACGCCTTTCGCTGACAAGGTTCCCGGCTGCACTAAACACTCTTTCGGAGTACACACTGGAGGGGGGCAACTCAGGTAAAATAGAGCCAGTTTGTACAGGGGCCTCCAAATTGCCTCTTTTTCCTGCCAGTACAGGTACGGACTGTCTGACATGCCTGCTTGGATGCTGTCACCGATGTAATCCTCCACCATTCAGTCAATGGTGACAGTATCATATGCAGTGACAGTAGACATGTCAGAAATTGTTGCCAGGTCCTTCAGTCCGGACCAGATGTCCAAACTTGGTCCTGCCTGCCCTGCATCACCGCCAGCGGGTTGCTTAGGATACCTAAGTTTTTTCCTGGCAGCCCCAGTTGCAGGAGAAAATGAAGAAGGAGCTGTTGACGTGTCACGTTCCGCTTCAGCTGACAGTGTGTTCACCAGCAGGTCTTTGCACCTCTGCAGGCTTGTGTCGGCCGGAAAGAGAGACACCACATAGGCTTTAAACCTAGGATCGAGCACGGTGGCCAAAATGTAGTGGTCTGATTTCAACAGATTGACCACCCTGGAATCCTGGCAAAGCAAATGAAGGGCTTCATCCACAAGTCCCACATGCCGAGCGGAATCGCTCCGTCTTAGCTCCTCCTTCACTTTCTCCAGCTGCTTCTGCAAAAGCCTGATGAGGGGAATGACCTGACTCAAGCTGGCAGTGTCTGAACTGACTTCACGTGTGGCAAGTTCGAAGGGCTGGAGAACCTTGCACAACACGGAAATCATTCTCCACTGTGCTTGAGTCAGGTGCATACCCCCTCCTTTGCCTATGTCATAGGTGGATGTATAGGCTTGAATGGCCTTTTGCTGCTCCTCCATCCTCTGAAGCATATAGAGGGTTGAGTTCCACCGCGTCACAACCTCTTGCTTCAGGTGATGGCGGGGCAGGTTCAAGAGTGTTTGCTGGCGCTCCAGTCTTCGGCACGCAGTCGCTGAATGGCGAAAGTGGCCTGAAATTTTTCGGGCCACCCAAAGCGTCTCCTGCACGCCACTGTCGCTTTTCAGAAAATTCTGCACCACCAAGTTTATTGTGTGAGCAAAACATGGGACGTGCTGGAATTTGCCCAGATGTAATGCCCGCACAATATTGGTGGCGTTGTCAGATATCACAAATCCCCAGGAGAGTCTAAGTGGGGTAAGCCACTGGGCGATGATTTCCCTCAGTTTCTCTAAGAGGTTGTCGGCGGTGTGCCTCTTACTGAAACCGGTGATACACAGCGTAGCCTGCCTTGGAACGAGCTGGCGTTTCTGAGATGCTGCTACTGGTGACACTGCTGTTGTTGCTGCGCAAGGTGATACATCTACCCAGTGGGCTGTCACAGTCATATAGTCCTTAGTTTGCCCCCACTTGTCCACATGTCTGTGGTTAAGTGGACATTGGTTACAACGGCATTTTTCATGACACTGAGGACACTTTTTTTCTGACGTTTCTGTACAGTCTCGGTATCGCCTGCCCAGTGAAGTGGAATCTAGACGGGATTTGGAACCGGGGACACACTACCTCCATCAATTGTCTAAATCCCACTGCACTAATGGCGGATACCGGACGCACGTCTAACACCAACATAGCAGTCAAGGCCTCAGTTATACGTTTTGCTTCAGGATGCCTGCTGTTGTACTTCATCCTCCTCGCTAAGGACTGTTGGAGGGTCAATTGTTTAGTAAAAATAGTGGTGTTCCTACTTCCTCTCTGGGATGATGAACGACTCCCAGCAGCAGCAACAGCAGCAGCGGCAGCAGTAGGCGTAGCAATGCAGGATCCTCCGGAGGAATCCCGGATAGGAGAGTCAGTCATGCCAGAGACATGGCCTGCAGGACTACTTCCGATCCTGACTAAGGAGGAAATTGACGAGGAGGGAGTTGACGGTGTGGTTTGCAGGCGCTTGGATACAACAGGACAGCGTGATTTAGGTGTCCCTGGACTGCTTATGGTCTTAGCCAAAGTTTCTGAACTTGACAGTAACTTTTTATGAACGCGCTGCAGGTGCCGTATAAGGGAGGATGTTCCTAGGTGGTTAACGTCCCTACCCCTACTTATTTCACCTTTACATATGGTACATATGGCAAAACAGTTGTTGTCCGGATTTGGATAGAAATATTGCCAGACCAAAGAGGTGGAATGTTTGGTCTTCTGCCCAGGCATGACCGTGATGGGCTTTTTCATCCCACGGACAGCAACTGTCTCCCCCGGAGCCTGATTTAAACAAACCACATCACCATCAGAATCCTCCTCGCCAACTTCCTCCTCAGCGCCAGCTACACCAGTATCCTCATCCTGTTGTACTTTAACAGTGACATCTTCAATTTGCATATCAGCAAGTGGACTGTGGGTGCTCCTTTCAGCACTTGCAGGGGGCGTGCAAATGGTGGAAAGAGCCACCTCTTCCCGTCCAGTGCTGGGAAGGTCAGGCATCACAACTGCCACCACACTTGGACTCTCCTTGGGGATTTGTGATATCTTCTTTGAACGTACAGTTCTTTGCTGTGCTTTTGCCAGCTTAACTCGTTTGATTTTTTTAGCGGGAGGAGGGCTTCCATCGTCATGTGAAGCTGAACCACTAGTCATGAACATATTGAAAGACCTTAGCCGTTCCTTGCCACTCCGTGTCGTAAATGGCATATTGGCAAGTTTACGTTTCTCTTCAGATGATTTAAATGTTTTTTTTTTAAGGTCATTTTCCTGAACTTTGTCATTTGGGATTGTATGTGCCCTCTACTATGACATTGGGCATCGGCCTTGGCAGACGACGTTGATGGCATGTTATCGTCTATGTCATGACTAGTGGCAGCAGATTCAGCACTAGGAGGAAGTGGTTCTTGATCTTTGCCTATTTTTATTTTTATCGGAGAAAGTTTGGTCCTCCATTTAAGTTATATTGATATATACGTGCGGCTAAGGCGCACACAAACACAGAAAATAATTTTTTATTTTTGTTGGAGACTAGAGCACTTGCCGGCTCTTTACTTATGGGACACAGGTGCACGCTTGGCGCTGCTCCTTTGTTGATGCACGTGCAGCTACAACCCACACAATTCACAAAGACAGAAAAAAAAGGAGAATTTTAAATTTTTTGTGGAGCGCAGTTTGAGGGTTACACCACCTTTTAATGGACAAGCCAGCCGGCCCTTTACTCATGGGACACAGGCGCACGCTTGACGCTGCTCCTTTGTTGATGCACGTGCAGCCACAGTGCACACAATTCACAAACACAGAAAATATTTTTTTATTTTGTTTGGAGTGCAATTTGGGGGTTACAGCACCCTTTAATGGTCAAGCCAGCCGGCCCTTTACTCATGGGACACAGGCGCACGCTTGACGCTGCTCCTTTGTTGATGCACGTGCAGCCACAGTGCACACAATTCACAAACACAGAAAATATTTTTTTATTTTGTTTGGAGTGTACTTTGGGGTTACAGCACCCTTTAATGGTCAAGCCAGCCGGCCCTTTACTTATGACACAGGCGCACGCTTGGCACTAGTTTGTTGATGCACGTGCGGCTACTGCGCACACAATTCACAAACACAGAAAATATTTTTTTATTTTGTTTGGAGTGCAATTTGGGGGTTACAGCACCCTTTAACGGTCAAGCCAGCCGGCCCTTTACCTATGACACAGGCGCACGCTTGGCACTACTTTGTTGATGCACGTGCGGCTACTGCGCACACAATTCACAAACACAGAAAATATTTTTTTTTTGGGCACTTGGGGGGAGCACCCCTGATGGACAGAGCACCCCCTGGACAACACAACAGCACCCCTTTAGGACTGGGACACTGCACAGGACTTTGGTGTGGACACAGCCCCTATGGACAACTGACTGTACAACACAGTCCAGCCAACCCCTATGGACTTTGGAGGAGTGGACACAGCCCCTATGGATAACAGCAGCACAGCACAGCACAACACAGCCAGCCCCTATGGACTTTGGAAGAGTGGACACAGCCCCTATGGACAACAGCAGCACAGCACAAGACAGCCAGCCCCTATGGACTTTGGAGGAGTGGACACAGCCCCTATGGATAACAGCACAGCACTACACTACACTGCACTACACTACACTACACAGCCCAGCCAGCCCTAACTCCCACCCTCCCTCTTCACTGTCCACAGCCGAGTGAGAAAATGGCGCCGACGCGGGTACCTTATATAGGGTCCAAAACCCGCGAGACCCGGAAGGCGGGATGATGACGTTTTGCCTCGATTTCAGATCCGAGTCAGGCGGGAAAAGTCGGACCTGACTCGGATCGGCCTCGGATCGGGGGGGTTCGGATTTCAGAAATCCGAACCTGCTCACCCCTAGTCTGCTCTAATAACAAAGCATCTCCCTCCTAACATGACAAAATATTTAGTGTATACCCTTTCATTACTGTATTATTCGTCTCAGTAGTACACAACACATACGTGCCTAATCTCCCAGAGTGTCAGGGAGATTCCCAAACTTCATTGGTTTCTCTCACACTCTCGTGAGTCTCTCAGCCTCCCGGATTCCTAGTGAATGGCTGGTCTGAGGGCTTGATGACAACATTTGCTGCAAATCTCTCTCTGTTGCATACTGCGGCATTGCATAGCGTGAGCCGGGGGAATTTAAATAAAGGTTTGGTGTTTGTTGGTGGTGGTCCTGGAGTAGAAGCAATTCATAAGAGACATGATAATGCTGGTTACTTTTCAAGCGTCAAAATCTGTCCCTACAGCATGTCTGGCGACCTTCATGCCTGGGAGATACTGGAGGGGGGAAGGCACAGGTGTGAGGTGGGTAGGGATTGGAGCGAAATGCGTCATCACAGCCCCGACCTCCCACTGTACCACATTTTCTGTGTTGTAAAGTGGGAAGGGTGGGTGCCACAAGGACGCAATCCACCGCAAATCACGTCTTATAACCCCCAGATCCAGGAGGCTGGTGTACTCTCTTGGTAGTCCGGGAGAGCTTCCCTAAATTTGGGAGCCTCTCTGACATCCCGGGTGAGTATATGCCCTACAATGCAGTCACCATAGTTTGGTGGCCCTAAAAGTCTTAAAGTTTTGTAGCTGTACCAAAACATAGGGGGACATTTATTAAGCCTTCTTAAGAGGACAAGAGGAGGTGTTGACCATAGCAACCAATCAGCTTATAGCTAGCATGTTATATATATAATGTAACAGTTAAATAATAGTTAGAAGCTGATTGGTTGCTACCTGCCCTCTGTTCCCCCTCCTCGGTGGCATCCTCCACGCTGAAGGCTGCCAGCATCTGGCTGTTGTGCCATGCGCCTGTGCTACAGTCCAGCCTTCACATGTGCATTACATGATAGTACTATACAAAGGACAGTAACCTTCGTCTGTTCTGTATTATTCAGGGATACTAGACTATAGATAGACAGTTAAAAGGTCGACAAAGTCTAGATAGACACCAGATGTCACAGGCAATAGGTCGACAGGTACAAATGGTCGACAAGGTCAAAAGGTCGAAACACAAATGGTCAACACATGATTTTTTTTTTTTTTTGTTTTGTTAGGTTTAAGGTTAGGCACTTACTGGAGGGATAGGGTTAGGTACTAGAAGGGACAGTTAGGATCAGGCACCTATCCTGAGAGTTGGGGTTAGGCGCCAGGAGGGAGGGAGGGTTAGGGTTAGAAAAAAAGTGTTGACCTTTTGACCCTGTCGACCTATTGTCTGTCTAACATCTGGTGTCTATCTAGACATTGTTGACCTTTTAACGGTCCATCTTTTACACCACAACCTTATTCAGCGCAGTCTATACTAAGTAATTTTGAAGTACTCGTTAAGTATAGTTTGTGTTTATTTGTTAACTTTGTTGTCCATGAATCTTCTATGAGGGCTGTTTCCGTGAAACCTTTAACGATAACCATCGACTGTAATTACTATTATTGGAATTGAATCTGCAGCATTCTTTACTCTGTGAATTGCGCTCCTTACTGTGCCGTAATAACCTATAAAATCTTCATGCTTCCCGAGCACAGTAACTGCAGATCACTGGATGTGTTACGCAATTGTGAATACTGTTCCCATCGTATTCGTTCATAAATCAGATCCATTATTACAAGAGTGACATTTATGGTGCCTGGACTACAGGGATCGTAAAAGGATTCTGGCCAGGGAAGCCAGCTTGCAGCCGACGCTGATGTGAAATTTAAATTGATATAACTCTGCTTACACTAGAATTTTTATCTAAAGCCACATATATTTTAAAATGCTGAGGAAGTACTCCTTTAGGAGAAGATCTGACAGAGAAGCTTAATATCCACCCTCCTGCAATCATACTCTGAACTTTATTCATTCATCATATTTAAATGTATGTGATATCCACCCTCCTGCAATCATACTCTGAACTTTATTAATTCATCATATTTAAATGTATGTGATATTTTAAATTGTTGCAATAGTCATTTCCTATTTTTGTGATGTTGTTGTTAGTGAAGCATAGTTTATGATGGCAAACTGGGCTGTTGTTTACATAATCAAACACAAGGCAATTTAACACCTTAGGTCAGCTGGACATGTCTCAGATGTAGCCTATGTTAATCAGCCACAGTATATCTTACTAGTCAGATCTAGAGAGCTGGGCTCGATTGAGCTGGGCATCCCATGCATGAAGTATCAAAATGAACAGTTAAAAACCAGTTGAACAAACATTGAACAACATCATAAAGCAGGTAATTTCTAAATGCAAACAATAACTATTTATATTATACGGATTTTCTCTTTTTATTCTAAACCTTCATGTACCATACATTATTCATTCTTATTTCACTCCATGGCATGTTCTCTAAGGCTATTGCATCCTTTACTCTCCCTGCAGCTCACCCCTCTGTACACATTGCAGCCTCAATAATCTACTCCCCTCTTATGAACACACATGAGCTATTTACTTATCTTTCTAAATTGACCATAACATCCACAACCTGTTGCCATAAAAAACTTTCATACAAAACACAGAACTATATTTATGTCTCTCTCCTTCTACTTCTCTTAGCTGGTGACATATCACCAAATCCAGGCCCTACACACATGCCCTACTCACGGAATATAAATCCAGCAAACCTCAGACACATCACATGCCTCCCATCACCCTCCAAAACACTGAAATGTGCCTTATGGAATGCACGCTCTGTCTGCAACAAACTAACATCCATCCATGACCTCTTTATTTCTAATAACCTCAATCTTCTGGCATTAACAGAAACATGGCTCACACAAACAGACACTGCCTCCCCTGCAGCACTCTCACATGGTGGTCTACACTTCACACATACCTCCAGGCCTGGTAATAGTAAAGGAGGTGGAGTAGGAATACTACTGTCCCAATCTTTTACATACACAGTTATTCCACAGGTACTATCCCTTACATTTATATCATTTGAAGTACATTCTATTAGGACTTTCACTCCTTTCTCTCTGCGCATTGCTGCTATCTATCGTCCACCTGGACCACCCAATCAATTTCTGGAACATTTTTCTGCCTGGCTCCCTCACTTCCTATCCTCTGACATCTCCACCATCATCATGGGTGATTTCAATATCCCCATTGACAGTCCACAATCCCCTCATGCCTCCAAACTTCTGTCCTTAACATCCTCTCTTGGCCTCTCCCAATGGACTGACTCCTCTACTCATCAAGATGGCCACTGCCTTGATCTTGTATTTACCAGACTATGTTCAGTCTCTGATTTCACTAATTCTCCTTTCCCTCTCTCAGATCATAACCTTATCACCTGCACACTCTCCTCCATTACATCAGCCTCAATGCCAAGCAAATCAACCAAACCTCCTCAAACCCGCAGAGATATTAATACTATTAATTTTGAACAACTATCCACCTCTCTGCAACAATCACTCTTACCTATTTCTACTTTCACTTCTCCTGAGACTGCTGTATCACACCTGAACCAGACCCTAGAACTAGCCCTTGATGAAGTAGCTCCAGCTACCCATCACATTCCGCGTAGACTTAGACGTCAGCCGTGGCATTCCAAATTCACAAGACACCTACAAAAACTCTCACGTAAAGTAGAACGTCAGTGGCGAAAGTCTCATACTCCAAGTGACTTCCTCACGTATAAGACAATCTACCACTCTTATCGTAATGCACTGGATAATGCCAAACAGATATATTTCCAATCTGTTATCTCTGCCCAAGCCTCTAACCCCAAGCGACTTTTTAATACATTTAAATCACTTCTTAACCCTCCATCACCCAACCCACCTGCTACTATCAGTGCACAAGATCTTGCTTCCTATTTCAAAAACAAGATTGATAATATCCGAAATGAAATGGTATGCACTTCCTCAGCCAGGGTCTTGTTCAATTCCCTACCTGAACCCAATGGCACGTTCTCATCATTTGACCCCACTAATGAAGATGAAGTAGCTACACTCTTCTCATCCTCCTACTCTACTACCTCTCCTCTTGATCCTACACCCTCACAAATCAGTAAAGCTCTGTCTCCTGTGCTCATTCCACACTTAACTAAAATCTGTAATCTCTCTTTCTCTACTGGTATCTTTCCATCACTGTTCAAGCATGCAGTGATCACTCCCATTTTGAAAAAACTAAATTCTGACCCTAACTCTCTCTCAAATTACCGTCCTATCTCCCAGCTACCTTGCCACTCCAAGCTACTGGAGAGACTTGCCTACACTCGCCTCACACACTTTCTTAACACCCACAACTTATTGGATCCACTTCAGTCAGGCTTTCGTTCCCAACACTCCACTGAGACAGCACTGGCTAAGGTAGTAAATGATCTGGTCACTGCCAAGGCTAAAGGCCATTATTCACTTCTAATTTTTCTAGATCTCTCAGCTGCCTTTGACACTGTTGACCACTCTCTTCTCATACAAACACTACAATCCATAGGTCTTCAAGACACAGCCCTTTCTTGGTTCTCATCTTACTTATCTAATCGCTCTTTCACTGTTCGCTTTTCTGATTCTACCTCCACTTCGCTACCTCTATCAGTTGGAGTACCACAAGGTTCAGTATTAGGTCCTCTGCTTTTCTCAATATATACCACCTCTCTTGGCAAACTAATCAGCTCTTTTGGTTTTCAGTATCATCTGTACGCGGACGATTCTCAAATTTACCTATCCTCCCCAGATTTGTCACCATCTGTGCTGGTCCGTGTCACTGAATGTCTCTCTGCCATTTCATCTTGGATGTCATCTCGCCACCTCAAACTTAATATATCCAAAACAGAATTAATTATATTTCCACCAGCCAATAGCAGTTACCAACCTGATATCTCTATTACTGTTGACAACTCGACAATCTACCCCACCCCACAAGCTCGCTGCCTAGGTGTCATCCTTGACTCTGAACTGTCTTTTGTTCCCCACATTCAATCTGTCTCTAAATCCTGTTACATACATCTAAGAAACATAGCCAAAATTCAATCATATCTTACTCAAGACACTGCAAAAACTCTTATACACTCACTCATAATTTCCCGCATTGACTATTGCAATAGTCTCCTTATTGGTCTTCCCAAAAACAGGCTCTCCCCACTACAATCCATTTTGAATGCAGCTGCGAGGTTGATCTTTCTCACCAAACGTTCAGTGTCTGCTGATCCACTCTGTCAGTCCCTCCATTGGTTGCCGGTCTTCTACCATATTCAATTTAAAATACTTACACTCACACATAAAGCTATTAACCAAACCACACCAACATACATCTCTTCACTTATCTCAAAATATCTTCCAACCCGACATCTCCGTTCTGCACAAGATCTGCGTCTCTCATCCCTGCGCATTACTTGTTCCCATGCACGGTTACAGGACTTTTTTCGGGCTGCACCCACCCTGTGGAATGCCCTCCCATGCACAATAAGACTTTCCACTAGTTTCCAAACATTCAAGCGTTCTCTGAAAACTCACCTCTTTAGACAAGCTTGTCAGATTCCAGGACCGCCCACCTAACCTTTTATAGCTCCCTATCTAACTCTCTTCTTATAGTAAACACCTATCACATCTTCTCTTTCTTCAATTGAACATCCTCCTAACCCTAGGCCAACTTTCCAGTGTGATTGGATTATACAGCCCACCTAGAATATCTGCAATTGGGCTGGACCTATTTGCAGTAGCACCTCTCCTTGTGTATCAACACCTATTTCCCTATAGATTGTAAGCTTGTGAGCAGGGCCCTCTTACCCTTATGTATGTCATGTATGTATGTCTTTTACAACCCAGTATAATGTTAATCTTGATTCAAATTGTAAAGCGCAACGGAATTTGCTGCGCTATATAAGAAACTGTTAATAAATAAATAAATAAAGTGCCAAAGAGGTTCCCTTTAAATAATTCAAACTTTAAACTCATGTTTATTCCACGTATCAATTCATCTCTCATTCCGATATTACCGGCAAATCCCCACATATGGTCGCCTATCACATGATGAATATTTATTGACCAAAATGGTTAAAAAGTTTAGTTTTCCTTTCAAAGAATCTGTTGCTTCTGCCCAGGAGGGAGACAGCCATTTTATAGGCGGCACTGATATTTTGTGCTAATACTATCCAGCATGCTATTCATCTCATCCATTTGCTACAGGTTACCATGACAATGCTGCGGCCACTGGTGCAGTGATTAATCTAAGTATGAGGGACAGGCTTGCAGTATCCTAGGTAACAGAAATGATCTTTACACATTGCTGGGCACTCACTGGGACTAGTGTTGTCATTGTAATAAAACATTAAAATAACTGACACTGTATTATATCTTATCACTGGAGTTTTTTTTTTTTTAAGGCCTTAGGGAGTCTATTTACTAAGACTTGGATGGAGATAAAGTGAACGGAGATAAAGTACCAGCCAACCAGCTCCTAAAGCTATAAGTTTATCTGTCCAATCTGGCTGGTTGGAACAAAAATCTGGTAATGTATGGGAGCATATGACAATAGACTATTTGAATGTCTGTGTTATTTCTATACAACTATTTTAGTAAAAAAGAAGAAACAAAAATCCATATAATTGCTCTTAGCCCCTTTTAAAAGTTTATCTAAATTAGCTATGGTCAATAAAGCAAATATTATTAGCTACAACCACTGGGAAAAGAAGGTCTGGAATGTTTTGAAACTGCAATTGAGTTTGACTCAAATAACACAATAATCTTGGTCCATTGAGACTCAGAGGAAAAAAAAAAATCCCTCTGTTAGAATATTACTTTCTACCCTCTAGAGTTTGTTGTTACTATGGTTCCCTGAGATTACAAATGTTGTGGGGAACGGGAGTCATCTATCGTGACCTTCTAGACACGTCTTATATCCTTTAACTGCTGTTGACTCCAGCAGTCAGAAAGCCCTGGGAAGGCCTAACAGTACAGTAACAGGGAATGTGGGAAATAATAGTACAACGTGTGTGTGTGTCGTATCCAGCCTTGCCAGGGACATCGGAGACCAGGAGGACTTTCTGTGGGTGGTATACAGTAATAGTACATGCAGTTCACAGCCAGTCTGCTCTTTCATGACTTGTACAGTAGTCCATGTTTTCACAGCCAGGTACAAGTACATTTTATTATCCCGATTGGAAGCAAATGAAAATTGACCTGTCAGCCCGGTGTACCCAGAGCCATATAAGACCTCTTGTACATGTAAAAAAAAAAAACCAGCATTTATATATAATTAATATTTACTTGTATAGCAACAGTAGCAAATTATATTTTGCTTAATACGTGTGTATGTGTGTGTGTGTATGTATGTATGTATGTGTGTGTGTGTGTATATATATATATATATATATAATAATTTTATTTATATGGCGCCACAAGTGTTCCGCGGCGCCTTTAAAAAGTACATAAACAGATAGGTAACTAGCGACATACAATACAAAGCTGGACATGGATAATAAACATTGCTATATTAGTGTCCTTTATACCCACATAAGCAGCCAAGTGTTGGGTGCCCTAGTGGGGAGTAAGAGATAAATGAAAATACAGTAAGGAGAAGCACAAGAGAGTAGAGGGCCCTGCTCGTAAGAGCTTACATTCTAAAAGGGAGTGGCAGACAAACAGGGGTGACACAGATGGGGTAGGCAGGGAGGAAGGAAGATGTAGCAGCAAGTTAGGATGAGAGTTGGAAGGCTTTAATGAAGTAGTGGGTCTTAAGAGCTTGTTTGAATGATTGTAGAGAGGTGCAGAGTCTAATGGGGAGAGAGAGGGAGTTCCAAAGGTGGGGAGCAGCACGGGCAAAATCTTGGGAGTGGGAGGAAGTAATCCATTGGCATGAAAGGTGGCGTGTATTAAGTGAACGAAGAGGGCGGACAGAAGAGTGAAGGGAGATGAGATCAGAGATGTAAATGGGAGAGGAATGGGTGAGGGCTTTTGTAAGTGAGTGTGAGAACTTTGAATTGGGTTCTGAAAGGGAAGGGGAGCCAGTGGAGGGCTTGTAGGAGAGGGGAGGAAGATGTAGAGCGTTTGGAGAGGAAGATGGGTCGGGCAGCAGCATTGAGGACAGACTGGAGAGGAGAGAGATGGGAGTTGGGGAGGCCAGATAGGAGGAGGTTACAGTAGTCCAATCTGGAGATGACCAGTGAGTGTATGAGGGTTTTGGTGGCATCCTGGGTGAGAGAGGGTCGAGTGATCTGCAGATGATGGTCGTTCATATACACTGAACGGCCATCATCTGCTTGTGTCCTCTGGTCCCGGGGGCGGGTCCCGTCTCCCTCCTCGTGGCTGCCGCTGTGTGTTTAGCGACCGCCCGTACACACCTGCCGATGGAAGGACAGATATGTCTGCAGAAATATCTGTCCACTGTGCAGCACAGCCAATGCGATATGTCTGTGAACGACAACGTTCACTGACATATCGCGGGTACACACCGGCCGACGTGCAGGAGATATATTGGCTGATCAGTTGCTCGGCCAATGTATCTGTCAGTGTGTTCCCAGCATTAGATGTCAAGATTTAAAAATTCCCAATGGACATACGGATGGGGTAAACAGTTCATCTACGAACATGTTTGTCCATGAGACCGAAAGTTCTGTGTTATCTGCATCACATCAGACTATCAGGGTCTGCTTCCGATATGGCCACATCTATCCGCCCGCAGTCATCCTCATCGGCATGCATTGGCACCAGCCCTATACCTGGCGCAAGTGATCTGTCCGAAATCAAATGGATTTAGGTGTACGCTCACCTCTGCCTAGCCTGCCATTGTGGCTACATGCCCATGACAAACCCTCTGAACACTTGGCCTACGTGTCAGGGCCTTACACCCATTCAGCTGCAAGTGGAGATACAGCTGAGATATACTGGTGCTATATAAATAAATGTTAATAATAATAATAATAATAATAATGCATATGATTCTTAATCATCCATAGTTGCTCAGCTCGAGCGCATGAACGGTGTGAAAAATCATAATACGTCCTGAAGACGGGCATGCGTAATATAACATTAGCAGGCAGAACGTAGAGGCGGTTGGTGCCTAGTGAAACTTAATATAATATAAACCAGTAACTGCTCAGGTCAACTTCATGGTCTTTATCACAGGTGCTTAAAATGGGAGGGAGGGGTTGGTGCCTGCTGACACATGGAAACGTTTTGATGGACCCTTTATAAGGGGGGCTAAACTCGGGCTGGAAGCATAGTTTAGGTCACTCATGGATACAGGGGAACAACCTGAACCAATTTATTTGAAAACTTTAGAGATAGGGAATTGGAGACAGTAGATACCAGAGACAAATCTTACAATGTCCTTTAAAATTCCAGATAGTGGCAAATGTCCAGCCCCCGACACATCTGTAAATGAATGCGTTCCTTGTCCTCGCATTCTGACTGCCCCATTCAGTGTAGCACACACTTATTACAACAAGTGATATACATTACTGATACTGGGTCCCTTCAATAAAACCTCTGTGTCACATCTTTACAATGAAAACCTGATATGCAGAACAAGCACTGTGCCATCCTTAATTGCACCCCATGTATATTTCTCTGTGGATAGCGCTGTTTGCTTAAAGTCCCAATCTACGTGAGATAGCATGGCACATCAGTAACACAATAAAAAGCATGCAATTAACCTTTACTAAATGTTAATGTGTTTAGTGTAAGCAAAACAGTGTTGTGTTATGTTCCAGTCTCTGTTACTTCCCTTTGTCAGAACACTGCTTCATTTTTATGTGTTTCCTCAACCACAGTGTAAATATAAGTATGTAACTGTATGTCCGGTACTGTAGATGTCATCTGTGTTACTTCCATGTAGTATACACGTCGGCTAAATTGGATTCTATAAACCTGGGAAACCCCAAAAAGAAAAGTAGTCATTTAATCTAGTAATCCCCACTGTCTTCATTCTTTTTGTATTTAAATTATTATTTATTGAAGAGAAGTAAATTACGTTGTAACCTATTTTGTTAACCACATTCTAATACGGATTGTAGTACTTGAAGTGTATGTACAATTATATAAGTGTAGATATACCAGCTCAGTATACATAAGCGACAGTCGTAATGATGGTGAGGACACTGGGGGCCTGATTCAGAGCCGGACGCTCTTCCAGAGCGCTCGCTCTGAATCAGGGCCCTCCTTCTCTTTTTTTAGAGCGGCCTCCTGGCCGCTCGCATAGCTGTGGGTGACCACCCACAGCTATAGCGAGCGGCCAAAAAGATGGTCACGATGGTCAAGACCATCGGGCTTGCGACGAGACTCTTGTGGTAGGGTCTCGTCTGCCGCAAGCCCTGGAGTGCTTTCGGCTCTATCAGAGCCGAGAGCACTCCCACTGACATCACTTGTGATGTCAGTGGGGCCGGCCCCAGACGGTAGACGTTCCCATGGGAACGCCTCCGTCTGGGCAGCCACGCCCCCGGCACGCTCACCAAAGGCGGCGTGCTGTCACTCACCATCGACAGCACGCCCCCTTTGTAGCGAGACCCATAGCGACGGCTTGATGCTTTGACCTGAGCTGTATTAAGCAGGAGAGTGTGCAGCTAGAATACAGGCTGAGATATTGAACAATTGATTGTTACTGTAGGACAAACGCTTTAACACCAAGAGGAGCCGTAACAAATGCTGGGAGAGATGATTAAATAGATTCTGCACAGTTTGAAACTTGTCAGATGTCGGCTTGTCATCTTCTTTTTTTATTTAATTAGCACGGATATATTTTTATAGGCAATATGATACCAGCGGTATAGCTGTTTGTTGCATTTGTGGTCTTGTAGACTCTGGTTAATAGAATTGCAATCACTTTCATCACAGTGATATTAACTTACAGTGAAAACTCTTGACCAACCATGCAAATGTAACCATGCACAAGTTCTTTTTTTTTTTCAATTTGCTTTTACATCACATTTCTTGCCGGTTACACCTGATCTCTCAATCGATCTGGTCTCGAGCAGGAGCACAGTGGCACCTGGAGCAAGATTCCAGGCACTCCAGTGGTGACCTGCTGATTGATGTGTACAGTACTAAGCTGTAATAGAATGGATTAATGTATTGCTCCAATAGCCAAATGTCATGCTGCAGATATTGCACTTAAACTCCTAAGGTGACTAACGGGAGTGTAGATCGCTAGGTTACTGCGTTATGGAATAACACCATCTAGGAAGCTGCCTTTTTTTGGGTTTGGGTTGGGGTGACTGCATTGCTACACCAAATTTAATTTCTCTGACAGTTATTTAGTACATAGCTGCAGTTTTTAGGACAAGCTGGACAACAGCTAGAGCAAACTGGTGTTCCGTGGTTGTGTGTTACTCACACAAACGTGTACACTACTGTCCAGGACTAATGATGAGCTTTACAAGCAGCGTTTTCCCTCCCAGCATGGAAAGCTCTCCGGACTGTTACTTTCATCCCGCTGGATGAAAGCTGCTTGTGTGCCACCAACCCTTGCTCATGCGTAGAAGTGATCGGTGATGAGAGACTCAAATCTGCTGTACTGTTTGCATTGAATGCATCTCTTTGGTTTTAGGACATGACACAGAACCCCCACCTATCCGTCCTAGTTTGTGCTCAATAATGGGGGCATTCAGTTCATTTACTGACCGTAAAAATAGTCACATTTTCAGCTGTCCGTAAGGGATAAACGCTTGTAAATGGCTGGTTTATGGCCTCCGGCTTCCTCCTCTCTATGCTGTTACTACTTATACGAACCGTCAGTAGAAAATGCTGTCTGTCCTTAACACAAATGTTACAAGAGCCAGAAAACATAGGGAGCTATACTCATTGGAAACAGCTTGGAATTAGAACTTTGCATAAGGCCATAAAAGCACAAAGACATGGTGTGTGGGTCATTTCTCAGAAATTGCATTTTCTATTGGAGAGAGGTTTTTATTTTTTTATTTAGTGTCCTGAAATCTCGGTTGTGTTCCCAACCTGCTGCAGTGTCTGCTCTCTGTGTCTCTGAATGGGAGCAGAATAAAATGTTCTTTCTGTAACGTACCCCGCCAGGAGGGTCTCATGCAGAGATTAGTGCTGAGCAAGCATATTGTATTCCGAGCAAGGACCAAGCCTCTAAATACCGAAATACAAATAAATATGGACTATAAGCACTATAAAGAAAAGGTATATTCTGCGGGTAAACCCTGCACGATCTGCATATTATTATTAGCTTATTGAACCCTATGGTTGCGGGGTGGTGTTAGATAGACATGGCTTTTAGCCGTTTTATAATTGCTAGCAGTTTTAGCTACACAGTTTAATTTTATTGGGGTTAATTTAGTAACACTGGTTTTACATGCACAATGTGTATTGAGCACGTGGCAGAACCACGGTACCACCGATGCTGAGTCAGCCTTCAAGGCAGCAGCTCTGCTGTCAGAAAAGAGCAACTCACAGTGAACCCTCAGTCTCTGGAAACCATGGCCCCTACCCAAATTTTGTTTCCACCTCCCCTCTCCCCAGCTGGAGCAGCATTGCCTGGCCTTGTTCCATATTTTCCCATCGGCCCTGGTGGCGCTGTGTTCCAGCCCTGCATTGAGCCATTGCAGTGATGTTAATAATCTATACACATTCGGCCTCATTCAGAGATTTACACTGTTGAGCGATTATCAGTAAAATGCGTCTTAGTCGCACCGCGCATGTGTCAAGGTACATTACCGTAATCGCTCGCAGCAGCTTTACTCGCAGTGTGATTGCGCATCAGGGAGCGTTTGGGGGGAGGAAATGGACTAGCGTCAACAAAACGCAGGCATGTCGCAACCGCTCTCAGGGTGAGCGTCAATCCTGTAAGCATTAAAAATTGGCTCCAGCACCTCAGTTCTCGCGTCCATTCTGCGCAACCAGAGGGTTACTCAGAAGACCAATAAGACGATGCAAATGAGCGTCCCGATACATTCCTCTGCGCCTGCGACCTTTTCATATCCTCGCACACCAGCTGCGTACGGGATCGCAGCAGCGATGGCATTAGTGTATATCTGAGTCCGTTCCAGTTCCCCTGACTTCTTTATACTGCTGGTTCCTAGACTTTGTGTTTATCTCTGTGTAATGTGCCCTAGCTGCAGTGTGAACGCGGACACGTACAGTAGATAAATCTGCCCGATATTTATTAGATGTCATACGATACGATTCTTGCAGAACCCATTACGTGGACTAATCATACAGTACGACATGATGGATGCAACTGACACATCGCTAAATCTCTCCGGCGCAGAAACATTCATTTAGCATTGCGGGAGGGAGGGGGCTATAATTCGGTGGCTTTATCTTGAGACAATTGTTTTGATGCCCGTTAAAGAAAGTAACTAATTCTTGGACATTAGGGCCTGTTTTTGAGGTGGGCACAGGGTTGTTGCCGCACGCAGTTGGCCGTTTGTTGTAAGTCTGGTAATATGACGCTTACAAAATTTTTATAATCTATGTTTGAGTGACAAAGAAACCACTAGTCAGCGACAAATAGTCACAAGCTGTTCACTGGTGTTGGGGACTGTCGTCCTCATCATTTGCTATTGGCACCTTTCCGTCATCACCTGAACATATTACAACTTTTCCAGTTCATATACATTTTGTTCCCCTCGGTCTGCATGTGTTAACCATGTGCAAAGGTGTCCTTTCTGTTCTTGTCCCACACTACAGCGTTCCAGAAATGGAAGTGGCAGCAGCGGGCAAATCGGCATGGGTGCACCAACAAAAATTAGTAGGTACACCCTGCTGGCCAGCATAGCCACATCACATTATGATGTACCCCCATACTGCGGCTTCTAAAGCATCCGGCCACTCCTAACAGTGCTTCCCTAAGAATACCCATGTGGTGCGGAAAGCACCCGGAGCACCCATTCATTCAGGGACAGTCCCTAAAATAAGAACTATTCAGAATTAATTGGGGCACTCATGACGGTTGGGATGTGCACTTTAGAAACTCTGCCAGAACTGTCCTACAATGTCTCTCCACTAATTTGAATGGCTTAAGAAAAATTCAAAAAGTCAATACATTTTTTTGTTCAAATAAGCTTTTTAAACATTTTAGTTGAGAAACGGCAGATGAGCAGGCATGAAAAAGGAGGACTGCCGCTACTGTATTAGGCATCATGGAAGAACAGCTTGTCTTGATGTACCTTTAATCTCATTGCATGAGCTTCGGAAGACTTACTAACTGATCCTCAAAAAAAAAAATGACATTAATTTGTGGCAGGAAATGGTCATTTGAATGATTGGATTGGATTTTAGTGCATTGAGAAGTAAACTTTTTTTTTTTTTTTTTTTGTTATACCAATTTTGCTGTTAGCAGGTATGTGTTATTATTTATTTATTACCAGTTATTTATATAGCGCACACATATTCCGCAAGCACTTTACATTGAATATTTGGCCATTCAGTCCCTGCCCCAGTGGAGCTTACAATCTATATTCCCTACCACATACACACACACTAGGGTTAATTTTTGTTGGGAGCCAATTTGCCTATCAGAATATTTTTGAAGTGTGGGAGTACACCCACACAAGCACTGTGAGAACATACAAACTCCACACAGGGTAGGGCCTTGGTGAAAATCGAACCCACAACCTCAGTGCTGGGAGGCAGTAATGCTAACCATTACACCGTCTGTGCTGCCCATATAGATATAAAAAGCTGAAATACTCTGCGTTGCCTAGGTTTAAATAAAGTTAAGTTGTATTATCCATTAGGCAGCCCAGACCAACTGCCACCCCTCTGTGAGGTTTTCATCCACATCCATCCAGTGGAAGGCCCAGAATAGGCTCCCCGTATCAAAGTTCTGCCCAGCGTACACCAGCGGGAGGTCAAATCGAGACCTCAATCCCCCTAGTATGTCTTCTGGGATCCAATGTTACCACTCTTGAAATTTTTGTCAAAATCCATCAAATGGAAGGCTCAGAACAGGGTCAAAGTGCTGCCCAGTGTACACCAAGGGGAGGTCCGACTGGGACCCTAACCCACCTAAAACCTGGCCAGATCTACTGGACCATCTAACGTTGGTTTTAACCCAGTCTGTGCAGGGGTGTCCGAATGCATAACCACACGGGCAAACAAATAGACCAGTGAATTTTATATCTAAGATAGCAAGGGTTGGGTATGGGATGCCAGCACTCGGGAACCCGGTGGTCAGAATCCCGTCGGGGTTAGGATACCAGCACCTGTTGGTCAATATCATAACCAACTGCCTAAAACTAACCTCCCACCCCCCTACTGCCTAAACCTAACCCTCCATCTAGCGCCTAACCCCAGTACTTCCCATCGGAATTCCGGCGCAGGCATCCCAACAGCTGGGATTATGACCGCATCCCAATAGCAACACTATCTCTGGTACATATCTAACACAGAAAATGAATGTTAAATAAGGGTAATGGTCTCTTGCAGAAACACAATAACCAATGCCTTTAAAATAGATGTGAATCTAGTTGGAGAACATTATCCTAATTCAGGGTCTAGCTTACAGCGGACAATGGGCTTGATTCGGAGTTAGGAATAAAGTAAGATAGAGCCAGTAACTGTGCATCTTGGTAAAACCATGCTGCACTGCAGGGGCGGGGGGGGGGAGCTGCTCCACTGTAGCATGCCGTCGACCCTCACGCACCGTCGTAGCCAATGTTCACCTCTCCCATCAAAGGCACGTGGTGCTCCGCAGTTTCCACTTCGGTTATTCGCAATAGTGTCATTTGTACAGTCACGATACACCTTCACAACAGCAGCACTGGGACAGCTTACAAACTGCGCTGTTTCAGAAATACGCCACTCTTGGCCCGAAAGCCAATAATCATCCCTTTTTGCAACTCTGAAAAAATCGCCCCTTTTACCCATGACAGCAACGAGTGATATATATGTAGACGGCCTATCGCACACCTTCTATGCCCACTAAGCCAGCACACGGCAAGTTACCTACTTCATAGGCTACGCGCTGCCGACGTCAAATGTAGGTGGTGGTCATAATAATGTGACTCGTCTGTGTATGTTTTATAGTGTCAAATAAATGAATAGAATCTATGTTGATTCGTGAATGAAATTAATGGATCACAAGAGTTTAAGGCAAACCTTATTTCTATGGAGTATAATAGTGTAATGAAGTGTCCGATACATAAGACAGAATATGGTCTAGAGTTACTAATAACTCCAAAAGTTCCATTTTCATTATAAAAAGGAATTCTACACAAATGTAAATAGAAATCTGCTATTTTCCCTTCTAAAAAGGAAATGGGAAAACTGTTTCTTGCAGTAGTACAAATGGAAATGTAGACGGCCGCCACTTCATATAATATGGCTGCTAATGGTTTAATACCTGTATGTGGAGGGGTCACTATCAGCCAATCAGAATTGGCGCAATAGTCTCTGTCCTCATCATCTCCATCGATGCCCCTGCAAGAACTCTGCCAGAAAGGCTTCGCTAGCCCACTTCTGCCCAAAAATTATTATTTGTTGTATGCAATACGGAAAATAAGACTCCATGTAACCAAATGGACTGTACACGCAAATGTTCGCTCCACGTTCTTTGTAAGCAGCGTTAATGCTCTGTATTCACTGCACAAAGGGCCTTATTCAGCGTTGTACGCTGTACCCCACAGGAGACGCCTGGTGTAAATAGACTCCTTCCTGCTCCTGTGATCCACTGCTGCATCCGAGGACGCAGCGCCTGATGATTTGCAAAAACATCGTCCATCTGAGTAACCCTCAGGTAACCTCTGGTTACGCAGGATGGCCGGTGTTTTCACTCTGCCGAGCCAGGATATCTGCATTGGAAGACACAGATCCTGGTCTTTTTATGCCTTGAAAACAGGACTGACCCTGTTTTCAAGAATGCTGCCCTTCCCCTCCCCCAAACAGCTGCAGCAGGTAAGTCGTGCAGTGGATTGGGGGGGGGGGGGGACTGAGACCGCTGTCGCAGTCAGTGATGGGCAAATACGTAATAAAGATCCTGCGCATGTGCCAGTTAGTACACATCGGAGTTGTGCGTAAACTATTTTATGTACAACATCTCTGAACCAGGCCCATATGATGAGACATGCTTTGCAAGCTGTTAGAAGGACAAGTACAAGGTTTTGTCTTTGCTGTCACCAGGCATCCGTGTGAACAAGGCTAAACAGAGGCCATTTTAGTTACCTCAAGTGCTGTTAAAATGAGATTGTACAAGTATTTTACTACATGTGCGGCATCATAATTTTATTTTTTATATCATATCAACTTATATTTTAACCTTCAAATCAACGTATATGTTATGAGTTGTGTTAGCTATTACCACCATTATGTACATTCCATATCCTATGCAGTCCTGTCCTATCGAACACACCACTCCTCTCCTTATATACTCTGTGCTGCTGTGGGATTGGGAACCTGCTCCTTCCACTGCATAACTCTGTCTGTGGCGTTCTGCTGCCACCACGGCACTGCCCCTGTCACATGCAGCCCTGTCCTCACTAAGGGGTCTGTGTACTAAGCCTCGGAGAGATAGAAAGTGGACCGAGATAAAGTACCAACCAATTAGCTCCTGTCATTTTTCAAACACAGACTGTAAATTTGACAGGAGCTGATTGGATGGTACTTTATCTGTGGAAGTTATGTGCTGCAGATACCGCTTTTCCCCATGTATTAATGTGGAGTTGTGTGTTAAATGAGGGGGGCACATAGCAAAAATGTGCGAGTCTTTGTTGGGATCGGACCACGAGGCTGTCGAACGGCTGTGCCGTTGCCTGCGTTTTTTATGCAGTTCCAACAGCAATTTGGACCTAATTGGGATGATCCCCACCAATTTACTGACCCCTGGAGGAATGGGTGGGGCCCTAATGCATTGGGGCCCATCGGGGATTGTACACTGTAGGACAGTCCAACAGTGTTTACTCATACAGCTTCCCCTTACATGTTCTGTGCTGCTGTGAAAGTTTTGATTATCTAATCGACTGGTAGTTCTACCTGCACCAACTTTAAAAAATGTGGCTCCCTGAACGTGAATTTAAATGAAAGAGTGGAAATAAGATGTGTTCTGTCCATTACCTTTATAAGGAAAAGCTTTTCCACAACAATCCAACCCTGATATCAATTATTTTTGCTTTAAGAAACTTCCATCTATATATTTGAGACGTTTATCAGTTACTCTTGTGTGTGTATATAAGGCAATTAATAACACATTAATACACAAAGCATTTTTATTTTAGAGTCCGTGATCCTGCGACTAGAGGATGTAGAACAAACACTACAGTTGAATCACAATTCGTGTGCCGACAATTTGTTCATTGTGCCACTAGATGTCACCTTTGTAATGTAAAGGACAGCGCCCTCCGTATAATCTGCATGCCTCACTTTTACTAAAAAATAACGCGCACAATTTTCAATGCCATGTTCATTGCTGGAATACCTAAATATTGATATTTGTTGTTTGGTGGTTTTGCTTCAATTTGAAGTAAGAGAATCGTATTAACCTTTCTGCAAACCATCCGCAGGGTTTGCACCATTGATTTCTCAGAACGATGGCACAGAGATGAGTAGTTGCTTATACCCTGATGTCAGTGACCTGAGTGTGGATAGATATATACCGGTATATAGTCTAGGTCAGTGTTGGCTAACCTTGACACTCCAGCTGTTATGGAACTACATAACCCAGCATGCACTGCTACAGTTTTGCTATTAGGGCATGCTAAAACTATGGCAGGGCATGCTGGGATATATAGTTCCACAACAGCTGGAGTGTCAAGGTTAGCCAACACTGGTCTAGGTCATATGTAATGTCCTATAAAAGGTTTGCCAGGCGTGCATGCTCATCTGATTAAATGCTTTCTGATCAGTTCCTTGCACTTTTAATACCATTGGGCTGATTGAATTGGATTCAGCCAGCAGACGAGACACACATTATTGTGTTGGAAAAGGTCTACATTTGATTACCTTTTCTCCATACAACAAACTCATATTTATTATTTTCTATGTTCTAACATTTACCTTTGTATACGTAGTATTTTGCTCCAAAGTCTAGTTTTTAATCTGTGCACAAAGGCTCCCAGCAGGGGGGCAGCAGCTGTGGATTTATAGCTGGTCTCAGTCACTGTCTTGTCACTTCACACAGGACTGCAGAACAACAGGTAAATGTGTTATTACGAATTAGGCCAGTGTTATTTTGTAGCACATAGCAATATCGCTGGTAATTTCAAGCCCTTTGCAGCTTGTAGGGCCCCGAACGGGCACAATGCACAATAACCACCTTATTAAACTTAATCGGCACAATGTAAGGCGTGTTGGAGAATGCATTGGGAAGATGATCACTATACGCTTGGTTGTGCGGCAGGCCCCATTGGGATCTGGAAGTAATTTGGATGCAGGGACAGATTCTGTCTCTGCTGCTGTCGCTCGGATACCTGACTGGCATGACTGGCCTGCGTGTGCCAGGCTTATAGCATTATCCAGGCTAAGGGCCCAGCAAGGACACACTATCAGTTTCTGTTATTCTAATAAAGCCCCTGAGGGACGTAGGACATGATACGGATCAGTCGACGTCTATGTCCCACCATGCTGATTCCCATCCTTTGCTATTTCACTCACGTTACATGTCATTTGTAACCGAATGACAGAAACTGCTTCATTAATACTGGCCACTCACAATACACCTCCGTCCATCCCAGCCGCTGTTTCTCCATAGCTACAGTGAAGCCTTATAAGCAGGTCAACAAGGCAAGCGAGTGCTCAGAGAGCAGACTGTCCAATGACCGTACTACTTCTTGTTTCTAAACATGAGGGGAAGCCACGGGGAGCTCGAGTGCAACTCAGCAGGACCTGTCTAACGCAGCGCTGTAATAGCAGCCGGATACTGTAAAGCATTAAGCTCTGGTTATAATCCTGTTCGATGTTTCTCACTCCCCACAGCCCCCTCCCTCCAACTTGCACACGCTGTGGTTTCAAAACTTTGCAGGCATTTCACACAGTCAGCTGCGCGAGCAAGTCTTAGCGAGACCATGGTGGTCATTTCATAATGAGCAAAAATATTCACTCAGTTTGTAGGTGAAATTGTGATATCAGGAGCCTTATGTAATCGCCTGTGAGAGGCAGACTCGGGCGAGATTCCGCTGAGAGCCCGTATTTTCAAAGCGGCAATAATTTAAAAGGCAAAACCAGGTTTCAATTATTGGCGCTTTAAAAATACGGGCTAAGAGGCCAATGTATTAATAATCACCGCAATGTCGCGATTACTAACGGCCCGCGTTGCAACTAACTTTTTCAAACACAATTTCCCCTTATATGTACTAAATGTAACTCATAGGGACAGCGGTAGCGATAAATGCTTTCCCTGCCAGTTACATGCCCAGCACATTAGAGGGTTCTCTCACATTTTAGAAAGACTTCTGATAAACTGACCCTACGCACAGGGCCGGCCCGAGACAATTTTCTTTGGTAAGCGGATATAGATTTTGGCACCCATTAGCAGACTTCCATCTCGGCTCACTCATTCAACCTATGGAGCTCATCACAGCCCCTCATAGCTGAGCACCCCTCATCACATCCCCCCCCCCTCATTACAGCCCCCTCATCCCAGCTTCTCACAGTCCCCCTCATCACAGCCCCTCTCATCCCAGCCTCTCACATTTGCCTGCCGGCTCCTGTCCTGAACAGCGGTAGTAGAGGACTGGTCTGGTAGCGACGGCACCCTCCTGAGCGCTGCTGCGCGTCTACGCAGGCAGCAGTGTCACTGAGACACAGCCTGCCCAAGGCCGCTGAGTCACTGGTGTGGCCGAGCCAGTGTGCCCTCCTCTATGTGACACCCTACTCGGCTGTGTAACCAGCATATACGTAAAACCAGCCCTGCCTACGCATGTGCCTGTTACAGTGTCCGTTACCTGAGCAGGATGGAGGCTGCGGCAGAGGGATGGTAGGATCAGCCTCTTGTGAGAATGGCTCCATAGGCATAAAGCAAATTACCACATCTGAGGATGATGTAACCCAAAAGGGTCAAACTTTAAAAAGCGAAGTTACATAGGGGTCAGATTGTAGTCCCCATTGATAATAATGGGGTCTGCAGCGGTAATTAGCCTTTGCAGGAGATTTCTGTGAAATCATCTGCATTAGGATGTTAGTACATAGCAAATATTTAATAAATTTATGCAGAAAACTGAAGTTTATGAAAAAAAAGCTTGATAAATAGGCCTCACACTCACTGGCATCGCGGCTGTGTCTGCATCTCACAGGCTATTACATAACGCACCAAGAGGTTACTTTTGTACTATTTTCCCAGGTTTACAAAAATGAAAAATGTAGTTTGCGTAGCATTTTGCATCTCCTGGGCACATCAGGATGTCGTCAGGGCACGTTGTACAAATTCACGTACATGCAAATAAATAAATACATTTATAAAATGGCTACTATTCAAGGGGTGACATTTGTGCATTGATGCAGATACAGGTTGAGTATCCCATATCCAAATATTCTGAAATACAGAAATTTTTGAGTGGTACTGAGATAGTGACACCTTTTGCTTTTTGATGTTAACTTTGTTTAATGCACAAAGTTATAAAAAATATTGTTTAGCATCATCTTCAGGCTGTGTGTATAAGGTGTATATGCAACAAAAAGTATTCTGTGTTTAGACTTGGGTCCCATCCCCTGGAAATACTTCTGGTCCCAAGCATTTTAGATATGGGAATCGGTATGAAATACCAACAGTCGGGATCCCGAATCAGTCGGTATGCTAACCCTCCCTCTCCCTACCCTAACCCTCCCTCTTTTGTGCCTAGCCCTAACCTCCCCCCATAGTGCCTGAACCTAACCTCCCCCTCCCTGCACCCTAAACCTAACCCTCCCCCCTTAGTGCCTAACTCTAACCCTTCCCCTAGTGCCTAACCCTCCCCCCTTAGTGCCTAATTCTAACCCTCCCCCTAGTGCCTAACCCTCCCCCCTTAGTGCCTAACACTAACCCTCCACCCAACCCCGTTACTTACCTTTGACATCCCGGAGTCAGGATTCTGGCGCCGGTAATGCATACATGCCTACCCTCCCGGTTTTCGCGGGAGGCTCACGATTTTTCGGGTAACCCCCCGCACCCCCGGAAGGGTAGGCATTTCTCCCCCATTCTGCCCACTTCCTAGTGAAGTGGGCAGAATGAGGAGAATACCTGCGGCGATCGCGGGTCTCCGTGAAGGGGGCGGGGCTTAAGTTGTGATTCTGCATGAATCACAGCATTTGGCCCCGCCCCCTATGTAAATTTTGACCCAATCGCGGCAGTTTTGCAGTGAGGGGGCGGGGCTTAATGACGCAAATTGTTAGGCATCGGCCCCCTGCTGCTTCTCTTACCCGGGCTTCTCCCGGGAAGAGATTTATAAAGGTAGGTAAGTATGCGGTAATGTAAGCGTTGGCATCCCGACCGCCGGGATGCCGAACACATACTTGGATATGGGAGACTCGAGCTGTATATGAAGTGGCACATTTTTCATTACATCTTACATCTCTGTTAGTAAAGGGAAATGGTTTCCTATGGAGGACTTTCTATATCCTATATTGCAAAATACCGGGAGGAGGGGTAGGTTATATTAATGGGTTTCTTTTCATTATTACTTAATAGCATGATCTATAGTTATTTCTTATTCATAGCCAGGCAACAATGTCATTCATTTTTCTGCTGCTTTAGGTTTAAATGTTATTTGTTATATCCGCTTCACTGCAGCATTATCTGATCCTACACATTGGCGTTTTTTTTTTCACCAACGCGTTTCAGCCATTTACTTTCATATCCTGCGCTGCACTAGGGTAGTGCCACCTATACTTATAGAAGAGATTTCATTCTCCCCCTGAGCTCCCATTGACTGAACACGTTTTTTGTAGTCCCAGGGTGTGATTAGGAGTTCATTATAGAGTTTTACAAATCTACACAGGCAAAAAAATCCATCCGTCTGTATCCAGAGTTGCATTATGCTTAAGCGTTTTTACAGAAAGTACAAGCTCTTACAAAGCACTAATTTCAGATGCAGCTCTAACACTAAATAAATGCACAGCTCAGGGGGTGTGGTTATCCTACCACGCCCAGGGCCGCTAAGACAGCCACAGGGCACAGATACTGAAGGGGGTGTGGCCAATCTGGGAGGCATGGCCACACCACCACCAGAAAGAAAAATATTATCTGCAATGCCGGGAAATGGCGTCATACATTACAAAGGGGGACATTTGGGCCTGGGCCCTGGCAATTAGTCGACCCCCCCCCCCCACCACCCTCTTGGCGCCCATGGCCATGCCTTACTGTACGGCCATTGTTTGTAAACTCCCACGCCCATGAACCACCTCTCAAAATGCATCTGGCAGAATCTGTTTGATACATGCATCTCAAAATTCTGGTGCCAGATGTTTACATATGCTTCATGACAGTCTACGTAGCATGGAAAATTATGTTGTGTATATGTGTACTTTCATCCAACTCTAAATCAGGCTCGGGCCCTATGTGTGCCTGAGCTTCGGGCAAATTATTAAACCGAAAAAATTAGAGGTCTGTTATGCGCTCTGCCAACTAAAGATTGAATCTACCAATGATGAATAATTCAGAGATTGTAATAGTAATCTGCAAAGATATGCTAAGTCAGCACCGATGTTTATTAACTAACAGTGTAACCAAAACTAATGGAAAGTAAAGCTTAACCAGGGAGGGGGGGGGTGAATTGCGAAGCTTCTGAGTGACATAATGTCACTCGGTCCATGTGTGAATAGTTAAACACTGATAACCCGAAAACAAACTGGATACATTGATTAAATAAGGAAAGTTGATAGGAGAGGTGGGGCAAAACAGTCTACGAATAGGTGACATGTCAGAGGCGGTGGAACCACCTCAAGTTGACTTACTCCTCTTGAATTGGTTTCATACCATTTCCTCCACTACACAAGATGAAATGCTCCTGCTCGATAGCTTATCCTGCATGATGGCCTGGTTCTAAAGGTGCCATAACTCCAAGAGGCGTTATCCTAGGTCTTTGCTTATTCTGGTCCAAGAAGAAAAAAAAAAACATCAGTGATGTTGGATAAAGATCAGAAAAAGCTTTATTCTGTAATAATAAAATGATAAGCTTAAAGTTTTGACATGTTTCACCAAATGGCGAGGAATGCTGGACATTGCCAAGATGCTCCGTCACCACGTTATAAAATATAACATGGACTGCCCCTTTTAATCTACAAGTTTACATGAAGGCCAAGATGGCATCAGAAAAAATCCTGGATGAGGCCCTCCATCTATTGCAGTATTTGAATATCACTGATCCAACATCATGCCAAGTGGATTTAAGATGACCATTCTTAATTTTCCTCGACCCTCCTGATTGGGATTTCAGCAAGTTGGGCGCTAGGTATATGACTGTGAATTTAAAGTTAGCAGCCAACTCGCTGTAATCTCAGAACCTATCACATCTTCACTAGCAACTCCTGTTGGGTACATGGGAGGGTTAGGGAGCCAACTGAGAAAGAGGATACATTTTACTCCCAAATTTATGATTTGTGTTCTAGGCAAGATTTGTTAATTCTTTGAAAATAATAAAAGAACGGAAATCTGAAGTGTCGGGTTCAAAGGAGGATCTAGTCAGTCTGGCTTAAGCCAGGGGGGAATTGAACCTGTTGTTATTAGTGGCCAAAAAAGTAATTTTGCTCCAGTTATTATTATGTGAATGGCGGTATAGCCCACAATACTACGGGCTTAACTATGCCATCGTATCTCAGTAAGTCGGGATCATAATACTAAACATGTTTCTAACAAATGCCTTAACTTTCACAATAAATTATACAACTCGGTCTAACACAAAATCTCAAACCACACTGCCAGACGGGACATGGCATTCCCTGTTTAAGGGGTGAAATCAGGCGAGTCTTCAGGTCCAGGCGGCTTAACGGAATTCTACGGTAAAACTTTTCAGGGCTCCATTCAACAACGGTGCTGATTATCGGTGGCATATTTTGTTTAGGATCATAGTGATGCTAACGAATATGCCGCTGGTATTTAATATTACTTACCCCACCGGCGATCTCCAGCGACGTTCCCCTTCTCTGCGGCATCATCCGGTCTGTTGTTAGCGGCGATGGGCTGCAACATATTGCGCTTTCTCCTGGCGGGGACTTGGCAAAGCCTGGAATGCTTCGCTGAAGCCGGAAAGGCTTTTGCTGAGTCCCTATTGCAGACGGACCGTATCGTTAGCGCCATCTATAGATAGAAGTTATTTCTCGTTCTTTAATGGAGCATCCTGTGCCCTCACCTGACCACCTATATTTAACAGTGTGATGCAGGGTGCAAGCACTTGAAACAAAAATGATAGTTATTACAATAGCATGTAAATGCACACAGAGGCCTGATTCAGAGCCGGAAGCTCTGACAGAGCGCTCGCTCTGAATCAGGGCCGGGACTTTTTTTTTTTTTTGGATCGGCCTCTTGGCCACTCGCATAGCTGTGGGTGACCACTCACAGCTATTGCGAGCGGCCATGATGATGGTCGCGATGGTCAAGACCATCGCGACCATCGGGCTTGCAACGAGACCCTTGTGGTAGGGTCTCGTTCATCGCAAGCCCCAGAGAGATTTCGTCTCAAACAGCATGGGAACGCCTCCGTTTGGGAAGCCATCCCCCAGGCCTGCCCACCAAAGGGGGAGTGGTGTCACTCAACATCGACAACTCGCACCCGTTGGTGCGAGACCCTGAGCGACTGCCCGTCGCTAGCCGGGTCTCGCGCATGCGCAGGACGGAGCGTGCTCCGTCGTGCGCATGCGTTGTGGGCCACCATCGACCTGGTTGCGAGCGTTCATCGCTTGCGACTGAGTCTGAATCAGGCCCAGAGTCTTTCTGGTATAACAGACTTCTGTTTTTTTTGACAAGATGGCGAAGGAGATTAAAAAAAAAACCCATCTAATTTCCTCTTGTCATCCATGGCATTAATCTTACCCAGATCATCTATTAGATCCTCCACCTTCTACAGCATTGATTGCCCCGCCCACAGGAAGCACAAGCCTTTTAAACCCTAAGCTCCTCCCCAGCTATATCCTGGTAGATGTCAAACCCATGTCTTTCACTCCCTGAGTTTGACACCACCCTCTATGCTCCATGCAGTATACCAATTTGGGATACATGGTGATTTCATGACATTCAAGCACTATTCTCTATTTGCCAGTCTCTCCATAAATGGCTCCACCGTTGTCCCCTCACTTCCACGCTGGCTCCTGCTGACTGCTCCAATACTCACATGCTAGAAATGCTGCCCTCCGGTCCATGGCGCGGCCATCTTTGTTTTGCCCATGTAACTCCACTAACCAATGAGGATGTGTATCCTTCTTTCTCAGCCAAATCAGTGTCCTGTGGATCCTATAAAAGGATTTCCTGTTGCACTCACAAATTGCCAGTGCAACAAGTCCCTTAGTCTGACTAAGTGAGCCTCTTCACTGAGCTCTGTGAGTATTTGCTACCATCCAGCGAATACTTCTCCAAACGGCTTCCCAGCCGCTCCAAGCTGTCTATACTGCCACCATTTTCCATAACTGCTTCCCAGTCGCTCCAAGCAGTTCGTACTGCCACCATTCGTCTTACGACTTCCCAACCACACCAAGTAGCTCCCGTGCTACCACCATTCACCTTACGGCTTCCCAGCCGCACCAAGTAGCCCCGTGCTACCACCATTCACCTTACGGCTTCCCAGCCGCACCAAGTAGCTCCCGTGCTACCACCGTTCACCTTACGGCTTCCTAGCCGCACCAAACAGCTTCCGTGCTGTCACCAGCTTTCAGCCATCCTTCTACATTCATAAGTATCTACAGTTTTATACTCTTTCATGCGTAGAAACTTCATCAAACCAAGTCTCCTCCAGAGAGCATCTGAATTTAATAGTACAGGTCCAAGACCCAGCCCGGGAACACAGCCTCAAATCCCATGCCTGTGACACCACCATTATGATTGGATGGCGATGAGGCTGCCCGCTGTCTCCTCTCATTCTTGCTTTGGTTATTGCTTTCTTCGGACATTAGCGGAATAGTGGCGCACTTGAATCAATGGCAGACTAGAAGCATATTTGAGGCTCTTTTGGGGCATACACGTGCGTCCATTCATATATAAAACCGAAACTTGAATTAGTGACTACTAATGTATAGGACTTCCTTCAAATTAAACATTTTGACAACACTTTCCTGAGTGAATATATTGTAAATAGAAATGTATCTTTTTTAAAAAAAAATTTAGGCGATATTATCATTGTTTATGTAGTGCCAGTCCTATTGTGCAACACTGTACCCAGAATGTAATAATTCGCACCTGAATAGCATCCTAGGACTATATTCGGGGTCAGATGGCACTGCAGCTCCAGGCCTCCAGATAAAAATTGGCCCATCATCAAATCCGTATGATGATGACCAGCAACCCAGTTGGTCAAAGGTCGGTCCGATTAAAAAGGTATCAAAATTGTATTTCTATTTTTCTCACAAAATTATGCAATGTTTTTCTACTTTTACATATTTATTTAGGATATTAGGGCTCACAGTGTAGGGGGAGGAAACGCCCACATGGCACTGGTCACACCCACACAAAATTGGCCACTCCCACACATCATTGGTCACACCTCTGCTTCTCACAAAAGGCTCATTTGCTGTTTGTCCCATCTGGCCTTTAGGCTGGGTACACATGTAAAGATTTTCTGTCAAACCATCCAACTAGTTGATTGGTTGGAATGAATATTTGGTAACGTATGGGAGTAACTGACAATCAGCAATTTGCTCCCAAACGCCGGAAAATGGACAAAAACTGTTTGAACAAATTGTTTAGATCAAACATTTAACAAACTTGTCTGACCGACCATTTTCATCTGTTTTCTGGCATTTAGGAGCAAATTGCTGATCATCACTTAGTCCCATACGTTACCAGATTTTCATTCCAACCAATCAACTAGTTGGCTGGTTGGATAGAAAATCTTTACATGTGTATGCATCTTTAATCTGGCCATGCTTTAGAAATTATTCAATATCCTGTCATTTAATTTAAAGTCTGATGAAAGGACAATGATTTGTGGACCCCTTTTATCTTTATTTAATTGTCAAAAAAATATTTATCTGTTAAATTTAGCATGTTTAGCTGGTGAAACATGGCCGCAAGTGTTTTCCGTCTTACCGTAACGACAGCAGGCTATATTGAGCGGCGTTGTCCCAGCACTATTCGCGGATTGTAACTTTGAATGTACCGAAACACCTCAGAATTCTGAAGCTAAAGCAAAGCTTGAAGATTCTATTGCCAGAACTTAGCTCCTCGGTAAAACTTGTTCCACCGCAAAGGTGAATAGGCACCTGGCAAGGCACCAGAACTGAGCTGCTAGAGCTGGAAAACTGCTTAAGAAGCAAATTCCCTACTTTTTATTGTAGCACAAAGGTCTAATAATAAATATAACAAGTCGCTTGTATGAGACAAGCAGCATAGTCATTTGTAATTTGCATTTAGTGACAATTATTCAGTCTTTTACTAAGAGCCGTATTCAATTTGATTCGCACCTGCAATACTTTTTTGCTTCCCGGACTTTTCGCCTACTTCGCCTGTGTTGCATGCGGAAAAGTATCGTGCGCGTACCCGTGTATCCCCGTATTCAATTTGAAAGTACCCGAAAACGGGACCCGGCTAAACTTAAACAAGCGGAAAGTCCTGTCAGATTTGGGGAAATCAGCCCGACACCCCCCAAAAGATGCTCTGACATGGGGGTTCCCTATGGTTACCCCCGATTTGGCTTGCTGAAGGTATTTGGTGTTTTTAAATGGGCTCAATATCTGCTAAATAGCGTTTTTGTATAAGTGGTGAGGAATAGTATTCAGGAGGGTTTTTTTGCAGAAAATAACTTATCCCAGTAAATTTGGGGTACCTGAAAATGGGGGTAGCATAATTTTAAAGTTGCTAAAGTTAAGTTTAAAAAATCGTGAAAAATCCACCTTCCGCAAGCACCTGCAATGTAAAAAACACCTGGGGCATACTTGGGGACCCCCCTGGAGTGTAGTTTGCTAATTTTTAACTTTGTCCCCCAATTTATTTATTTTTTCACCCCCAAATTGAAAGTGATTTTTTTGGGGTGTTCTTAAGTGTTTTTTTTTTTTATTTTGACGCAGTTTACCTTTGGGGGACTGTCTGAAGGCTGCACGGGGGTTCCTGCAATGTTGCACTCAGAACCCCTATTACATTGCATTGACTTTCCGCCTAGGCGGAAAGTCTTTCAAATTGAATACAGCAATACTTTTCCGCCTGGCGAAATGACGTCATCTGCAAAACTTTTTCACCGATTCCGGCTTTTCGCTCCAAAATGAATACGGGCCTATGTGTACTTGCCACCCATACACATCACTACTCGTGCAGATGCATCAATTCTCTAGGAAACTGCCTTTTATATAGGGCGTGGTCATGCATTACCTCAATGTTGTCTGTAGTTACTAGTAATTGTCTGCAATCTCATAGATATTTGATCAGTCCACAAAATGACTCCCTACAGTCCATTTTGATGAGTGTAGGTGTGGTATGGGGTGGGTGTGGTTTGGTCAGATCATGGGAGGGGCTTATTTGTGTCCTGATTTGCAGACCCTGAATGGGGTGTGGCCAGCTTTATTGGAAAGGTTTCATCGGCTTGTAGAACTCTGTGAAAATGTTAAATATGTTTATTAGGGGGGTATTTATCAAAGCTGGGAGAGAGATAAAATTGTGAGAGATAAAGTACTAACCAGTTTCCAATTTACATTTTGCAGGCTGTGTTTAAAAAAAATATATATATAACTAGGAGCTGATTGGTTGGTAATTTATTTTATACAATTTCCTTTCTCTCCCAGCTTTGATAAATACCCCCCTAGTCTGTACAGTGTCCGAGCAGCTAACTGGTGGTGAAAGAGCAGTCTAACATTTATTGGTATAAGGAGAGTTTAAGCTGTTCTGCTCCATTTGAGATTTGTTCCAAACAGCCGGCATTAATTCATTATCTTCATTACTATAATTAAAAGAAAAGAATGACATCTATACTAGTGCAGGGTTATGTCAACACACCATTGTTTCTTTTATATGTGCGATTTGGTGAAAACCCAGCATTATATCAGCCCTCTTTACTGTACTGCTCCTCACGCTGGTGATTTTCCTGTCAGAGGAGTTCACAGCACAGCGTCAATGCAGAGCCTGCTGTTCCATTAGCATCCCACAATAGGAGACTTCCACAGGCTACTTATATTGTCATCGGCAAGGATTCTCCACAATTCCTCTTAATCTCTGCTTCAAAATAAATTTTCTCTATGGAAAGTGACTTTGCACATAGAAGATTCCTAAATCTGAAGGAGCAGGGGCGTAACTATACCTACAGGGGCCCCATAGCAAATATTTTTATTGGCCCCCCTGTCAGCCCGCGGCCCCCAATCTCGTCCCGCTCTTGCACCCCCCCCCGGTCTGAAGCCCCCCCGCCAGTGGCGTAACTTCATCCCAGGTGCCCGGAGGCAAGATAAATGTTGGTGCCTCCCCCCCAAACTAAAATGTACCACCCCCCAGCACCTATGCCAGCCCCAGCTGCCGCCGCCCCCCTTATGCAGTTCCTTTTATTTAATGTAGTGCTCCCCAGTAATGGTCCCCCTATGCAGTACATCCAGTAGTGAGCCCCCTGTAGTTGCCCCTAGTAGTGAGGCCCCTTGTAGTTGCCCCCAGTAGTGAGGCCCCTGTAGTTGCCCCCAGTAGTGAGGCCCCTGTAGTTACCCCCAGTAGTAGGCCCCTGTAGTTGCCCCCAGTAGTGAGCCCCTGTAGTTACCCCCAGTAGTGAGGCCCCTGTAGTTACCCCCAGTAGTGAGGCCCCTGTAGTTGCCCCCAGTAGTAAGCCCCTGTTGTTGCCCCCAGTAGTGAGCCCCTGTAGTTACCCCCAGTAGTGAGCCCCTGTAGTTACCCCCCGTAGTGAGCCCCTGTAGTTACCCCCAGTAGTGAGGCCCCTGTAGTTACCCCCAGTAGTAGGCCCCTGTTGTTTCCCCCTGTAGTTACCCCCAGTAGTGAGCCCCTGTAGTTACCCCCAGTAGTGAGGCCCCTGTAGTTACCCCCAGTAGTAGGCCCCTGTTGTTGCCCCCTGTAGTTACCCCCAGTAGTGAGCCCCTGTAGTTACCCCCAGTAGTGAGCCCCTGTAGTTACCCCCAGTAGTGAGGCCCCTGTAGTTACCCCCAGTAGTGAGCCCCTGTAGTTGCCCCCAGTAGTAGGCCCTTGTAGTTGCCCCCGGTAGTGAGCCCCTGTAGTTGCCCCCGGTAGTAGGCCCCTGTAGTTGCCCCCAGTAGTGATGGCCCCCACCGGGCGCACACACACAAAAAAAACCAAACAAACAAACACTTACCTTATCCCCGCTCCAGTGCTGCTGCCGTCCATCCGTGGCTTCCGCTCCTCCCGATCAGCGGCGCTCCTTCTCCATGCAGCTCCCGGAGCAGGTAAGTGCAGTAGAGGGGTTTGAGGAGGGTCGGAGGGAAGGGCAGCGGACAGAGACCTGGTACCGTAGGTGCAGGGGGAAGGCCGGGCCCCGGGTTGGTCCGGGCCCCATAGCAGCTGCACCCACGGTAGTTACGCCACTGTGAAGGAGACTATGGGGTAGATTTAGTAAATAACTAACTATTTGGGCCAACAATTGCAGAACAGGTTGATATTTCACACTCCAGTGATAAACAATGTTACCCCACTGGTATTTATATCCATGAATTGTGCCCCATTGATATATGAATAATAAAATAAGTGCCCCCTTGATATAAGTAATATTTAAGTTTTTTTGCCCCCATTTTTTCCTCCAATTTAGTTTTCCTAATGAATACTTACCTGAAATCTTCTACTTCATTGATCCGATATAAACCATATGTACATTTTATTTAAACCTATAGATAAATCAGACCACTCACAAGGAGCCCTAAAAGTCAACTAATACCCCGTTTCCACCAAAATCCCTGGCATGACCTGGGATTTGGAACACTGTTCCAAGTCGAGTCAGACCCGGGATTAACCTCATTTCCATTGCGGTGCTGACCCGGTATTATCCTGGGTTGGCGCTGTTCACACTGCACACGAGTGCTTGGAGATGATGTCATCACCAAGCGCAGGAAACTCCAGCTCTCCCCTTAACATCATACCGGAGCGGACAGGCGACCAGGGAAGGGGATTCTTCCCGGAGTGGGAGTGGGGTCCTTTCGGGAGGCTGTGATGTCACAGCTGTCGCCGAGGAGACTGGCAGGGAGAGATTACAGCCTCTCCGTATGAAGCGGGGATAGGGTAAAAACCGGAACGGTCCAGTCTATACGGGGAGGCTGTAATATCTCCCACTCCAGTGACAGCAGTCACACAGACAGCTTCCGAATATCACCCAATCACCGTGCTGGAAACAGGTCTCGGGTCGGAAAACCCGGGTAACCCGTTTCCACTGAACTTGACCAAGGATTTACCCACTAAAAACCCTGCTCGATACCCGGAATTTTTTCCTAGGAGCCTTTTCCACTGAGCCACTA
Organism: Taudactylus pleione; assembly: GCA_031769625.1. NCBI lineage: Eukaryota > Metazoa > Chordata > Amphibia > Anura > Myobatrachidae > Taudactylus > Taudactylus pleione. Next base: position 661,862 of record JAUIMM010001164.1, read on the forward strand.
CCCGGGTTGACACGGTAATAACCCGGGTATTTTTGGGCCAGTGGAAAAGGGGTATGAGTTATTCTGAGGTAAAGCCTGCCTAATAATAGCTAGTCAGTCAATCAGGAGTGGTCTCTCCTTGATTTTATTGTTTAGGTCAATGGGAGCACTATTAATTTATTAGTCATAGCAATAGAGGCACTTTTATTATATATAATAATGAGGCCACTATTTAGTTATTATGTACTGTATTAATTGGGCAACACTATTGCTGGGCAAATATATGTGGCATTAAGTGTTTGTATTAGCTGGCATCCATTTGTACGCTGGCGCTAGGTCATGGGCTGTCAGCGCATACTACATTTTAACATTATAACCCTGGCACCCACCGGTCAGAGGAACCAGCAGGGGCCCCATGCAGGTCAGCACTGAGGAGAGGAGTGGTCTTCTAGTGGGAAGCCTGGGCTATTTATCTATGCTGAGTTCTAAAAGGCATGATTGTACATTTATACCATTGTATCATTTGTAAATATGTGCAATATATCTATATTCTCTTTTTATTTTCTATAAGTCCATGGAGTTGAGAATTGGGGATACCTTGCTTACTGCCACAGTAAAGCTATTTTTTGTCTATGTATTTGTACTTTATGTTTTGAGCATCTTGTACAAGAGTCTGTAGGTTGAACAATAGCTTGCACTGTGCTAACCAGCCAGGGCTCTCCTAATTCTGTAACAGAAAACCAGTCACTGACTCATGTGACCCGACATTTTATCATAACGGCTATCTCGTGCTTCCCTTTTGTGCCCGAGCCTATTCCCTTTGGCACCGTTACTCAGAGAGCTTCAGGAAACTGAATTCTAGGAAAAGTACAAATTTAATATTGCACATTAGCGCAATTTGCAGTAACATGGCTGCAATATACTAAATTACATTGAAACCTTTCTCTTCTCTCTCCCTATACTGCTCATGAAAACCCATTTCTTATTAAGGGCCTCACTTATCAACGAGTTTTATTATACACAATAAGTTTTAATACTTGTTGCATATGATAATGGTGCACCAGCCAATCAGCTCCTAACTGCATACTTATCAACTGCTCTCAGCTTCGGGGGGCGGGACCAGACTATAGCAGTCATTAGGCCCCTCCCCCTTTACAGGAAAAGCCTGAGGAGGGGGTGGGGCTAAAGATGCAATTTGCATGATTTAGCCCCGCCCCCTCCCTACAGACTCAAATTTCCCGTAAAATCTCCCCATCCTGCCCAGACTTCACTAGGATGCAGGAGATCTGCCTACTCTTTCGAGGGTGCGGGGCTGCTACCTGAAAAATCATGAGCCTCCCGCAACTTTCAGGAGAGTAGGCAAGTATGCCTAACTGTCATCTGTTTGAAAAATGTTATTTATTTATTACCAGCGCACACATATTCCACAGCGCTTTACAGAGAATATTTGGCCAATCACATCAGTCCCTGCCCCAGTGGAGCTTACAGTCTATGTTCCCTATCACATGCTCACACACATAATTTTTGTTGGGGGCCAATTAACCTACTAGAATATTTTTGGAGTGAGAATATACAAACTCCACACAGTTAGGGCTGTAGTGGGAATCGAACCCACGACCTCAGTGCTGTGAAGCATTAATGCTAATCACTACAGCCTCGTTGCCTGTGATAAAACTCGTTGATAATTGAGGCTCTAAATGTGTTCTAACTAAGGGAAGATACTTACTGATCACACCCAGACCCGGCGAAAGGGGGGGGAAGACGACTAGGGGCACAGGCGCACCGGGCCCCAAGATTCTAGGGCTCTGCTGCGATGCAGGGTGCACTGCAGGCACCGCGCATCACTGATGGAACGGGTGCCCACGGCGGCATTAACAGCATTGCTGTAATGAGTCAGACAGACCCATTACAGTACCTGCCACGGCGCGTTGCAAAGGAGGGGGATAATCCAACCCCACCCTCTCTTTCTCTCTCTCTCTTTCTCTTTTGGATTGGATTGCACAGAGGGTGTAGTTTAATAAATGGTGGTAATATAACATTCTGTATCCCTGTGGAATAGTGTAGTAGACTATTTTAAGTTCTCTCTGTGTCTGTCTGTCTGTCTCTGTCTCTCTCTCTCCCCCTGAGCACTACACCTGTACCTACCTGCTAGATGGTGGGGGGGCCCCTAAAAAAATGTGTACCGGGCCCCGTGATTTCTGTTGCCGACCCTGATCACACCTGTGTCTTGGCCATTATTACAAAACTTCAGCAACTATTTGCTGTTATAACTTTCTGGTTTTCTAATCTTTTTACATTTCTTGGGTAACTGATTTCATACCTTTTTACTTGTGTTTTTAGCTTAGTGGCACGTAAAGAGGACTAGTCATTGTAAATGGATATTAAGACACAAAACTTATACCTAGCAGCTTGTTCTAAAAATACCGGCTTTAGTTATTATTCTCTTTCCTCCCCCTACGCTCTCCTGACTTCCTATACTGTAGTGAAAGGCTCTCTGTACTGTAGTCACTTAGGAGTAATGATAATAACTGCCAAAGCTGCTCTGCTGAGGATACTTGCATGTAATGGCACTTTCAAAAAAGAAAACTTTAGCAGACAGTCAGCTGGTCGGTTCTCCTAATGTAATTGTATGTAACTTTGTTAGTGTATTATACACTTTTTTGAATAAAACATTTTTTTGCAAAATTTACATTTTGAATTTGCTGTGCTGCTCTTTTTAATTTGAATCTAGGGGGTAAAACCTGCATCCGCCCCCTCCACAAAAGGTATTTAGATGCATTGCTATTTTGCCTCTAATACACTAATGCGAGGCTGCTTGTAAAAAAAAAATTAAATTAAAGAACAGAAAGTAGTTTTATTTGACTTTTTCCAAAAAGACCGTCTACAGTACATAATAGTATAATACACAAGTTATGTTAATTTATGTATAATACGAGGGTTGTTCAAAAAGTAATGCCTAAATGCTCACAACTCAAATTTTATTATAGATACAGAATTGAAAATTTGCAGTAAAATACTTTGAAGTCTTAATAACAAAATGACTCTACTCAAAAAATTCACCATCTGCCCTCAAACATTTTCTCCACCTCTCAACCCAAGCTGTGAATCCACTTTGGAAAAATTCCAGTGGTTGTTGTTTGACCCAGGAACGTATGGCGTTTTTAACGACCTCCATGTCTTCCAAATGTTGACCAGGGTAACAGTTTTTGAGAGGGCCAACCAGATGAAAGTCAGAAGGGGCCAAATCAGGACTGTATGGTGGATGTGGCATTATTGCCCACCCCATTTTGGCAATGGCTGCAGATGTTGCCATTGAAGAATGAGTTCTGGCATTGTCGTGGTGTAAGGTGACATTTGACAGTCGAATTGTTGACCTTGCGGATGGCTTCTTTCAGCTTCTTAAGTGTAATAATGTATCGATCACTGTTGATTGATTGGTTTTGTTCCAAGTAATCGATGAGAATAACACCTCGGCAATCCCAGAAAAATGTGGCCATGACTGTTTACGGATCGCTATGATTTAAACTTTTTTGGCCTAGGTGAACTTAGGTGTTTCCATTGCTTTGATTGGGCCTTTGTTTCTGGGTCATCCAGGCTTCATCTCCTTTAATGACATTTTCCAAAAACGTCTCAGGGTTGGCTTCAAAGTTGGTCAAAAGGTCATTGCACACTTCCACCCTTTGGGCCTTATGATCCCTGGTTAATTGCTTTAGAACCCATTTAGCACACACTTTACGATATCCCAAATCATTGATTAGTGTTGTGGCAATGACTTTGTGTCGGTTCTCTGCTGTCACTGCAGTTGATGATCTGCCACCATGAGGTCTTCTGTGGATTTCTGTAGCACTGCAGCCTTCTTTTTCCAGAAATTCAATGACTGGTCTTTGTTTCATCTTGGATTCCATGGTATTTCTTGTACTATCTAAACAAAACTACATATATATATATATGTCCAGATGAGGACAAAAAAAATCCAGCACACCATTTATAGTCAAAAAGATATTTAAATAGTACCAACAGGGTAGAGAACAAGCCATTTGAAGTAGTATAAAAGTATACTCAGCACATATTCAATGGGTCAAATATAGTCCGGGGAGCCGCACTCTGAACCTGGTGGGCTCCAACAGCCGTTTCGTATCACCTTCCTCAGGGAACCATTTGTCCTCATCTGGACTTAGGCCCTGATTCAGAGCCGGACGCTCTGACCAGAGCGCTCGTTCTGAATCAGGGCCCACCTCCATAAATATGGAGCGTCCTCCTGGACGCTCGTATAGCTGTGGGTCACCACCCACAGCATATACGAGCGTGCAGGATGATGGTCGTGATGGTCTTGACCATCGCGACCATCACCACTGCGAGCAGAAGCCTGCGGTTGAGTTTTTCAACCGCAGGGCCAGGAGTGATTTTGGCTCTATCAGAGCCAAAATCACTCCCACTGACATCACTAGTGATGTCAGTGGGGCTGGCTTCAGACGGTAGGCGTTCCCTTGGGAACGCCTCCGTCTCGCAGGCACGCCCACCAAAGGGGGCGTGCTGTCAATCAACATCGACAGCACGCCCCCTTTGATCAGACACAACGAGCGAAGGAAAGTCCCTCGCTCGTCGCGTCTCGCGCATGCGCACGACGGAGCTCCCTCCGTCATGCGCATGCGCAGTGCACACCATCGACCCACTTGCGAGCGGACAGCCGCTCGCGAGTGGGTCTGAATCAGGCCCTTAGTTTTATATTAAGACATTATCCTGGCACCCGCTATTTTCACTAATAGTTTTGTGTGCTGCCTATTTCTCCGTATATATATATATATATATATATTATATATAGTTGGCAGACATATTAAACTACAAACCGACAAAGTTTCAAATAAATGTTGCATATTATTTCAGAGTTATGAGCATTTAGGCATTACTTTTTGAACAACCCTCGTAAATTAGTTCTGATCTAATTTTTTATAGTTAGCGAGTTCAATAGGAAAACTTCACACATAACAGGCAAAGACTGTGCTGGGTGCCAATGTCGTCCCAGTGGGCACCGCAGTGTCTCTGCAGTGTGGCTTCCATTGGGCTCGCTGTGCAGTGTGACCCGCATAATCTTCTCTCTGCAGTGTGACACATATTGAGGCCTTTTTGTTTGCATATTTATATCTTATCAGAGGACGTTGTTACATCATTCACTCAGGCCACCCCAAAAATAAAGGATACTATCCTCCTGCTCAGGTCATAAATGAACAGAGGTTTATGACTGACTTTTTGATACCTGACAATTACGGCTCCTCTATTTATTATTTATTTATTACCAGTTATTTATATTCCGCAGCGCTTTACAGAGAATATTTTGCCATTCACATCAGTCCCTGCCCCAGAAGAGCTTACAATCTATATTTCCTATCGTAAACACACATACACACTAGGATTAATTTTGTAGGGAGCCAATTAACCTACCAGTATATTTTTGGAGTGTGGGAGGAAACCGGAGCACCCGGAGGAAACCCACGACCTCAGTGCTGTGAAGCAGTAACGCTAACCATTACACAGTCTATGCTGTCCTCTATGTACCCCAGTGAAGTGACCCCTTACTTCTAAGCCATGGAACAAGTCGTTGTACTGAGAGAACGTTATCATATATATCTGTAGATCGAGTGATCTGCATATAGATCTGTAGATGATGGTCATTCATATACACTGAACGACCATCATGATCTTCCAGGCAGCTGTGGGTCCCGCTGGCCAGAGGCCGCACCGCAACCCCCTCCCCGCGGCTCCTTCTGATGCCCGTGCACACTTGCTGATGGACAGATATGTCTGTGAACTACGTCATTCACAGACCCATCACTGGTACACACTGACTGACGGGCGCTAGATTTATTGGCTGATCAATTGATCGGCCAATATAACTGTCAGTGTGTACCCAGCTTTAGTGTTTTCTAAACAATTGCTTTTTTTTCTACAAATCAATGAGGCCGAGTCAGGGAAGCGGTATGATTTACCGGAATCCCGACACCAGCAGGCCGGCACCAGTGGAAATTCCAATTGTTTAAAGGTAAGTACTAACTAACCTAATTCCCTCCCCTAACCCTCCCTTTGGAGTACCTAACCCTAAAAGTACCTAACCCCCCCCTCTAAGTGCCTAAACCTAACCCCCCCCTTCCCCGCTGCCTAAACCTTAATCCCCCGGGAGGGTGCCTAACCCTAAGTCCCCCCCGGGGATGCCTAACCCTAACCCTCCCTCCCCCTAGCCTAACCCTAACCTCCCGGGGCAGTGCCTACCCCTAAGTCCACCCCGGGAGCCCTAAACCTAACCCCCCCCCCCCGCGGCTGTCCGTGCCCGGCCTCACTTTGATCGAGATGCCAGGCGCCAGTCTCCCGGCGTCGGTAAAATGGCAGGCATCTAGATTTAGATGCCTGTCATTTAACCCTCGCCGGGATAAAGCAGTCGGGAAGCCGGCTGTCAGGATTAGGTCCGCCGGCTTCCCGACTGCATACCCCGAGCCAGTGTTGACCTGATCCATTTGTAAAGTTAGGGTCGATCAAAAGGAAAAATAGTTGTTAGATCATAATTGTTATGTGTCTCAAGCAGACCAGAAACATACCTGTACAGCCATGGCCAAAAGTTTTGAGAATGACACAAGTATTGGTTTTCACAAAGTTTGCTGCTTCAGTGTTTTTAGACCATTTTGTCAGATCTTACTATGGTATACTGAAGTAACATTACAAGCATTTCATAAGTGTCAAAGGCTTTTATTGACAATTACATTAAGTTTATGCAAAGAGTCAATATTTGCAATGTTGACCCTTCTTTTTCAAGACCTCTGCAATTCGCCCTGGCATGCTGTCAATCAACTTCTGGGCCACATATAGACTGATGGCCGACCATTCTTGCCTAATAAATTCTTGGAGTTTGTCAGAATTTGTGGGTTTTTGTTTGTCCACCCGCCTCTTGAGGATTGACCACAAGTTCTCAATGGAATTAAGGTCTGGGGAGTTTCCTGACCATTGATCAAAATTTTGATGTTTTGTTCCCCGCGCCACTTAGTTATCACTTTTGCCTTATGGCAAGGCGCTCCATCATGCTGGAAAAGGCATTGTTCGTCACCAAACTGTTCTTGGATGGTTGGGAGAAGTTGCTCTTGGTGGATGTTTTGGTACCATTCTTTATTCATGGCTGTGTTCTTAGGCAAAATTGTGAGTGATCCCACTCCCTTGGCTGAGAAGCAACCCCACACATGAATGGTCTCGGGATGCTTTACTGTTGGCATGAAACAGGACTGATGGTAGCGCTCACCTCTCCTTCTCCGGACAAGCGTTTTTCCAGATGCCCCAAACAATCTGAAAGGGGATTCAGAGAAAATAACTTTACCGCAGTCCTCAGCAGCCCAATCCCTGTACCTCTTTCAGAATAACAGTCTGTCCCTGATGTTTTTCCTGGGAGGAGTGGCTTCTTTGCTGCCCTTCTTGACAACAGGCCATCCTCCAAAAGTCTTTGCCTCACTGTGCGTGAAGATGCACTCACACCTGCCTGCTTCCATTCCCGAGCAAGCTCTGCACTGGTGGTGCCCCGATCCCGCAGCTGAATCAACTTTAGGAGATGGTCCTGGCGCTTGCTGGACGTTCTTGGGCGCCCTGAAGCCACCTTCACAACTATTGAACCTCTATCCTTGAAGTTCTTGATGATCCAATAAATGGTTGATTAGATGCAATCTTACTAGCAGCAATATCCTTGCCTGTGAAGCCCTTTTTGTGCAAAGCAATGATGACTGCACGTTTTTCCTTAAAGATAACCATGTTTAACAGAGAAAGAACAATGATTTCAAGCTCCACCCTCCTTTTAAGGCTCCCAGTCTGTTATTCTAACTCAGTCAGCATGACAGAGTAATCTCCAGCCTTGTCCTCGTCAACACTCTCACCTGTGTTAACGAGAGAATCACTGACATGATGTCAGCTGGTCCTTTTGTGGCAGTGCTGAAATGCAGTGGACATTTCATTTTTGGGATTAAGTTCATTGTCATGGCAATGAGGGACTTTGCAATTAATCGCTCTTTATGACATTCTGGAATATATGCAAATTGCCATAATAAAAACTGAAGCAGCAGACTTTGTGAAAACCAATGCTTGTGTCATTCTCAAAACTTTTGGCCATGGCTGCAGTCTATGTTCAATGCAGTATGGTCGGGAGATCATAAAACTGATTACAATAGATTATTCAGGAGCAAAGGCCCTCATTCAGAGCCGTTCGCTATTTGCGGTCGTTCGTTTAAAAACAAGGGGTGGCTATTCAAATGATCCGTACGCACATTGCTGTCTGTTCACACCTCTAAGTCTGAACGAGCGTGCAAAACATACGCTCGTTTATTTGTTAAAAACGCCCCCTGGCCGCTCGCATCCTACGTCATGTCCGCTATTTATTAGATTAATCGAGTACATCGACCAGCGTATGAACTGCTCGCTATTCTTGTGGTTGGTGTTTGCTACCACAAATTTGCGTGCAGTTCTGGCTATAAAATAACCCAGTGACGTGGTCAATGACGCTGCTGTTTTAAATATACACACCCATAAAACGCCCGTTTTGACCTTTAAGCACGCCTGCGTTCGGATCTCCACTCCCCATTTTCAAGCACCTTCCCCTGTTACCACCCACATACGCCTCATTCTGTCACTCAAAATAGCAGGCACTCGCTATATAGCGTACAAAGGATTTTCGGCCGCACTGACTGGTTCGCGCATGCGTACTAAAACGCGTACGCATGCGCAGATGTGCAAACATCGCTCGGAACGAGCGTACTGCCGCTAACGAGCGGCTCTGAATGAGGGCCAAAATTCCTATTGATTTGGCCATTTACATTTTAGATTATTGGATCTATTTTCACCCACAGATGTTTCAATCCTTTACCAATGTGTTCAAAAACAATCTAATTGAATGATCTGACTGTAATGCATGTGGCTAGAAGGTTTTGGAATGAGATCAGGTGAGTTTTATTATTTATTTAGAGAAATTACAAAGGGATAACAAAAAAACACTTGTTTAGTGTGTGTCTAGTTGTGAGCTGAGAAACTATGGGGGAAATGTATCAAGATATAATTTATCTCAGCATTAAGCAGCAAAGCAGGATGTCTTATCGCTGCAATATTTTAAAAAGAGAGTCCCCAGAGGATAGGGCTTGACAAATTTGTCTACAATCTAGGAGCCAGGATGAAAGTATAGGAGCCAGACCACCGTCCCCCCAAAGAAATGACAGTAGTGTGTGAGGAGCACAACTCTGTGTGTTATGCAACTGTTATACACACTATACTAGTCTACAAAATGGATATAGTATAATGGAGGCTACTTCACTACACTACACAGCTCCGCCTGCTCCACCCCCCCTTCCAGTAATAACACATAAACCAATAGTGCCAGACATTACTACAATTTACCACCGGGCAACCAACCCCCACACTACTAAAGGGGTACCCCCAGGCAGACCACCCCTCCGCAGCCACATTGCTGTGCAGCTACTCCACGGGCAAACAAACCCCACCCCCATGGCCACATTACTGAGCAGCTAACCCCCCCGGCTAAACAACCCTAATGGCCGCACAAGGGGGTACCCGCTGGCAAACCACCCCTCTGGAACCATCCAGTCCCCCAAACCCCTCATGGTCACACCACTATCTCTTCGAAGTTGCTCAGCAATCCCTGGCCACGCATAGACCCTCTTACCAGAGAACTCTATGCAGCTGGAGTTAGGAGACAGGAGACAGCAGACAGCCGGGACATACAGGAGGATCAGCGCAGTCTGAGAAAGACAGCAGGAGTCACCGCAGGCCAGGGATGGAGAGGAGGAGTCAGCATAGGATGGGACGGACAGAGGCACAGCAGTCACCGCAGGCGACACAGCACATGCACTCCTGTGCATGACACGACCGCCGCAATACTACAGACACTAATCTCTGCTGGGGCTGACGAGGATCTGCTTCTGCCCTCCCTGCAAAATCTGTGAGCCAGGCAGCATCATCTAGTCACCATGGCGATCTGGCCCCTGGGATTTGTCAAGCCCTATGTTAGAGATCGCCAGAGAGGAGAGTTTATGTGTTTCTCTATATTGCATCAGCCTAGTGAGCGGCCCCAATACTTACGTGCGAGATTAATAAAAAAACCAAAAGAAAAAACGTGAGATTTAACACTGGACATAACTGTACATATGCAAGAGCACACGGAGGTAGGCATAGCGCCATCCACATATGTCGTCATGGATTACTAGACAAGAGAAAAAGCTCAGCTGGAAATGGCGCTGACGTTATTGGGAGAAAACAAAGGTGCCGCAGGGCTGCCATTTACACCTATGCAGAAACAGTAATAGCCCCTTTTTTCATTGTAAAGGTCAAAAAAGGGGCCTTCATCGCTTGATACATTGACCCTCTATGTCTGTGTGTACTCAATAAGTCCCATGACACAATTTGAAGATGTTCAGTGACTGAATATGAGGAGGACATTGAATGTAAAATACTTAGGCACAAAAATAGTATTATATTCAAGATTATATTACAACATCTGATTATACAATATTTTCATATGATAGGCACCAAAAGCACGTATCTGTGTCCTCTTTTAGAGGTCGTGAATCTCACCTGGGCATGATCTGTTTCCATTTTAATTCATATATTACATGGCACAGCTGTCCGTTGGCAGAAAGCTGGGGCAATAAAATACAAGACAATTAGTGTTATGCTGGATTTTCTGAATAGATTTGCTGGTGATGTCATTGGGACAAACACCTCTCTTAAATCACAGTGAGAACTGAAACCTTACAGCACAGAATGAAAGTATCTTTGTTACTTCCCGTTCCTCTAAATCAAAAATATATTCAGTTTATTGTTACCTACTGGAAAGTACGGTCCATACCTTCTGCCTATAAGGTGTATGACTATTTTTTATTGGAAAATGTACTAATAAAGTGATAAAGCTCGGTTACTCTTCCCAAATATTCTCTGTATAACAGTGCAATCTAAACCGAGATTTCCCAGAAAAGCACAGGAACTGGAGAAGCTACAAGATGACAGGCTTATTACAATGAACTGGCCGAGGTTACGTCTGTAGTTTGTACCTAGACTAGAGAGGAAATTGAAGTTGAATTGACAGATTTATGTTTATCCCTCAATATTTAGAATTCTCCACAGGAAGAAAATATTATTCTGATCGCAGTAGAGTTGAAGGCCTTAAATAAACTTTGGCCCTGATTCAGAGCCGCTCGTAAGCGGCCGCTCGTTCGTTCTGAGCGATGTTCGCACATCTGCGCATGCGTACGGATTTTAATACGCATGCGCGAACCAGTCAGTGCGGCCGAAAATCGTTTGTTCGCTATATAGCGAATGCCTGCTATTTTGAGTGACAGAAGGAGGCGTATGTGGGTGGTAACAGGGGAAGGTGCTTGAAAACGGGGGTGTGGAATTAGATCGCAGGCGTGCTTAAAGGTCAAAACGGGCGTTTTAAGGGAGTGCATAATTAGTACAGCAGCGTCATTGACCACGTCACTTGGTTTTTTTTTACTCCGAACTGCTCGCAAAATAGCGGTTGAAAAAACCAGCCACAAGAATAGCGAGCATTTCATACGCTGTTCGATGTACTCGATTAATCTAATAAATAGCGGACATGACGTATGGTGCGAGCGGAAAGGGGGCGTCTTTTTCAAAATTACAACCGCAAGTTTTGCTCGCTCGTTCAGACTTAGAGGCGTGAACAGACCGTAATTAGCGAACGGTTCATTTGAATAGCCACCCCTTGTTTTAGAACAAACGACCGCAAATAGCGAGCGGCTCTGAATGAGGGCCTTTGTTTTTTCTCCCCAAAGTTTAGAAAGGACAGTAAATTACTTTGACAAGAGAGTTTAGCAGCCACTAAGAGCTGCAGTACCATGTATCACCACCAGGGGAAAACAACCTGAATTCTTCAGGACAGAGCAGCAGATAGAGAGGGGGCAGGGCGGAGCCGGGGACAGACTGAGGTGTCCTGGGAGATGCCGGGCCTCTTTACTCCTTAACAATATTTGTAGCACTTATTACATTTGTGATAAGTAATTTGAATAGACATGTTTAATGGGAAGTTTATTGGATCACCTGTGACTATTGCACACATCACAACTCCGTCCTGATTTAAAGGGACTGTCCCGCACACAATACTGATGGGGAGCACTATGTGGCTCAGCAACTCGACATGTGATTTGCACATCCCTGTTTTGTGCGGCTGCTCCCTTTGTCTGTGGGCGCAATAAACAACTGAAAAGTTGGAAGGTATGCTTTTAGAGCCATTAATACACAGTCTAACACTTGGGGCTCCCTAATAAGGTGCTTATTATCCTTTTAGTGTGTGTGTGTGTTTGTGTGTGTGTTTATATATATATATATATATATATATATATATACACAATCTTTTTTTTTTTTTTTCACAAAGGTGAGGTGTAGAATAACCTGTAAATCAGAAAGTAACAGAGAGATTACTGTAGGGTCAGACTGGCCCACAGGGGGACAGCAGAAATCCCCAGTGGGTTCCACTGCCTGAGACCCCTTCCCATCCCTTATTGGTCAGTTTCCAGACTGTGCACCTTATAAATAGCTTACATTGTTTCTCTATTAGAGGGTCAGTTACCTAATGGAGCAGCACCATGGCCTGGTTTGCTGGCCACACCCCTTAAGCATGGGCCCTTACCACTGCAAACCCCCCCCCCCCCCAGTGTGCCCTTCATGCCCCTCTCTGGATTACTGAAAGTCTCATGATAGAGGAGTGTAAATGTGTCGCTATGTTCACAAAAGTCATTTATTATTTTCTAGCACTATATTATTTTTAGGAGTTTCCCGTTTGTGCTGGGTTGTTCTGTATGTGAGAACACAATAAATATCTGGAAGCCTTACCTCTCAATATTTAACCTGGCAAAATCGTACGCCATATTTATGTGTTACTTGCTGGCTCTGTCCGGTAGGTAACAGGGCAAGGACCAATTGTGTTAATTTTGCAGCAACCCTTTGTATAAATATACTGCAATTTATTTATTTTTTACATATTTACCCAGAAATCCAGAAGTGCCACAAAAAACCGTGCAATGGAGTATGGTTCACAATATAGGATTACTTACACAAAAATAATTAGCATTTAAGGGTTGCCACACAAGCTAGTGTCTGAAGTATGCAAAACAATATTTAGGGGTAGACTGAATTTAACGTGAGCTGCCGACGGCTTTTTCCAACTTAGAGCCGTTTTCAATTTGAGCCGAGCCGCGATACTTTTTCGCGGCCCGGACTTTTCACCTGTTTTGTAGGCGAAAAAGTATTGCGTGCAAGCGCCCGCTTTACTCCGTATTCGATTTGAAAGTACGCAAAAACGGGACCCGGCAAAACTTGAACAGGCGGAAAGTACTGTCAGATTTGGGAATATCAGCCTGACACCCCAGAAAAGATGCTCTGACATGGGGGTTCACTATGGTACCCCCCGATTTGGCTTGCTGAAGGTATTTGGTGTTTTTAAACGGGCTCAATAGCTGCTAAATAGCATTTTTCTATACGTGGTGCAGAATAGTATTCAGGAGTATTTTTTCCTGAAAATAACTTATCCCAGCATATTTGGGGTACTTGAAAATGGGGGTCAGCATATTCAAAAGTTGCTAAAGTGAAGTTGAAAAAATTTTGAAAAATCCACCTGCCGCAAGCACCTGCAATCCAAAAAAACACTTGGGGCATACTTGGGGACCCCCTCAGAGTCAAGTTCGCTAGTTTTTAACTTTGTACCCCAACTTTTTTTTTTCGCCCCCTTTTTCAAAGTAATTTTTTGGGGTGTCCTTAAGTGTTTTAAATTTTTTGACACAGTTTACCTTTGGGGACTGTCTGAAGGCAGCAGGGGGGTTCCTGCAACTTTGCACCCCAAACCCCCAATTCTGCAATTTTTTCCGCCTGCTATTCATAGGCGAAACTTTTTCGCCTAGTACATTGCATTGACTTTCCGCCTAGGCGGAAAGTCTTTCAAATTGAATGCGGGGTAAAAGCAAAACAGGCGAAAATGATGTCATCGGCGAAAAAGTATCGCGGATCCGGACTTTTCGCCTCAAATTGAATATGGGCCTTATTACGGTAAGATGATTCTGCTCGCACTTTCATAAGTTGCGCGTAAAATCAGGTTTTGTCAGGTAACATACGGAAGCCACATGAGCAGGTCCCGGCGGATTCTGCGCTTAATTAAATCTGTCCCTTAAATTAGCTGGAAACGTTTTGTGATAAATTGCTGTGGCCTGATGAAACGTGTAACTTTTTCTACACAACCACGCATGGTACATTTAGGGGAGAACAGCTGAGGCATTTGGAGAAAGGACCACCTGGCCGTCTGTGAGCCGGAGCAGTAGCCAGGGACACAGGTTATTTTGTCCAGGTGGGAGGAAGAATGGATTTCAGTGTATATCAACAAAAAGCCTAATGACCCAGAGTGAGGGAGGAAACTTGAGGCTGAAAAGGAGGTTGGATGTTTTAGCAAGACAACGATCCAAACCATACCTCACAATCAACCATGACGTAGTGATGGGAACAAAAGATTAAGGATTTGGAACGATTTTCACACTCCTCAGACGTGCATTTTATTGAATATCGGTGCTGAGATCTTAAACATGCAGCAGATGCAAGAATTGTTTTGTGATTTCTGCCAGAGGAGGGGTTTATGGCTGACTGGTCACATTGTTGTTAGGTAACTACTAAAGCACAGCACAGCTAAACATTGTCCATTAAGATTTTTTAAAAGTTTCTACAAGTAGAGTTATTCTTCTTTGGGCCTGTCTGATTTGCACCTCTCCGATTCCTATATACTTAAATATTGTCCTCTTGGTTTGTGTGTCAAACACTCTATGGACACTGGGGCTGATTCAGACCCGTTCGCAAGCGGGTCGATGTTTACCCCCTTCGCATGCGCCGCGTCCGGCCAGCGACGGGCGCTCCATCGCTATGGGTCTCGCAAAAACACGGGGCGACTGTCGATTGTGATTGACAGCTCGCCCCGTTTTGGAGGCAGGCAGGGGGGGTGGCTGGACAAATGGAGGCGTTCCCAAGGGAACGCCTTCTGTTTGTGGGTGGCCCTACTGACATCACTAGTGATGTCAGTAGGTGGACTTCCTGCTCTATTGGACGAGATCCTACCACAAGGGTCTCGACGCTAGCCCGATGGTCCTGACCATCACCTGGCCGCTCGCAAAAGCTGTGGGTTGTCAAGGCAGGCCATGGGGGAGACACAGGAAACATGGATCAGGTCTCCTCGGCCAGGCAGCACCAGTACATAATGTGTAAACTAGAGCTAAAAGTGCTTGGTAGGTCAGCGACTATTCAGATCAGTACTTTCTGAGCATTTTATCTCTGCGTGCTCCACATCTTGTGAGAGAAAAAAAAAGGGATAACGACAAAGAGGCGTATCTTGCCAGAAGGAAGGAGGCTAAGAAGGTAATAAGGCGTGCAAAGGCAGAAGCGGAGTAGAAAATGGCCCAGTCAGTAGACAAAGGAAGCAAAACTTTTTTTAAGTCTATAAGTGAAAGGAGGAAGTCAAATGAAGGAATAATAAGACTTAAGACAGAGAGTGAGTACATGATCGAGAGAGACAAAGAAATAGCAGATCATCTAAATAATTATTTTTGTTCAGTATTCACTACAGAAAAAGAGGGGAAGGGGCCACAGTTAAGTTGCAGAGGCATCCATAAAAATGAAGTACATAAAATTTAATTTACAGAGGAGAGGGTCCTAACAGAACTCTCTAAACTGAAAGTGGATAAATCAGTGGGGCCGGATGGGATACATCCAAGGATACTAAAAGAGCTTAAAGGGGTCCTGGTAACACCATTAACAGTCGCTAGTTTCAGGAGTGATTCCAGAGGACTGGAAAAGAGCAAATGTAATACCATTGTACAAAAGAGGAAGCAAAGAAGCAAGTAACTACAGACCAGTGAGCCTTACATCAGGAGTGGGAAAAATAATGGAAACACTATTAAAAGAAAGAGTGGTGGAATATCTAAAATCCAACAATTTACAGGATCCCATACAGCCTGGATTTACTCAGGGGAGATCAGAAGTCTTATTGGCTTTTTTGACTGGGTGACCAAAGTAATAGATCAAGGGGGGAGGGCCGTAGATGTAGCTTATCTAGACTTTAGTAAGGCTTTTGACACTTCCACATCGCAGAGTGATAAATAAACTGGACAGCTTGGGATTGGATCATATGACTGTTGAATGGATAAGATCTTGGTTGCAGGATAGGAAACAGAGAGTTGTAGTAAATGGAGTGTATTCACAGAAGAGAAAGGTTACCAGTGGAGTACCCCAGGGATCTGTACTTGGACCAGGGCTTTTTAATATCTATGTTGGTGATATTGCAAATGATATTAAAGGGAAAGTATGCCTTTTTGCAGATAACATAAAAGTATGCAACAGGGTAGACACACCAGGAGGGGTACACAAAATGACTGATGATCTGGGTAGCCTAGAGGAATGGGCAAGAACATGGCAACTACAGTTTAATGTAAAAAAATGCAAAATCATGCACTTGGGTCTCAATAACCTGAAGGCTAAATATACAGTAGTATCAAGGACACTATAATGGAAATTACAGAGAAGGAAAGGAATTTAGGAGTCACCATTTCAGATGACTTGAAGGCAGGCAAGCAATGCACCAAAGCATCGAGGAAGGCAAGTCAGATGCTTGGTGGCATAGGGAGAGGAATCAGTAGCAGAAACAAAGAAGTAATAATGCCCCCGTATAGGTCTGTGGTACGGCCTATATAGACACATTAGAGACAGTACAAAGAAGAGCAACTAAAATGATGCAAGGCCTACAGCACAGAACTTTCCCAGAAAGACTAAAAGATCTTAATATGTATAGTTTGGAACAGAGAAGGGAAATGGGGGACATGATAGAACTTTCAAATACATGAAGGGTTTTGAACAAGGTGCAGGAGGGAAGCATTCTTCAAAGGAAGAGATGTACAAGAACACGAGGACATGCACTGAGGCCCTGATTCAGAGCCGCTCGGTATTTGCGGTCGTTCGTTCCAAAACAAGGGGTGGCTATTCAAATGAACGAGCGAGCAAAACTTGCGGTTGTAATTTTGAAAAATACGCCCCCTGGCCGCTCACACCATACGTCATGTCCGCTATTTATTAGATTAATCGAGTACATCGACCAGCGTATGAACTGCTCGCTATTCTTGTGGTTGGTTTTTCCTACCACTATATTGCGAGCAGTTCTGACTATAAAATAACCCAGTGACGTGGGCATTGACGCTGCTGTTTTAATTATGCACACCCTTAAAACGCCCGTTTTGACCTTTAAGTACGCCTGCGTTCTGATCTCCACTCCCCGTTTTCAAGCCCCTTCCCCTGTTACCACCCACATACGCCTCATCCTGTCACTCAAAGTAGCAGGCATTCGCTATATAGCGAACAAACTATTTTCGGACGCACTGACTGGTTCGCGCATGCGTATTACAATCCGTACGCATGCGCAGATGAGCGAACATCGGTCAGAACGAACGAGCGGCCGCTTACGAGCGGCTCTGAATCAGGCCCTGAGACGAGGGAGGGAGGCTCAGAGGAAATTTGAGGAAAAATTACTTCACAGAAAGGGTAGTGTATAAGTGGAATAGCCTCACATCAAGGGTGGTTGAAGCTAAGACGGCGGAACAATTTAAACACGCTTGGGATAGGCATAAGAATATCCTTAAGAGAGACGTAAGGAGCAAATAAGGTTGAAGTTGGCAAAAGGATAAATGAAAAGGGGCAGACTAGATGGGCCAAGTGGTTCTTATCTGCCATCAAACTATGTTTCTAATGTGTTGCAGACATAGAGGGCCTGATTCAGATTTGCGGGCACTTTTCCGTTCGGCCGCTGTAGCCTACTTACTGCCTCATGCTTATGTGAGAATCCGCCCGTGTATAAACCTGCGTGTCTGAATCTGGAAGCTCAAACCGCGCACTGTTCTTACGATCTCAGCTGCAACAGTCATGATTAATATCGGAACTCACACCAGCCCCATACTGGGTGCAAAAGCTGAAGCATGGATAGCCTTAAGACTGTTAAGCTGGGTACACATAGTACAATTTTTACTTAAGCGATGAACTCACAAGTTGTGATCAGACCGATTTGTCTGAGATAATTTGAGATCGGACGTGTGTATGTCGGGCCTGATTCAGCAAGGATTGTTTTTGTGATCGCAGCCCCGTAATCGCACGCAGTTGCACTGTGAAAATATGCTAATGTTCAATCGCAGCACAAAACATAAGGACGCCCACCTCCCCTTACACATGTCTATAATACTTGGCAAAATAGCAAGACCATCGGTAACATCGAGTACCATCGGTCCCTTATGCAGAATTACAGCAGCCCTGACCATACTTACAAATTGCTAACTTCATTGCAAGCAGTGGAAGCCCAAGCTGCGTATCCTATCACAATGGCTAATTTATGCACTTCCATGCAACAGTGGTCAAACGCACTGACACGCCTGACCACCCCCAGGTCACCACCCCCAAAAGGTCACGTCCTGTCAATCACTCAGTGATGGGTCTACGTAGTCACTGCGATCGCCATCCGATTGCAGTGAGACCTTCGCGCACGGGCATTGAGATGCATACGCAAAACGCAACAATCGGCCGACTGCGTGCGTAATCGCAGTTGCAATCGGCAATGAATCAGGCCCATATTACACAATCCTCTGTCAGATCATACAATTCTCGGGTGATCTAACAGATAATTGTACAGTGTGTGCCCAACTTTAGGGTGCTCTAAGCGCTGAGTTTGTGACGCCCTGTCCTGACGCATAGTCCATAGCACGGAAGCTGCTATAAATCCTGCATGCACTTGTACCTTGAGTTCATTATCGGCATCTTTTTATTTGTTCATAGAAAAACAAAATTAAATAAAAGCTCTCTCTGTCCAGTAATACAATGTGTAATACACGGCGGGTACACAGAGTGATTACAAAATATTCTTGGTTTTATACTGGTGATATTAAATGACGAGTCACAAACACATTTCACAATCCCTACAGATACATGACGTGTTGTTTTTGGAAAAGTCAAACAATATTAATGTAACACAAATACCTTGTATAGTACACAAAACAACACAAACGCTACGCTTAACAGCATGTACCAAAATATGTCATCTTACTTAGTTTGTTTTACACGACAGTAACACAAGGCGTTCCTCTGAGCTTTCCAACAGGAAGATATTTCAATGACATCTGTAAAATCCTGCCATGGAGTAGTTCATGCTCGGTACTCGCTATGATCCATGGAAGGCGACTTTGAATCACTGGTGTCCTTTGTCTGTTCTTTATATTTGTCACCATCGCAGTTGGACACCATCATTACCAAGTATATTCTCAGAAGAATCGCAGCTTTGTGGATAATTAAAAAAAATATATATATCTTTTTCTTTACAAGGGTTTTGTAAAATGGTTCCTGCTGGCTTGCCATTAATTTTATATATATACCACAGTGCCGGAATAATGCGCTAATTCATTAGCTAGGCTGTGTGCTCTAAAGCTGGGTATACACCCGGATGAAGGTGTGACCCAGCGAGGTGATGTAACGATATATCGCATCGCCGTACGTGATCCATCGTATGCCGACACTATATTGTTGCATGCTTCACATAGCAACACCACATAGTCACATTGGACGTGCAGAACATCCAATGGGATGATGCAATGAACGACGGGTGAAAATGACGGATTGGGGCTACACTATACATTGGTCTTGCAGATTGGTCAAAAGTACCAAGATTGCAGGATATATCGTATAGTGTCAGGTATAGCACTCGCTGCCTGTGCCCTCATCAATTCTGCATTTGCGTAGGTCTGGCAAACACTGCATCGGCTACAGTTTATGCTGTATGACACGAAAACAGCGCTGCTACCTATGAGGAGCGTGGAAAGCGCTGCTTGGCAATTAGTTTGTTATACCCAAGCTCTGAACACATCCCACCCTTTAAAATGGCTGCTGACATATTTGGGTACGCTTTTAATATTTAATGTACTTAAAGGAGTCTATTTATTATGCTGTGATAGGTCCTATTTCATGTTCTTAATTATGTTGGCTTCATTTAATTTATCATTAAAAAAAAATGTTGCTCACGCACATGTGTATTACGGCAGAAATGGAAAGATTTTACTGGGCATGTGTCAACCCCTCCAGGCTGCGCATGTGCAGTATGCTAAACAGGCAGGTTTATAGTGGGCATTCGCGGCCTCTCCAAGCTACGCATATACGAATTAATTCTTTCATTGTAAATTGAGTCCTAGGGGGGCGATGTGAGGATACTGTGGGATGTTACAAGTAGGAAACCTTGCTCGGTTTTCCTCGCACCTCTATGGGTCAGACTTATCAGCTGAGAGGTTACGTTAGGATTTTTGTGCGCGTCATTAAAGGATAGGAGCCAAAACAAGCGACGTTTGTGGGAACCTCACTGCTAATTGATCTTCCCTAAGTAAAGATAAGCAGGGGTATATTTCTTATAATGTGCGGTGTGCCCCCAAATATTAAGATTCTTTTTTTTCTTGCTTAAATGTATTCATTTAAAAGGCCGGAACACGGGCTCTGATAGGAGAGCCTGTGCGATTACCACAGCGAATGCACTGCTTTTAAGCTGCGCACGTGCAATCTGTGGCGGTTCCAGGGGCGGGTAAGCGGGGACATTGCCCGGTGTGCTGCGGCCGCAGTCACCCCGCCGGCGCAGTCTAATCTGATGGAGCCCACCCGCCGCCATATTTACAAGATGTGGCACCAATTGTTCCCTCCTACTGGGAGTCCCAGTCTCCCGGTGCCTGGCGTGATGACATTGTACATGGCATTCTGGGAGCAGCAGCAAGGAGGAGGGCCCCGCCTGCCTTCACATAAGAATTAGGCAAACTGCCTCCTGAAAAACCAGCGTCCCCCCATGTGCAACGCAATTAGTATTATTTTAAAATGTTTTTTTGTTTTGTTTTGCTCCCATGACTATGCCCCCATCAGGCCACGCGTCCTTATCTCAGGGCACCAAAGAAAACTTTCGCTCTGAGCTACAACTGGCCCCGTGTGCAATGTTGAAAAGCCCGCAATGCATTTCAAGATCTCCAGCAGCCCAGCAGAGAGGAATCACAAGATACAGCTGTCTCAGCATATTTTAAGGGCAGAAATGATCCATAAATAGGCCCTGCAATGTGCTACTTACCATAATGCCTGGAAATGCGCGAAGTTGCCGAAGAACCTTGCACTGAATCAAATTTGCCTTTAGAAGTTAAACCAGAGGTTCCCAGTCCTCAAGACACCTAACAGTTTAGGTCTTAAGGTGCCCATCCACTAGGCGATTAAATTGAGCGATTGAATTATATCATTATCGTTCGATCATCGTTGGAAAATTGTTTAAAAAATGTCTAAAACGGCCAGCGATGTGCACCCCCGCTGGTTGTTTAGACATCTATCATCGGGCAAACATGCTGGACAACCTGACGATAACATCAGGTTCAGCATGTTTGCAGATGATTGATGTACCTACACTGAAGGACTGCTCGTTCAGTGAAGGCTCATCACAGGCTGACAAATGATTACACGATTACAATGTCGTAATCATGCCGACGTTTGGAGGTCTGCTAGTGGATGGGCAGCTTGAAGGATAACCATGCTTGGGCAAAGGTGACTTAATTAGTGCCTCAGTCTTTTGATTTAACTATCTGTGCTTAACCATGGATATCCTTAAAATCTGGACCGTTAGGGTGCCTTGAGGGCCAAGTTTGGGAATCTCTGCGTTAAACTGTCCCTAAATATGGCTCTTGGTGCATCCTTTCACTTGTGGGTTAAAAACCATGTTCCACAGTTCCGCATGACTGCAACATAATAAGTTTACCATCCTCATTAACTGTCTGACCACATGATGACAGCATTGTAATACATGGAAGTCACAGTATTGAAAGCAACATTTGTCTCTATTGTGATTTACACCATTTACATATAATTCAATGCTTTAGCGACACCCAGGCAGCAATGATGCCTTGAGTAAGAACTTTATAATTACAGGACTGTGCAAATTCTATACCGCCTCCCCCAAATGCTAGGCAGAGCCTCCTTTTCTAATAATTAGGGCACTTAAACCCCACAAGGTGGAACAGAGGATCCAAATTTAGACTCCTTACTTTATACCAAGCTTCAGAAGATTAAGAGAAAATGGCAATATTACAAATAGATGACATATAATGGGCACACTCACAAAGCAATCACTCAGTACTTACACCCCCACTCAGCCCTGTACTGATTATGTGCTGAATCTGGCTTGTTGCAGAACTGAAATGTAAAGTGAGGAAGGGGAGGGGGATTTAATACAAAGGCTGCACCTTGGGCTGCTGAATAGAGGATCTCCTGATTGCATGTCACTGCCTCAGCAGCAATTGTCCTGAGTGGGAAGCTCCCAGTCCTTAGCGTGGGCGTGGATTTGGGGAGGGGGGGAGAGGTGCTTGGAGGAGAGCACAGTCTGCAGTCACAGTACTGATGTAGCAACCTGATCATCTGGATACAAGCAGCAAGGAGTAAGGAGGGGGGGGGGGTCCCAACTTACAGCCATGAAAGAAACCTTTATTGAAGACCTACTGGGCATCGAAGACCCCCTGAACACCAGCCAGTTATCGGTGAGTGCTGGTGGCACCCAGATTGTGCCATGTGTGGGTATGATGCTTGGAAGTCTTGCAATGTATTGCATGAACTACAGGAGTCCTTTATTCTGCCTAATTGTTCCTCCTAGCTTCCATCCTGAGACATTGCTTAGGCTGCTCTAACTTTGTCTAAGTTTTGCTGTTGTACCAGAATTTGTATCTTTTATTCTTATTATTTTGCAGCCACATGTAGTGAACACTGTGTATAGGTGAGTGTATGAGTTTCTTAGGAAAGGGGCTCCCATCCCCTAAGCAGAATAAAAAGCTCCTATTGTTGAAATGTAAACTCCAGCCCCGGTCACATCTGTGCACATTACTAGAGTCATTAAACGGTCTGATCATTAATGAGCGCGTTGCATTGAACGTGTGTGTTGTGTTAGGATGTTGCCTTGTACAGTTTGTGCCCAGCGTGAAAAGGTTTGTACATTACAGAATAAGTTACAAGTGTTGTCACCAGTCACAGGTTACTCCGAATTCTGGGGGGATTAACCCATTGCTTGCCTGCGTGCAGCAGAACTGCAGACCCAAGTTAAAGAATCCCTGATTACTTTATAGCACTGAGCCGATTGCAGAGCAGTTGCTATCTAACAAAGCCCGTCTCTGCTTGTAGTGCATCCTTATACATATTTCACCATTATTTAGCATTTTGTAGTAATATTAATTCTGTAAATCCTGCTCAGACAGCCCTTGGTGTTCAGTCTATTATTACAGCATGTAATGTGTAGTTGTGTGTGCAGGATGTAGCCTCCTGCATGTTTGGCATGTATAATTACATGTGACATTTGGCTGTTTTGTTGTTTTTTTTTTTTGGGCCAACCCATAAAGTGACAGCTCATTTTTGTATTTTATTGGTTACATGGATGTGTGTAGTTTATCTTCAGCAAACCAGTATAGGAAATCTTGAGAATATGTAAAGTTTCCTTTTTTTAAGTTTTAGAACCTTGGTATCCTGCTTGTACAGGTTGAGTCTCCTATATCCAAATATTCCAAAACACAGAATTTTTGTAGCATGACTGAGATAGTGAAACCTTTGCTTTCTGATGGTCCAATGTACACAAACTTTGTTTTAAGACGCCCACACATGGGGCCTGATTCAGACCCGCTTGGCAAGCGGATCGATGGCTGGGCAGTGCGCACGTGCGAGCGAGAAATTAACTCGCTCCGGAGCTCGCTACAAACGGAGCGGCTGTCGATATTGACCAGGGCCATGGTGCGATATAGCAGCCGATAAAGACAGATTGCTGATATCGCTGCTATATAGTACCGTGTATGGACATGATATTGGACAGAGCGCGCTCCCGTGGTGTCGTACATCGCACCTCCAGATCTTATTGCAGGTTCATTTGATCTGGGGATGCGATGTACGATTTCATGCAGCGCTATGCGGGTGGGGAGGGGGTGCTGGCATATCGGGCGGTCGGCTACCCGATCGCTCCGTGTGTGGGGACCTCCCGATATGTCGGCCGCCGGATCCCCCGTCGCGTCGCAAGGTGCAAATCGCAGCGTGTATGGGCACCTTAAGGCACACAACTATTAAAAATATTGTATAAAAAGACCTGCAGGCTGTGTGTATAAGGTGTATATGAAACATAAATGCATTCTGTGTTTAGATTTGGGTCCCATTCCCAAGATATTTCATTATGGTATATAAATATTCCAAAATACAGAAAAACCCGATATCCAAAATACCTCTGGTCCCAAGCATTTTGGTATTTATACCACATTTCCCATGATGAACGGCAATTGAATGACATTTGATGTTTTGGGCAGTGGATGGAGATTGTAAGCTCTTCTGCTAACCCGGCTGTCGCTTCCTTTTTGTAGTTGCTCATGTTACTGGTTTAAAGTTCCCAGTTGTGCCTTTAGAATGTGTGGTCACATGACAATTGCAGTACTGTGTACTTGTGGGCAGGACAGTCACTAGAGCTTATGTTTACCTTTTGCTATACATTTAATGGTGTCATGTACTTAAAAACTTGTGGTGTTATTATACACAGCTCCGCCCCCCATATTAAGTGGCGTTTGTTGTGTCCCAGCCTGGTGGAGCTGTCACTAATTTTATTAAGCCAATTTGTTGTAACCCTCTGTCCTTTTGGAACTATCAGCTGCCCTTGAATACTGTGGGAGCACTTTTTAGTTTTGAGTGATGAGTGCCTGTTGTTACCTCTCTGTGTGTTTATAATAAACTCATGACTGTAAAGGATGAGCTGATGAGTTGTATGTATTGTCACGTTGTTGTGATATGACTGATATGAACGTGTCGCTGTACTGTACAGTGTGTCACTGTACCGCACAGCTGGCCGTTTGAATAATCTGAGGTGCTTGCTCATTGATAAATTACCATACCTCTTTATGTAAACTAGCTTCAAAGCCTATAAGGACAGGTCACTGTGTAAAACACCTTCAGTAATACGTAGTGCTGTACACAGGAACTTTCAGGCTTGGTTTCTCTGTTCAGTTGAGCTTACAATCTAGCTGACACCGGGATTTGATCCTTGGTCTTCAGTGAAGTGTCTCTGTGTCATTATAGTAGTTTCTGCGCCTATGATCACTGATCTGCCCTGATGACTGACCTCCGCCTCACGCGTCTCAAGAGAATGGTAATTCACATTGGAAAGAAAACACAACTTCGCTCACAGGTAGTGTTATGACAATGAGAAGAATTTATAGATAGCCCAAGATAACTTTGGTAGCTACACTGAGCATTGGCAAACGTCTGTATCTGTTTATTGTACTATTGGATGTCAGATTAGTGGTTTGGGATTTATTTTGTGAACAAAAGTGACCCAGGCAGTGGTCTGAGATTTTAGTTTTATATAATTACAAATATTTTAATTGGTGCAGTGTGGGCAACCGCATTATATCAATTAACAGCCACGTTCTTATAATCCTTAAATCACAGACTAACTTTTAACCAACTTTATTTGACTCTGAGGGTTTATATTAAATATTATCGCATCTTGAAGTTTTTTTTATTTTGACTGTCAGGAGTAAAATTGTTGACATTGCACCGTCAGGCTTGGGTAACGTCCAGATCTATTAGTCATAGCATTTATGCCCCGAACTAAAATGCCACTGTAATACCTGAGACATTTATTATGGTTATAGGCACATTGTCACGGAAATGTGGAATACGTGTGAATTGTTTTGTGCACAGCTCAATGTCTCCCGGGCTTGTTACCTACTGGAATTCGGGTCCTTCCGCATGTGTAACATGCATTGGGAAAAAGCACGTGCAAAACCTGCAAGTAGACAGCCTTCAAAAGCTGCTGAACTATAGATTAATGCTGTGCCCTCCTAAAAGAGGTTGTCCACTTTCACATACTAAGACTATATTGGTTTGTACATGCCAACCTACAGCTGCAATTAAATACATGGTTTTATATTTATGGCTCCCAACTGTGCTTTTCAGCCATGTATCTACATGATCCTAGCTACGTACTTTCTGCTGCTTTGTGTAATGACACTGCTCTGCTGTCCTCTGCTTCTCTTCCACAACTGTACCCAGATTACGCATTTGCCGCGTATACCAGGGCAGTGTGTGTGTGTGTGTGTGTGTGTGTGTGTATATACATACATACATACATGAATGCATACATACATACCTGAAAAGCACAGAAGGGAGCCATGTAATTAGAGGTAGTTTCAGGAGAGTTTCAAAACAATGAATTAGTCAAGTGGAGATGGAAAGAACCATGACTTGTAGTATACATATTTCCATTATGATTGAGTACGTTCCAATAGGTGACTTTTACAGCGGGTACAACTTGCAGAGTATTTGTGGTAGAGAATCACTGTATAATGCAAACGTAATGTCTCTAATCATCGTTGTTGCAAACCCACAGTCTGTCTCCTATTAAATACAGACCTATAGTGACTACTGACCACCATGTGAGTGCTGTTCCCATACAATAATCAGTACATGGCATAGGATTGCTGGAAAGACAACCTGCTCCCCAAACAGTATGGCTCTTCTCAATGTGCGTAAGTGACAACTGCACTGTAAAGGACAACTGAAGACTTATTTTGTCTTCAGATCCGATACAATATACAGTACAGTGGTACCTGCCAAGACAGGTGCAGGTTTTCTAGTAAAAAGTTCCTTAGGGATACAGCTTTTCTGCACACGCTGCTGCACTAATAATCCACTGTATCCATGTGGCACCTACTGCCCTCCTCCCTCATCTGGCTGGTGGAAATAATAATCTGACGTTTGCTCCCATCAGAAAACCGTCGTAGCAACTAGCAGGAGAGATCAAACATGTCTGACTTCTGCCAAGTAGTCGTCTGATAATCGTTTCAGTGTAGGGTTAGAGTCAGACACTTTCCACCCAACTGAGCGATTTTAACAGCAATAGGCAGACTTCTGCCTTCTTCTCCTCCTAGTGCTACCGCCACCCGTGCTATTATGACCCTCTGTCTACTTCTCCTCCTGGTGCTTCTGCCACCCGTACTATTATGACCCTCTGCCTTCTTCTCCTCCTAGTGCTACTGCCACCCGTGCTATTATGACCCTCTGCCTACTTCTCCTCCTGGTGCTGCTGCCACCCGTGCTATTATGACCATCTGCCTACTTCTCCTTCTGGTGCTACCGCCACCCGTGATATTATGACACTATGCCTACTTCTCCTTCTGGTGCTACCGCCACCCGTGATATTATGACACTATGCCTCCTTCTCCTCCTGGTGCTACCGCCAACCGTGCTATTATGACCCTCTGCCTACTTCTCCTCCTGGTGCTACCGCCAACCGTGCTATTATGACCCTCTGCCTACTTCTCCTCCTGGTGCTGCCGCCATTCATGCTATTATGGTAGTGTCTTCAGAAGTGTTTCCTTTTGTGAATCTTTTTACAGAAACTCTGTGCACTGCTAGTGATTTGCGTGGTGATGGGTTATTAGTGATTCAGTCGCTTCTGTTCAATTAATCCCTTGCATCCTGTTCAGTTCAGGATAAGAGCAATTTCAAGTCCATCATTGGATAATGGAAAATGAGGAGAGTCCTCTTACTACAATTAGATTATTTGCATTGGAGATAATTGCCGATCTTCCCAGGAGTCAGACTGTGCCATGCAAATTGGAAAAACCTAAAAGCTCCGTCTGGGGAGTTGTAGGCCTCTGACAGCGCTGAATATATTGCAGTCTATTACTGTAGCATCATCAAGCAAGTGAGCAAGTACGAAAAAAATATTCCAGTGTTGATTCCAATGCCACAAATGTCACAATGCCATGTGTGTTTAAAACACCTGAGTATGATCACAGGAACCTCATACAACTATCATGCACAATGGTGGGGGGTGGATGTTTTAGGGTAGTTAAGAATTCACAGGACCTGAATACTTTGCAATCATTGAGTCCCCCATGCACTTCTCTTAGCACCATAATATTCTATAGGAATATGCGAGGCCATCTGTTCAGCAACTGAAATTTGGCCGAAATTAGATTATGTAATGGGGCAATGATCCCTAGACACAGCAGCAAATCGCCAACTGAATGAAAAAGAAAATAATCACGGTTTTGAACTGCTCAACTCAAAGTCCAGACCACATTAAGATCCCATTGTTGACCTTAAGAGAGTTGTGTATGATTTAATACCCTCAAACATCAATCAACCAAAGCAGTGTTGTTAGGAGTGGGCCAAAATTCCCCAAATACAATGTAAAGACTAATATACTAATACAGAAATGATCGATTTCAAGTTGTTGCCACTAATGGCGGTTCTACAGGTTACTGAATGTTGGGGTGTACGCCCTTTTTTCGCACAGGGATTCTTCACTTTTCTGTTATGGGGTATTACATAAGTTTAGGACTTGGGGAGGACAAGATGATTGCTATCCATGTCCTGAGGGTGTACTTTATTTTCACGTGTGTATGTGTTTGTTTATGTGATGAGGTTGTTTGACAGCTTAAGCTACAAGTAATGGCTCAACACACTAGACAATGGCTCTCATTCAGAGGCGGTCACAAGAAGCGATCGCTCTCTCTGAATGAGGGCGGCCACTTCCTTTTTTAGTGCGGCCTCCTGGTTGCTAGCTAAGCTGTGGGTTACCACCCACAGCTTAGCGACCGACCAGGTTGATGGTCGCGATGGTGAACACCATCGGGGCTTGCGACGAGACCCTAAGGTTGGATCTCGGCAAGCGCAAGCCCCAGGGAGCTTCCTGCTCTGATCGAGAAGGAAACTCCCCACTGACATCACTGCTGATGTCAGTGCGGCCGCCCAGAAAACGGCAGGCGTTTCTTAAGGAACTCCTCCGTTTGTGAAACCACCCCCCTGCCCCGCCTACAAAACGGGGCGAGCTGTCGATCAACATCGACAGCCGCCCCTTTTGTAGAGAGCTCCAGAGCGAGAGACTTTCTCTCTCGCTCCGGGGCTTGCGCACGCGCAGTGTGGCCGCTGCGCATGCACAGGTCTACCCATTGACCCGGTTGCGAGCGCATCGGCGCTTGCGACCGGGCCTGAATGAGACCCAATGTGTGTGATGAGCGATATTGGACACAGCGGGCCCTGAAAACATTGGTAAATGTATACACACTTGCCGAAGTCGGCCACGACGAACTCCGGGGTGGGGGGGAGCGAGCGAGGCCATGCTGCATGGCATCGCTAACTATATCCCCAGATTCCGCTGTATGTTTAGTCGACGGGGAATATCGTTACTATAGGGATGCCAAACTTATTGTACACAACATTTGGGATTATATTTATTAAAGGTCGATTTTAAAATCGAACAACATCGATGCTGTGTTTCTGGGGGCTAGATCACACATTTATAAATACCTAAAAAAAAAAAAAAAATCAGAATGTTAGTAAATGATTTAACATCAGAAACACACGATCGATGTTGATCAGTTCTTCATCAATTTAAAATTGGCCTTTAGTAAATATACCCCTTGTAGTCTAGTATTTGACTTTTCCATAATGGTGCTCATTCTGCTGGCAATAAGACTGATATCCGCTAACTGACTCCCATGATATAATTTGCCTGAGCAAATTTATCCTGTATTTCTTCCCATCAGTCATTTGATAAGATATGGTAGATGTATGTCTTCGTCCCCTTATTGTACTTGTCTGACGGTAAGCTGAGTAGACCTCACAGTAATCACTATCTGGGCATCTGCCTCCAGCCAACAAATGCATTAATGTTTGTCTATGCTAATAATATTGTCTTCTCTTCAGTTTGCTTTGGTGAAAGCAGCATGTGGCTAAACTCTTGTTTAATTAGCACAATTTAAGTCAATGCTCAAATACAATGAAGGACTATAGGGTGTTACAAGACAAATTAGACCCAAGGCTGTATTATTCTATCTGCTACAATTTGTGGGTATTGTGGAGTCCTGTCCTTGGATTAAGTGTATTGTGGTCTGGGTGGCAGGCAAATGTTCCATGCAGGATTTGCAGTAAGGGTGGAATGCATGACATGACAATACAGAACAGGTTGAGTCTCCCATATCCAAATATTCCAAAATACAGAATTTGTTTGAGCATGACTGAGATAGTGACACCTTGTGCTCTCTGATGTTACAATGTACACACACTTTGTTTACTGCACACAATTATTACAAAGGGATGTAGTCAGGTTACCGGTGGCCGGGATGTCGGCTTTCGGAATCCTGATAGTGGAAGCCCGACCTGGGACTAAAGATAGGCGTCGAAATCTCGGCTTCTATCATTAGCCCCATGCTGAAATCCCGACGCCCGGCATCCCGAGCAAAGGTAAGCTGGGTTTCTTAGCTCGTAGCAGTGGGGGGGGGTTAGGTTTAGAGACCCCTGGGGGAGATTAGGGTTAGGCACCACTGGGGGGGAGGTTAGGGTTAGGCAACCCCTGGGAGTTGTAAGGTTAGGCACCACTAAGGGAGGGAGAGGGGAGGGTTAGGGTACTTACCTGCCCCAGTCAGGATCTCCATCCTTCGGTCTTTTAGCGTCGGTATCACCTGACGGTCGCCAGCATTACATACCGATTCCATTACAAATAATTATTTTCAGGCTGTTTGTGTATAAGCTGTATATGAAACATAAATGAATTGTGTATGGACGCAAACTTTGTTTGATGCACAAAATTATTGAAAGTATTGTATATAATTGTCAGGCTGTGTATATAAGGGGTATATGAATCATAAATGCATTCTGTGCTTAGACTTGGGTCACATTCCCCAGATTACTCATTATAGTATGCATATATTACAAAATACGTAAAAATACGATATCCATAATACTTCTGATCCCAATCATTTTGGATATAGGGAAACTCGACCATTATTATATTATTATTACTAGTTTGGGACACAATGTATTTGAAGCTGCGCTCATCGGTCAGAGGGCCTGATTCAGACCCGCTCGCGAGCAGTGTAGTGGGGGGCGGACGGGTCGCTGGGGCCCGGGAGGCTTGCCTGCCTTTACGGGGGGGGGGGGGGGGGGGAGTGGCACCCGATTTTCGGGAGGTTCTCTGCCGAACCGGGAGAGTAGGCAAGTATGACCAAGACACAATATTTAGTTAGAGTCCCGCAGCATTTCGGGTAACTGATCCCACACCTATGTATTGCAGTACTTGCTAATGCATGCAATATCTGTCTGATGCTGGAAAGTTGATTTACTTGTCCTTTAGGTAGATTTATGATCCCCAGTGAGTAATAGAAGTGTTGTAGACTACCATTCTGTTCCAGATTTCAGTCCTGGGCCGTCCTCCCTGGCAGAGCCCTTGCTAACATGCCTCAACGGAGGAAAGGAATTTGGAGAAAACGACATACTTTTAATATCTGTACTGAGAAGGTGAGGGGCTATAGGATAATCGGAGCGAGAGCGTGTTGGCGGGGAGGGTAGTCTTTGTATAGCTGGTCAAGCTAGTTGAGGACTGGCTAGACTTTAATATGTTGTACTCTAGGCTTCTCTCTGAATGTTATTTTTTTTTCTCTCAATTGTTTTGCATTATTATGGCTGTGTTCTATAGCTGGCAACTATTTCCCAGAGATATTCTGACTTTTTTTAATATCTCTACTGTTTATCACACTGGATGTTCCTGGGTATGTTGGCACAGTAGGGCAGTATGCCTAGAACCGTCTAAAGGAACGATGCCCCATATATTGCGCAGTGACTATGGGCCTGATTCAGAGATGTTCGCACATCTTCAATGTTTTGGGGTCTGCGCAAGCGCTAAAGAGTTCTCGCACGCTCTCTTTCACACAATTGGTTATAAGGAAGACAGTCGTTGTTGATAGCGTAACACAGTGATGGAATATTGAGCCAGAGGGAGAAAATATACAGATGTGACAGCACAACTTTTACAATGCAGCAGATTTGTTTTGTTCAAATAAAGAACTTGTAGAACTGGGTAGTTTATAGCTTTTTTTTTTAGGTCTGTTTAACACCTACACGTAAAGCTATTATGACTTCCTTTAGCTGTAGGTTCCATTTACAAACCTCTTCTGAGCTGGCAATGTATGTGTTTTTGTTTTTTTGGTAAAAAAAATAGAAGTTTTGAATGTTGTTGTAAAAAATGCGAATAAGTAAAAATGCAAATATGTACAGTTTCACTTGTTTTATTCATTTTTATTCATCCATTTAAATGTTCTTAAAACAACAATTCCGCAAACATTTCTTTTACTTTAATAGCAAGTTACGCGTCTTTTTTATTTATTTTATTTTGTTATAGTCCTACATCTCATTTTGCTAAGCTTTCTCTTTACGTAACATCTCCTTTTCAAAATCTCTCTGGAGGAAAAGCAAGTTTGGCTGCCCAGCATTGGCTATTAGACTTTCAACAACTCAAGGGTGGTGAACGTTGTTGTGAAAACAGATATCAGAGGGGTTGTTCCATAGTCTCTCTGCTCACTAATGTCGATGCCATGGTAATCGCCGATCGCTGTGGAAATTTTTAGAAATCATGAATGGCAGTCTGAAGAAACAGATCAAGGAAAATATGCTTCTTGTGAATTATTACATTGATTTTATGTAAAAAAATTAAATAAAAAGATCAGTAGCTTTTGTGCTACATTGATTTATAAAGGTTGTTCCGGCACTTTAAAGAATCTTCATGTTTTGGTGTACATCTCCATTTGAATTGAAGTCCCCTGATGGATACATTTTACACAACATACTTACCAGTGTGTTAGACGCGAATTGCCGCTTGGAAAGGCAAATGGCATCCGTCTACAATGCAAATTTTGCCTTACACCGCATAGAGGTACGTATGTTATGTTAGGGCCTGCCATAACTGGCTGGCTGATATGTGCGCAGCTGGGCAATGTCAGCAATTTACTTCTCCCCAAGGATTACTATTGGGACTGTAATTATTAATATTGCTTAGGTAGGTTTGTGTTAAAGCGCTCTTTACAACCGCAAGTGTGAAGTGGCTTTTATTTATTGCAATGCACGTGCATAGTCTGAGTCTCGTAAAAAGGCTTACAAGAGCTCCCCTACAGTTCATATTTACAGAATATATACACTACTTAAATACGTCATGACAGTACAATACAACTTTAAAAATATATGACACGTTTTTCAGCATGAATATAAATAACACATTTTAAAAGTCAAGTAATGAGTCTTAGCTCCTAAGGTCAAACTTGAGTATGTGGCCTTTACCTCCTTTTAAAGCATATGTCCAGCTAAAAGTATCTAGCATCTATTTTACCACACAAGTACAGATGCCTATGCTACTCAGCTCAATACATGGGGTTGGGTATGAAATCTCGGCAGCTGAATAGCCGCCGGTTCATATCCCGATGCCAGAAGCCCGAACAATGCAGAAGCTGACATGGGCAGTAAGTAGCATAACCCTCCATTAGTGGTGGCTAACCCTAACCTCCCACCGGGGGTGCCTAACCCTAACCTCCCAACGGGGGGGTACCTTTCCCTTCCCAGAGAGTGGCTAACCCTAACCTCCCCCTGGGGGTGCCTAACCCTAACCTCCCTTTGGGGGTGCCTAACCCTAACTCCCACCGGGGGTACCTTTCCCTTCCCAGGGGGTGGCTAACCCTAACGCCCCCTCTCCTTAGTCTAACCCTTCCTGGGGATGCCTATCCCTAATCTGCCCCTGGGGTCCCTAAAATGAGCCCTCCCCTTTGTGGCTAACACCTTACAGGGCCCCACTTACCTTTATTTGGGATGGCGGCTGTCGGGAATTCGCCATCAGGATTTCGACACCTATCTTTAGTTCCGGGTCGAGATTCCGACGCCGGCCACCGGGAAATTAACTACATCCACAATACTTGATTTCATATTAATCCCTTTATATATTCCGGAACTACAAATGATTTCATCCAACAAATAATTATATTTATTATTATTATTATTATTATTTTTATTTATTATTATGCCACAAATATACTTCCAGTTTGGACTATTGAGATGCATTTCCGTTTAGTGTGAAGCGTCTCCTGCACTCTGCATTTTAAAATCTTTCCCCACTTTTTTTTTTCCTCTGATGCCTACCGTAATGTGCACAGCCTGACATCGCAATCCATGTTGGTACATCATCGGGCATTTAAATGCCCCCTTTGTTTTGAATGTCAGTTTATCAAGTTCATTATCGATGTTGCTAAATTCAAAGTATCTAAGAACACCGGTGTAGCTTTCTCATTTCAACGCATTATGCTATTCTTGTTCATCTTGCGGGTCCAAAATTAAGGCTAGGTACACATAAGAACAATGTGTGTCCCAGCTGGCCCGATGGAAGGATATATCGGATGGCTGTACACACTGTACGATCCGATGTAAGACTATGCAATATACAGTACCCTTCCATCCCGCAGTCGCCTGCATGCGATAGTCAGCAACGTCTTTCATCTGACGTGTAGCACATCAGATGGCACGTTGCCGTTGACAACACATGTGAACGTGCGATTGAGAGTACTTAGTGAGCGATTTGGACAATATATTGTTCCGATCCGCGTCGGAACGATATATAGTGTTCACTCTAGCTCCGGCGCGAGGCAGGGCGCCGGAGCTAGAGAGGGCACGTTTGTGCGCGCGCGACCGAGAAGTGGGCGTGGTCATTGAAAAGGGGGCATGTCTATAAGACGCGTCCCCTTTTCGTCTCTCTTGGGGGCGTGCCCGGCACTTACGGACACGCCGGGCAGCACCCAAGCCCTGCAGACAGGGAGAATAGATGCCGGGCGCATGCGCCCGGCGTCTATTCTCCGGCCGTGACCGGGTCACCGCACATTTCTTCACCCGCAGGACACTGCGACCCGCGGGTGAAGACTGCACCCGCAGGCTGTTAGGGCAGGGTGCTTTTTGCCCTCCTTCTGGAGGGCAGGGTGCTTTTTGCCTTCCAGAAGGAGGGCAGGGCGCCGCGCCCCGCTAAAACAGCCTAGCGGGAACGCTAATATATATATCGTCCAATATATAGCCTGTACACGGTCTTGCTTTCATTGAATTCATGTTGGGCATGACTCTTCCCAGCATTGTAAAACTCTGCCTCCTGTTTACGTTTTACAGTGACTTTAATATGTGTTTTCTGCATGTTTGTGTGTTTACCGTAATATTCTTCTTTTACTTCATAAACATTTGAAAGCACATAAAGTGGGCACTGTTGTAGAAACACTACATACAACAGCAAGTAACCTGGTCCTGTCCAGTCTGAATCTGTATACGAAGTGTCCGCGGCTGTTTTCCATGTCACGTTCCGTGCTTGTGTACGTGCTTCCTATACAGACTCATTCGCACACAGATATACAAGTGTCACATATCAAATTAATCAGCACAGTCTGCTGGTCCGTCCTAGTCGCATCACATTGCGACTAAGACGCATTTCCATGCGAAAGAGACGCCCAGTGCTACAATAGGCGCACGGGACCTGGCTGCTCGCTAACGCTAGGTATCTCACCCCACATGGCGTATTGAGGCTGAATGTTGGAGGACACATCTGTATGATAATTTCCAGCACACAAACAACAACTTGGACATATGTAACCTATAAGAACCAACATCACCATGTAAAATATCTTCTTGTGAAGAAGAAACCTTTAATTAACAGTGAAATAAATTACATGTTTTCTAAAAGCGAAACCAGGGCACCTTTTGTGAGAGCCCGGCACCCAGAGCAGTGATCATTATCCTCCCCATGACGACGCGCATCTAATCCCATCACAGGTTTGTATTAGTGATCTGAGCACTGAACTATAAGAAATGAGCTCGGATGCACGACCTATATGCAGAAACAATGGATGGATAATCAGAATCGTGGGTAATCCAAAAATGCACGCGCAGCGCCAGAATCGGTCATAACGTGCATATATATTACATGTGTGACTGAAAGAAACCGCATCTGTTTTATGGACGGAAAGTTGAATGCACAGCTCTGTGCGACAGAAATGTTACGTAACCTATGGGCGTGCAGCCTAACTCGCATTACTGTACCGCAGGGTTTTTAAATATCAGGCCCTTCAGCTGCTGTGGAACTACACATCCCAGAATGCCCTGCCACAGTTTTAGCATGCCCTAATAGCAAAACTGTGGAAGAGCATGCTGAGATGTGTAGTTCCACAGCAGCTGGAGGGCCTTGTGTTGAACACCCCGCTGTACTGTATTTATACTCAGGAGGATTAGAAATAATTTTTGGTTTAGCTGCCCAATTTAATCCGCATTGCAGTTCTATGACCTTAGGTAATTGGGGTTCTACTGTATTTGGAAACTGGGGAGAAGACCCTTCTTCCTGTCCTGTGATAAGGACAGTTCTCGCAATGGTTTTCCGCCATCCTTTTCGTGAACCATGATCGCTTCATCGTTTTACTTGCATTGTATTGTACCCTGTGGGAATGACACCGATATGTTTGATTATTAACCGTGAAAGTTGTTGGCTTTTTGCAGTTACTCTGATGAATTGCGTATTCCACCTAAATGACAAGGCCGATGGCAACGTTAATCGTTTTTGCCATTCGTTACTGTGTTAGCTTAAAGGACCAAACCTAATTACCCTGCTTTATGTATGTGACCGTCACCTAGAACCATTTGTTAGCAGAGGTGTGACCATCCCTTCCTACACGTCACCTTTACTAATGCGATAGCCAGGGTAACGGCAGGGCTCTATTGTGAGAAGTCGTTAAGGGCTCCTGGCTCCTTTCTGGGACCATTTGGCTGATTTTAGGGGACGTTTGCTGGGAAATCCAGGACATTGGTGGTATAACAAATGAGTCTTCCGCACTGTCATGATTTAATGCAATACTAGAGACAGCTGTCATAGATAACGGAACACAAAGTTGTAAACGAGGGAACAGGTTATGAGATCTATTGTACAGACCCACTATCTGGAAAATTCCTTAATTCAGATTAAAAATTTAATATTTGATTTTCCTTATGTCGCACACATGGAATTGACATCGTTGGTTAGGTGCCTCGAGCCTCCTAAAGCAGTGCTTCTCAAAGTCATGGCACACTAACAGCCCAGGTTTTAAGGATATTCATGCTTGAGCACAAGTGACCTCCATTAGTTCCTCAGTCATTTTGATGTAACCATCTGTGCTGAAGCATGGATATCCTAAAAACCTGGACTGTTAGTGTGTCTAGAGCAGTGGTTCTCAAACTCTGTCCTCAGGACCCCACACGGGTCACATTTTCCAGGTCATCCAGCAGGTGCACAGGTGTATTCATTACTAACTGACACATTTTAAAAGATCCACAGGTGGAGCTAATTATTTCACTTGCGATTCTGTGAGGAGACCTGCAAAACATGCACTGTTTGGGGTCCTGAGGACCAAATTTGAGCAGCATTGGCCTAAAGAGTGAATAAGTAGCCCATAGCCAATGCAGTCAGTGGAGGCGATTTCAATCTTTGGGCGGCAATAATGAATGGGATGTCCGATGGAGTAATTCAGTTGTTTTGGCCGCCCGCCTCCCATTAATTATTGTGCTTTTTGCACCCAAGAGCATCTGGTTTAGCTGCGCAAAGTGGCTAAACCCGTCTAAAGTATTGCTCATGGTTCCTGAAAGCCAGACTTTTCGCACATATCTGCCAGCCACCCAAAGGAGGCTGTGAGCAGAAATGGGGGCGGCCATGGCACTTGCTCCTTCGAGCGCCCATTACGAACCGCTGCAATACAAACAATTGATATCCCCACAGTATGTCAACAGTTTAGATGTCAACATGGCTAAAATTACGACTTAATAAATGTTGACATAGACAGAATGCCAATATATGAAATGTTGACTTTAATGTTCGGTTTAGGGGTTAGTGTTCTGGCTTTGGATAGACTTGCCTTAAAAGCATAATGTCGACGTTCAGCATGTCGACATAATATAACTAACCCGATCTCCCATAGCAACCAATCCGCTTCTAGCTAGCGCAAGTACATTCAATAAAATGATAGGTAGAATCTGATTGGTAGCTCTGGCGACTTGTCCACCCTTTAGGAGGCTGATGCGTCTCTCCCCAAATGCGTTCACTGTGAGAAGCACGGCTAGACCATTTTGAGGAGGAATGTGGTGTGGGGGGATGCAGGAATTCGAATTCCATTCACTGTGTAAATAAATTCCATCAACAACCAATCGGAGAACTTCCCAGGGCTGTTGAAGATACATTGTATAGCTTGTTACACAGCAGCAAAACAAAGAGTATACAACATTACACCAAACTCCTTTTAATCCGGGGTGATTAGCCCTTTGCCCTACACAGAGTGTGTGTGTGTGTGTGTGTGTGTGTGTGTGTTGGCATTGTGGCTTGTGCACCAACAGTTCATACATTTCCATGAGTCATGATAATTTGCAGGCAGAGTTTTTCCTTGTTCATACACTACTGTAAGTTGTGAATCATGGGTCTGCGTTTGATAATTGCACAATTACTCCTGTACTCGTATATGTAAGCATGAACAAACAAGACTTAAAAATGTTACCCAACACCCATGGCCTTGATGCTGCCAAACATTCACGTTGCTGATCATGCTCCTTGTGAGAACAAATGTTTAGCGTTTCTAGTGTTGGAAAATGATGACCCTCCTATTGCTGTCGGTATCCTACCTCAGCTGGTTATGTCGTGCCCTCTTCTAAGCTCCTTGTTGGCTTAGATTTGCTGGTATTACTACTTGCATGTTGGTCATATGAATATAGATTGTACGATCATTTCTGTTTTGAGCGATTTATAAATGAAACCTAGGATGCTTTTTTCTTGCATAGGAAAATTAGTAATAACTATATAGTAAAGTTGGGGGGGGGGGGGGGGAGTGACAAAGGGTTGGGCGCCACCCAAGGAGGATTAAGTTTTGGGAGCGGGGGCTTAGGCACCACTGGGGGAAGGTTAGGCTTAGGCACCACTGGGAGAGGGGGGGGGGGAGGGGGTCGGTTAGGCTACTTACCAGCTCCTGTCGGGATGTTCACCATCGAGGTGCGGCTGTCTGTCTTCTGACCGCCAGCATCCTGTCCGCTGGTAAATCCTACCAATTGCATACCTAGAATATCGTAAAGGGCAGCTCTCCTGATGAGATCTGTCATATGCGATGGCTCTGGACAGGCCCATGGGAAGGGGAGGGAGATACGATCCCTCCCAAGGGGCAGCATCCCAATAAGAAGGGCGAAGCATTCCGGTACTTTGTACATATGGGGAGTGCGGTAAAACCACTGAAAACTGCATTTTCGGGGGTTTTACAGCATTTTCCCCTCTTTAGTACATCTCTGTATATATATGTATGTGTATGTGTGTGTGTGTGTGTGTGTGTGTGTGTGTGTGTGTGTGTATGTATATATATATA
The DNA here is from genome assembly GCA_031769625.1 of Taudactylus pleione. Taxonomy (NCBI): domain Eukaryota; kingdom Metazoa; phylum Chordata; class Amphibia; order Anura; family Myobatrachidae; genus Taudactylus; species Taudactylus pleione. The sequence goes on from JAUIMM010001164.1 coordinate 701,182, forward strand.
TATATATATATATATATTATATAATTTTATTAGAAATTTCTGTATAGTAATGCAGAACATTACTTTAGGGCAGGGATTCTCAAACTTGGCCCTCAAGGCACAGTCCGGGTTTAAGGATATCCATGCATAGATGTCAAACTTTATTGATATACTAAGTAAGTTGCTGTGCTGAAGTATGGATATTCTGAAAACCTGGACTTTTTAGGGTACCTTGATTACCGAGATTGGGAGCCACTGCTTTAGGGGCAAAAATAGGCGTGCTCACAGGCGTATACGCTCTTCTTATGGCACACACCAAATACTTCAGGCCTAGTGTAGCATCAGGGGCGTATCTACACATTGGCCAGGATGGCACTCGCCAGGAGCGCCAGCCAAAGGGGGCACCATCTGGCAGTGCCACCAGCAGCCAAGGGGTAGAATCAGGCCGGGACTAGCGGCGGTGCAGCCGGTGCCTTGCACCACACCCACCGCTAGTGCCCCGAGCCCCACAAGTGTAGGGCAGACCGCAGTGAGAGCGGTCTGCCCTACACATTTACAAACACCTATAGCAGCCAGCCAATGACAGTTAGACAGACTCTCATTGGCTGCTGCATCGTCCACGGAGGGAGCCGGGTGGAGCTCTCGTGAGCTCAGTCTTCTGGCTCCCCCCGCAGTGGGTGATGGGCGGGAATTCATGACGTCTCTCCCATCCCATAGTGCAGAGCAAGAGTGGACAGCGGTGGTCGTCAGCAGGAGCGGGGATCAGGTAAGTCATTTTTCGGTGTGTGTGTGTAAGCTTGGCAAGAGGAGGGGGGGCACTGAATAGGGGGTGGTCACTACTGGGTGCACTTTATTGGGGGGGGGTGGCCGCTACTGGGGGCACTGTAGGGTGGGGACTAGTACTGGGGGCACTGTATAGGGGGGCCACTTTATGGGGGGCTGTGGCCGCTACTGGGGGCACTGTATACAGGAGACTACTACTGGGGGCACTGTATACAGGAGACTACTAATGGGGGCACTGCATAGGGGGTACTACTACTGGGGGCACTGTATACAGGAGACTACTACTGGGGGCACTGCATAGGGGATACTACTACTGGGGGCACTGTATACAGGAGACTACTACTGGGGGTACTACTACTGGGGGCAATGCAGTAAAGGAGGGATTACTACTGGGGGCAATGCAGCATAGGAGGGATTACTACTGGGGGCACTGCATAGGGAGGTGGCCGCTACTGGGGGCACTGCATAGGGGGGACTACTACTGGGGGGCACTGCCTGAAATTATGAGGGGTGGGGGGCACCAGTCCAATACACTGCCATGGGTGCTTGGATCCCTAGATACAACCCTGTGTAGCATCACTGCAGTTGCAACCATCCTGGCCTGCACACCCATCTACTTTCTCATAAAAACTGGTGCATTTATGGTGTGTTGTCACAAATTTAGCCGCCGGATCAAATACCAACAGCGGCAGCCCGGCGGGGCGAAATCCCGACAGCTAAAGGTAAGTACCCTAACCCTCCCTTAGGGGTGCCTAACCCTAACCCCCCCGCCCCCCTCTCCCCGCACCCTAAACCTAACCCTCTTGGGGGGGGGGGGGGGACCCTAACCCCCATAGTGGTGCCTAAGCCTAACCCACCCCCTTCCCCTACCCTAATCCTCCCGGGAGGTTCCGTAGTGGGGCTAATGATAGGATTTCAACGCCTATCTTTATTCCCATGTCGGGATATTGGCGGGCGGGATGGCGCACGCCGGTATCCTGACTGCATACCTTTCTAAACAGGTGTTAGAATTCTAATAAACAAACCTGACCTTAAAGCAGGAAGGAGCTGGGGGCCACAGGGGACGACTTGGAGGGCCACATAAGGCTCGTAGGGTTGCCTATTGGCCATAACTGTTTTACACTATCTGTAATGTAATCCTTAATCTAAAGCAGACCCATACCCCAAAATATCCCAGCAACACTCGTCTTGTTTAGACCGAAGTGTGATAATGGCTTTAAGCTCTCTCTGGAGTGTTTATCTCCTAAAATACACAGAATATTTGGCTTCTCCTTTTACAGGCTTAATGTGATGCACCCTTAAAGGAATGTAAATAGAAGTTTGATATGAATACCCCTTTCAGATATAAGCCCAGGGCCAGATTAACAATGGGGCGGATGGAGCTACTGCACCAGGCCTCCACATAAAAATAGGCCCATCATCATGACAGCATGATGTTGACTGGCCATCTGCTGTACACAAGGTCAGCCATAAATCATAAGTAGTAAAATTATATTTCTGGTTACCTCACAAAATGAAGTTTTTTTTTTTCTTTTACATATTTAGGGAGACATTGGAGATAATTAGTGTAGGGTGTGTACACTCCCACATGGCACTGGCCACACCCACGCAGCAATGGTCACACCTCCTCTCCTTTTCATAATAGGCCCTTGATCATTTTCAGCTCCAGGCCCATGTGGCCCTCAATCCGGCCCTGTATAAGCCTCGGCATATACACAGCTGCTACTTAGGTTTTTTCAACACGGGTGTAACCTGGTTCTCCACTCTGAGAGCCCCTTTTCGCACTACACCACAGACCTGGGTTTTTCCTGGGTCGCCCCTTTCACACACAAGCCGTGTCAGACCTGGCATTTCAGTGTGAGGTCATTACATAGGACCTGGGCCTGACTGGGGGGGGGGGGGGGTGTCGTGTCCCCAATTCCCTGGGAATCTCCAGTCTGGGAAGACTAGTTGTGGGCTGGTTAATGCTTTTGCAGGGGGACCTTGTCAAGTGTGTCCACCTGCTGTGGTTTCACCCCCAGCCCTCTAGTGAGAGCCCGGTGATGGTTCTGGAAATACGGGGGGAACCCTATGCACCCCCCTCCCGTATTTCCAGTACCAGGACTCACTCAAAGAGCCCGGAGCTGGTTATGCTTTGGGGGGCCTTTTCTTCTTAGACATGGGAAAGTTAGCACAAAATAGTTTTTTTTTAATTACAATCTGAACAGCCGCATATTGTTAAAGTTGCAAATAAAGTGCTTCTCATATTATATTAGCATTAGAACATATACATGGAGCGAATTGGGTATTTCTCAGCTAACATGCCATATAAAAAAATAATAATAATATTACAAAACTCTCTGCCAGTCACCCGAACCTATCACTCCGCCTTAACATAAGGCATATTTTGGGTAATGAAAAAAAGTAAATAACAAACCTAAAACAAAGGCCAAACTTAACATACCTTTTATGCTAATGCAATAAAAAAGCACAACAGGCAGGACTTACAAATGCCCATAAATTGGGTACGCTGGGCTTAGATTTGGCCTAGTTGGGGGATTTGGGGCAGCGCATTTTGGAGTTCTAACCAAGGGTGGCTCAAAAGAATCTGGGCACATTTCACAGGCTTCCCTCTGCAATATTTTGCACAGACTGCAGGCGGGTATCCACTACCCACCCGACAGTGAAAAGACTTAACGATATCGTTGTCGTTCAGTCGTTCACTACACTGCAGGGTGCCCACACGATATGTCGTTCAGTGCAGGTACAATCAATCATCTGCAAACACGCTGAACCTGATGATATCGTTTGCATGATGATAGATGTCTAAAAGACCAAATTTTCAAACTATTATCGAACGATATCGTTATCGTTCATTTTAATCGTCTAGTGGATAGGCCCCTTTAGGCTGCTATGCATAATATGGAGGGGGACATAGAACTCTTTGAAAACATTTTCCTAGAAATGTGTGATTTTCGCGAGTGACCCGCTCATGCATGGCCATCATTTGTGTGAGGAAAGAGTTCTGGAGTTCTCTCATTTTCGAAGAAATGCTGTAGCCTGGCATCTTCTATGGTTTACATAGCTGCCTCCATTTCTCCAAACGGGATCAGTATGAATGACTGCCGGACCTATGTCCGACGGTTCAAATCCCGACACCGGAGAACCGGTAGCAGTGAAGAACCCAACAGGTAAAAAAGGTAAGTATAACTAACCCCCTCTCCCCACCCCCCACCCTAACCCTCCCTTAGGGGAGCCTAACCCTAACCTCACCCGGGAGCCCCTAACCTAAAACGGCTGTCCGCGCCCGCCGCCTGGCTTACCTTCGTTTGGCATAATGGGCGTCCGGATTTCGACGCCTATCATTAGACCCCTGCCGGGATTGCACAGTCGGGAAGCCGGCGGTCGGCATTTCGGCCGCCTGCTTCCTGACTGCATCGCCTCCAAGCTGCTCCCACAATATGTCTGTCATGGCTCTAGTGCCCATCTCAGATTTGTTTTTACTTCCGACTTGCAGGAACATTGTAAACTGGAAATTAGAAAAAGAAACACAACACAAATTAGCACCAGCACCCTACAACATCGATTTTTAGCAATATTACTGTAATGTTTGCCGGTGGATAGCGATAGAGCAGATTTGAAAAATACCACATTGCATAGGTCGTAACAGTGCCAAGTGCTCCATCTGCTGTGTGCCTGTCATGTTTGCTATAGTGCTGTACACGGGGACGTATTTCCCATAACAGAACATACCGCAGAGTTGCCAACAATCTGGAAGGCAGCGAGGTGAGCACAGCGGCGGGGTTATGTGTGTGTGTGTGTGTGTGTGTGTGTGTGTGTGTGTGTGTGACATGTATGGGGACGGAGCAGGGGCGCAACTACGTCATTGGGGCCCCGTCCATATTACACAATGTATAATTGGGCGGCTGTGGGGGGAAAAGGGACACTGGCTGAGGGACGGTGGCCCGCCGGGAGACTTCTCCACCTTTCTGGGTGGCCGTGTGCACCACCCGATTTTCGGGATCCTCCTGGCCGTTCCGGAAGGGTAGGCAAGTATGACATATTGCAAATTAAATAGCAGCGCTGTAAGTGGATCTGTGCTTGCGGCCTCCTTCCTCTTGCACATTAACTGCAACAGATACAGTTTACAAGTTACTGGCTATTGGTTATTGGTTCAAACCTTTTTTTAAAAAGTACATGCTTATGTGTAATAAAGTGAATACAGGTTAACTAATACCCCTTTTCCACTGCCGCAATATCCCGGGTTATTGCCTGGTCTACCCGGGTCGTGGCTCAGTGGAAAATGGTCCCTAAAAAAAAAATAACCCGAGTCCAATGACCTGTGAATCCAACCCGAGTAGCGACCATGTTTGGACACAAGAAGAACCCTTGTTAAGGGGCAGTGTAAATGGGTAACTCGGGTCGGGCGACGCATGTCCCGTTGACAGCATGGGGAGATCAGAATTTCCCGGCATTTGGAGATCCTTTCAGATCTAAGCAGGACCCGGGTGTTTTCTGTGTGCTCCTGCAAATTCCTGGGTTTTGGCTCATGTCTAAAAGGGGTATGATAGACCTGGTAGTTATCTGGTGCTGCCACTGCCCATGTGAGTAATGTTCAAAAACAATCATCAATAAACATTCTTGGGGTGTTTTTTTTTTTTGTTTTTTTTTGTTACTGGTTTAGTTTCCCCGGAGGGAGAAGAAGACAATGTTTGCATTGCTAATAGCATACAATGTAATATTGTTATACTACAAGGATCCAAGACCTTTTATGGTTCTAGCAGTTTTAGATACAGTAACATACTGTAAATATGTTTATCTTTTCATGAGCGACTTTCTTTTGTAAATCCTAAACCTTCTATTTTGCATCTCTGCTGCTAAATATAATCTGTTCACCTCCTGTCCTTGCAAAGTACAAAGTACAGCGCACTATCTGGGGCACCGCACCAAGCGGCTGTCTGTGCAGTGTGTGGTAGAAATGGATCGGGCTCATCGGAGCAAGCACAGCAGATTTGCGTTACAGTTATTAATTAGTGCAATATGGAAATATGAAAATAATGTAGTGTACACAGGGCATGCGTCAGTCGCAGTGCCCACACGCTCTCTTGGATTACTGATAACTGTTGCAGTGAGCATTTGGACGTAGACAGATTGACAGTCAGTGACAGTTTGTGGGAGGTAATGGGGGTCAGCGAGTGAAGCGCCTGTTTCGGGGGTGTCTCAGCCTGCGCCTGCATCTGTGTACGCAGTTGTTGAGGTTCTGGGAATCATCCCTGTTTTGGAAACATCAATGGTCATCCTTAAAGCTTTGTGGGAGGATGGCCTACTCTGCCTGGAGTCTCTGCTCATCTATGCTTAAATAAAACAAAAAACAAAAACGGGCATCAAACATTGGGCCTGATTCAGCTTGGATCACAGTTGCTAATACGCGCATGTTTACACATCACAGTGACAGTGTTCGAAATAGTCACTGTGATCACAGAGGCTACACAGACCCATCGCAGAGTGATTAACAGGAAGTGCCGTTTGTGGGTGGTGACGGGGGGGGGGGGGGGGGGGGGTTGGGGGAGGTCGGCCGAATGCAGGCGTGCCAGTTTCAGGGCGTGCATAGATTAGCCACTGTGAAGGGCAAGCAATCGGGAGGCCGACTGCCTATGTACAGGCAGCCGGCTTCCCGACTGTCTTATCCCGGGAGACCGGTGCCGGGCATCACGATCGTAGTGATGCCGGGTGCCGCGAGTGGACAGCCGCTGGGGGGGGAGGGTTAGGTTTAGGGCTCCCGGGGGGGACTTAGGGTTAGGCACACCCCCCCGGGAGGGTTAGGGTTAGGCTAGGGGGAGGGAGGGTTAGGGTTAGGCACCCACGGGGGGGGACTTAGGGTTAGGCACCCCCCCGGGGGACTTGGGTTTAGGCAGCGGGGAAGGGGGTGGTTAGGGTTAGGCACTTAGAGGGGGGGATTAGGGTTAGGCACTTGGGGGGGAAGTTAGGGTTAGGCACCCCTAAGGAGGGTTAGGTTAGGTTAGTGGATACTTACCTATCCACGATCGGGATTTCCAGCGCTGTCGGGCTTCCGCTGCGTCGCGCTCTGCTCCTGTCGGGCTGCCGCTAACGGGAATCGCCTGTCGGTATATCATACCCATTCCCTGTGAAGACATAGGCAGCTTGAGGCCTCATGGCGTGCGTGGCTGTTAGCAATTTCTGAGTAAGGTCAGGGCTTGTGCAAGTGTGCGTATGGGTCCGATGGCACTCGATTGTACCGCTGGTTTCGCTATTCTGCTAAGTATTACGGATGTGCGTATGGTAAAGTGGGCGTCCTTATGTAGTGCTGAGTTTGCATTGTGATCGCAGTGGATTGGCTGGCTATCGCAGTTGAACTGCATGCGTACGCAGTATTGCCATCCGTAGTAAATCGGGCCCACTGTCCTTTTGACTACTTTGCTTTTTATACCCCTCTCTTTCTGCCACTCCCAGTCACCGACTCTTCGGGTTTAGCTGGTGATGCTTTTGTGGCTATTACGACTGCTAATTCCGCATTGTTTATATAGCCTGTATTCTAGGTTTCATGCTGTAAGTCTTTTGTACATTTTGTACTATTTTTATATTTTTTTGCTTTGTTTGCACTGTCTTTGCTTTTGATGTACTTTATAAGGCACTGCGGACTCCTTATGGCGCCATATAAAGAATAATGCTAATATACAGCTTTCAATAGGTTAATGAAAAGAAACAGTCGAGTGCTTGGCCTCACCTGCATTTTTAAGGGGACCATCTGTATGGCAATATAAGTAAAGTACTGTGTATAGAGTGTGTTTATATTGCCATGCAGCTGTTGAGGCAGTGTATGCTTTCTAATGATTCCTGGTGTAATGGTGCCCGGCTGCTATACGGCCAGCCTATATGAGTTATTTAGGTGTGGTTTAAAAACCACACTTTAGCCTTCTAAGCGGTGAGATGAGTGCACATGGTTTAGTGATGTCTGAAGCATAGGAACTTGCAAATAAAAAAAGCAGGGCCCTTGATTTTAGCTTGCCAGCATAAGTATCGTATTCGCGATTAGAACTAAACCCTCCTATTTTTATTGTGCTGGCTATATTCAGATTTTCCCTAGTAAAAATGAGAACTGACAATGACGCTTATTATTAAATAGACCAGAGGTTCTCAACCTCGACCCTGAAGTTTTCCCCACAGGTCCTGCTTTGAGGCTTTGTCTGCGGAAGCAGGTGGGATATGTGCTGAGCCAACAAAATGAAGTAACTCACTTGTGCATGGTTCAAGAAATACACAAAATAGGACCCGTTGGTGGTGCTGAGAGCTGTAGTTCAGATCCCCTAAAATAGATGATACCTTTGCTGTCCTGCGGTTTTCCAGTGCATTTGGGTTTATATGTACAATTTTTGTAATTTATTTTTTGACCTGTCATTCACCGGGTGAAGACCTCTCACCCCTGGCCGCACACATCTGTTTTCCCAACCGCAAAGGGCATCGTCTTCTGTATACTGTCTCGTACCGACTTTGCACTCAGTGGGAGCCGCGAGCAGAGGAAAGGCGGACGCTTCGCACCACACAGGACGGAGACTGGACAGCTGATTTGGATGTAATTACCCTCCAATTACATCTGAAAGTCTGCAGTTAAATCACATCTTGTTTGTTTCATTTCAAAACCATTGTGGTGGTGAATAGAGGCCAAAATATGAAAATTCTGTCAATGTCCCAATATTTATGCACCTGACTGTAGCTCTCTGGTAATAGGTTCTATGTGTGGCCAGGGATTGTGGAGCGGCTTCAGAAGGATAGTGGTGTGACCACAAGGGGAAGGGGGGTCTTTTTGTACTTTCTGGCACCATTGTTTTATGTGAAATGTGGTCCGTTATTACTGGAGGGTGTGGAGCTGTTCATTTTACTGTCTCCATTCTACTGCAGCCATTTTGTGGACTAGTATAGTGTGTATAACACACAGAGCTGTGCTCCTCACTCACTCCTGTCATTATTTTGGGGGGGACGGTGGTCTGGCTCCTACACTTTCATCCTGGCTCCTAGATTTTAGACAAATTTGTCAAGCCCTGATATATATTATTCATTCACTTCAACTTGATGCTGAAACATTGAAATACTTCAGTTTACTTGGTATTCTTCGCTTGCTCTCTGAAATATATGCCAAGGCAAATTACTGCTGAGTATTTTTATTCCATCGCTGATTAGTATTTTTATGCAGAAGCAACGCGCGCGCGCGTGTGTGTGTGTGTGTGTGTGTGTGCTGCATGTCTGAGTGATGAGATTGAAATTCTGATTATCTGAGGCGGAGTTATTGGCAGGAGGGCGGAGGAAGCTGGAAATCAGATTGATGTCTCGTTACAGATGTATCAGAATTTACCATCCGTCCTTTTACTTGACAGATATTCTCCATTTTTCTATACAAGTTTTTTTTTTTTTTTTTTTGCCTATTTTATTTGTAGAAGTTGTAATGCAGTTTGGCACATACTCATGTCTCTCTCTTCTTTACTGCAGGCTGCCACGGTGTCAGACGGAGGTAAGACTGCATCTTTTATCATTTTATACCAAACGTCAGAATATTATTCTGCATAACAATGAATGGAAGAAAGCTGCTTTTTGGTTTGTTTGTCTTTCGTCTTTTTAATATGTTTTAAGTGGCTGCCTGAGATGACGTCCTTTATTTCTGCAAAGACCTCATAAGAGGTGGTGAGTACAGCTGTCATGGGGTGCTGGGGTGAGAGAGCACGCTGTGTCCTCGCCTGTCTTCTGTGCGCAGACAAGTTCCTGCAGGTTATTTGCTTGTCTCTATGGTTGTGTACTGTAGAAGAACAGGGAAAGTAAGAATATCACAAAGACTCTTTGTCCCCCCCCCCCCCCCCAGTCTTTCATACCCTCCAGTACGATCTGCGTGCGAGGACAAGCCGGCTGTCAAACATCGTCCACTTTGACAGGAGCCTAGCATAGTTCTCTGTTGTCTCCCCAGCTGTACGTTCTCCTTACGAGCCCAATTAACTCAGTAACTACTGTCATTAGTGCTGAGGCTGCCGATCTGCCCTATAGATGGCCGAGGGGCACTCACTGCCGCAGAGAATCGATGCTTTACACGGTGGAGGTGTTCTAGGGTGTGTGAGACGTCTATATGTTTCTGTTTACACTTGTTGCCCCAGTTAAAGGATCATTGTTGACACGGCAAGTAAAGGGTTAACGGAGGTGCCTACAGTTTTATTCACCTTAGGGCTGGGCACGTTAGTGCTTAATTTAACACCAAGAATGACGTTTGCCAACGTGTTGTTCTGTAGCGCAGTGTAATATATATTTTTTTCTACTGTATGTCTTTTTATTTTTATTTTCTTTCTCTGTACATTTGACTTTAAGGGAGAACGGTAAAAGGAGGAAGGCAAAAAAAGTGCTTGTGTATTCAGCACCTTGTATCCCAAATGCACACCTTTTACTTCAAGGGAATTGGTGGTGAAAAACGTGTTTTTTCATTTTGGGTTTCGTCACTTGGTTTGATGTGTGATGTACATGTTATATTGAGACAAAACGTATGTATGTAAATATAGAGATATATGTGTGTATATATAGATAGATAGATAGATATAGCACAATAGGGAAGTTTGGATAAGTTTACATGGCAATTATGCACTTTAATATGTGGCTCCTGGACAACAATATTTTTTTTTTACATGCTTTCTATATAAATTCATATCTTTTTTGGCAATTACTTGGTGTGCTGTTCTTCCCTATTGTGGATATCTATGTGCCAATGTGTTATGATCAAGCACCCAGCTTTATATTGACTTTGAATTGAGTGTGCAATGCTCCTTTTTCTAATATATATAAATATATATATATATATATATATATATATATATATATATATAATGAAATGACAGGTAGTGGTTTTACTAACTTGTATTGCTTAAAAGTAAATATATAATAAAAGCTACTAAATGTTTAGCATGTCATTGTGTAAGGAGACTTGTTGGACTGTTTTGTAGGTAACTTGTAAAGTGTTGCGGCTTATGCTGGCGTTATATAAATAAATGTTGATACATTATTTCCCTTACACTAGTGAAAGTTGTTAATCTGTAATATCATGCCCCTGATGTGGTATGTATTGTCCGAATGGTCTGAATGCCACAAATCCAATGTATTCCCTTTCTAGACCCTAGAACCCTACATCTGCACGTTGTGTCTGAAAAAGCAGAAAGTTTATGACGCTGTAGAAAGTCGTTAAACGTTGCAGACAAAAGCTGGAGATAAGATGCAGTTGTAGATAACTTGCTGCTTGCAGGACACATCACACCCTGCAGCCTGCGATGCTCCCAGACGCGGAATGCTCCAGGCAGCGCACATCTGCCCTGTTATTTATTATGTTGGTCCATATTCTGATTGTCATTTCAGGTCGGATTCTATTTGTTGTTTTGCTTTTTTTGCTATATAAGAAGGTTTATCTATGATTGACAAAATAAAATCGCTCCTATCCTTGGTGAAACAAAAATGGTGTTTCATGTAATTGGTAAATGTCTGCCATCGGGATGGTAAGTGAGATGGTCTTGTCGCTCTCACCGGTCACTTCTACGGGATATAGCCATAACCATGGAGGTGGCATTCCCAGTGTTTGCTGTGACACAGAGATGAGGGCTAGTAAGCCATGAGCATGGCACTGCTATCCTTGGTCTCTGATGACAGGGTATTTATTAGTAACATTACATCTCCTCACTTATTATATGTAGTTTAATGGGGTTGTCCCCTCATGGAAAAGCCCTTCTCTATCTAATCCCCAATGCCAAGCAAATATTGGGGGGGGGGGGGGAGATTAATAGGGCAGGGCAGCACGGATAGTGTTGTGGTCAGCTTTATTGCCTGAGGACATGAGCTCCTTTTCCAATCATGGCACACTTGGGAGGAGTTTGTATGTTCTCCCTCTTCTTCCATGGCTTTCCTCTAGGTGCCCCGGTTTCTTCCCACACTCCAAAACCATAATAGTAGGATAATTGGCTTTTGAGAGAAAATTAACCTCTGTGTGTCTGTGTGTGTGTGTGTGTGTGTGTGTGTGTGTGTGTGTACGTACACATAGATTGTAAGCTCCACTGGGGCAGGGACTGATGTGAATGAAATATGCTCTGTAAAGCACAGTGGAATATAACTAAGTAGGGTACACAAGCAGTTTAATAATGACATTTGGTTAAACAAACCAATAGGAAAACTTTTAAATAAGTTCTGATCAATAACAATTAAAACATTCTACAGCTACATACAGCATACAGTAGCTGAATGATTGGGAGCAGACATGGGGGTCTATTCATAAAGCAGAGAAGAGCCTGGTTTAGCTGAAATCAGGGCTCTTCTCTGCTTGGTGCAATTCTTGGAGCAAGTTACTGTGGAGAAAGTTATTCCTTCCCCAGCGGCACCCCTGCTCCATGGATGGGGGCGATTCAATTCAACGCAAATTGAATAGTGCAGGGAGCGAGCTCCTGGAGCTATTCAATTCAGTGCGCTGTTTGAGCGCGCTAAGGATATTTTCTCGCACCGCCCTGGGGATGAAAGGAGAAATCCGAACCAAAGTGCCGGGCGCGCAGCTGTTTTTCTGCTTAGTGCGGCGCTAACAGCCGCGCGCCTGTCACTTTGGTCAGAGAACGCCGTTTAACGCGCCTTAACACCCTTGTTAAGGCGCGCTAACCGCCATTCTCCGACCACACAGCGCACTGAATTGAATAGCTCCGGGAGCTCTCTCCCATCGCTATTCAATTCGCGTTGAATTGAATCACCCCCTCTGACCAAAGTGCCAGGCGCGCGGCTATTAGCGCCGCGCTAAGCAGAAAAACAGCTGCACGCCCCGGCACTTTGGTCGGATTTCTCCTCGCATCCCCAGGGGGTAGCAAGAAAAATTCCTTAGCCCGCCCAAACAGCGCACTGAATTGAATAGTTCCAGGAGCTCGCTCCCGGCGCTATTCAATTTGCGTTGAATTGAATCGCCCCCACTGAGTCTCATCTCCTCCATACTTTTTTATGGTGGGCAGCACAGATGGTGTAATGGTTAGCGTTACTGCCTCACAGCACTGAGGTCGTGGGTTCGATTCCCACCACGGCCCTACCTGTGCAGAGTTTGTATATTCTCCCTGTGCTTGCGTGGGTTTCCTCCGGGTACTCCGGTTTCCTCCCACACTCCAAAAATATACTGGTAGGTTAATTGGCTCCCAACACAAATTAACCCTAGTGTGTATGTGTGTGCGCAAGTGATAGGGAATATAGATTGTAAGCTCCATCGGGGCAGGGACTGATGCGAATGGCCAGCTATTCTCTGTAAAGCGCTGCGGAATATGTGTGCGCTATATAAATAACTGGTAATAAATAAATAAATAAATGGTGGGTATGATTCCTAAAGAAACGGAAAACTCAGCTTTACGTTCCTCTCCTACGGTACAGTTTCGCCATCTGAGGCTATGAGTTGCTGAACACTGGGGATCAGGACCCTAGCTTCTGGTGCCCCAGCATTGAAAGAGTTAAGCTGTAGCATTGGGGCTTGTGGATAGAAAGGGGAAACTAAGGTACAAATTGTTTAAATTAAACTGTATTAATATGTATATATAATAATTCAAAGGTCTGCAGAGAATATAGTCAATATCCCCCGATACCATTCGGCATCAGGATGCTATTGGTGGATGCCAGCTAATTGTCTCACTAGGAGCTCCAAAGAGATCACACTCTGTGACCAGGAGACTGCTGCCAGGGAATCTTGTCTACCTGCTTCTGCAGCCCAAATTTGCCAAGAGAAGGTGATGATATCCCCAGGGCTTACCCCCTGTGGTATTGTGTGCAAGCCCTGAATGTATATCCTCTGAACATAAGGAAGGATTGTACTTATGTGACATCTGTAGGTTAAGTACCTTTAGCAAGGGACTCGTGTTTAAGACATTTTGAATAATAACTTGCTATAAGATGCCTGTATGTGCTTGTATCCTGTGACCTCCAGAATTGCACATAATGCTAATCCGTTTTCTGGCTGTTCTGGATTGAGCCCAGTGTCTCCAAGCTGAAACCCTTAGTCAGCTACTCCGTGCAGACTGGTCTATAGTGAGGGATCAGTGGGAATTAAGGGCCTGATTCAGAGCCGTTCGCTATTTGCGGTCGTTCGTTCAAAAACAAGGGGTGGCTATTCAAATGATCCGTTCACAAATTGCAGTCTGTTCCCACCTCTAAGTCTGAACGAGCGAGCAAAACATACGCTCGTTTATTTGATAAAAACGCCCCCTGGCCGCACGCACCATACGTCATGTCCGCTATTTATTAGATTAATCGAGTACATCGTACAGCGTATGAACTGCTCGCTATTCTTGTGGTTGGTGTTTTCAACCGCTATTTTGCGAGCAGTTCTGAGTTAAAAAAAACCAAGTGACGTGGTCAATGACGCTGCTGTATTAATTATGCACTCCCTTAAAACACCCGTTTTGACCTTTAAGCACGCCTGCGTTCGGATCTCCACTCCCCGTTTTCAAGCACCTTCCCCTGTTACCACCCACATACGCCTCATTCTGTCACTCAAAATAGCAGGCACTCGCTATATTGCGTACAAACGATTTTCGGCCGCACTGACTGGTTCGCGCATGCGTACTAAAAACCGTACGCATGCGCAGATGTGCGAACATCGCTCGGAACGAGCGTACTGCCGCTAGCGAGTGGCTCTGAATGAGGGCCTAAGACTCTATCCAGGAAGTGTTGCAGCAGTGTCTACACTACGCATACTCAGAAGTAGGTGGTTCCAGGTGCGGGTGTAGGAACCTGGTGGTGGATGTGAGTTACCCGCCCACTACGCAGTGGGAGGAGTCAGTAACAGGCAGCTACTGACAGTGAGAGGGATTCCCTGGGAGTGGTGGAGTAAGCCTACTCGGGGACGAGGAACCACCCACTATACGATCAGTGTCAAATATCTATGGTCGTCTGTTTCGGCGAGGTCATCCGGTCACCGTTATATTTTTGCAACAAAAAAAAAGTTGAATGCATATACTAAATGACGTGCCAATATTTGCCTTTTACTGCACTGGTTGTTATGTTACTACTTTATGTAAATGTATAAATAGGTGCTAAGTGTTGCCTCAGGCCTGAAAGGGATTTTAAATCCTGCACAAACTTCATTACTAATATGCTATGCTGTAAAATGTCAGGGGCTCCTTGCTCGGTACAGTTTAATGGAGATTTGAAAACAAACGGTGCTCTTCTAAATCGTCTAAGCTCCTCATGATGAGCACAATGTAACCAGTCTGCGTAATTATTATGATATATCATGATTTATAAACCAGATCATCTGCTCTTTAACTAATGATGTAACTTTCCATAAATTTACCTAAAACAGTGATTGCAGATGTCTTGCTGCTCTAAACTGGAAATCTATAATTTATAGCTTGTTCCTTGATTAGCAGAAGATATTTCTTCCCACTTTATAATCAGTCTTAATCAACATTTTTTTTTTTTATATGTACGAGGCAGAAGATGAATTTCTCTGAAAAGGATGGAAAAGCTGGAGTTTGTTAAACATGTTGGTTATACGAAGGGGACGCAGCCATCTTGTCGCCTGAGCTAATAATCATGAGGATGCAGCCTTTTCATTGGCTAGGAATTGGTGACATCACTCAGGGAGAGATTTATAGAGGACCAGTAGAGGTGCTGCCCATCAGATTGTAGCTATCGTTTATCTAGTACGTGTTATAAAATGATAGCTAGGACCTCAATGGTTGTTGGGGGCAGCACCTACATTTGGTCCTTTTTTAGAAGATTTGATACATCTTCCCTTCAGACTTGCAGCATCTATAGACATTTTCTGTACAGTTTTCAAATTGGTGGATTCAAGAAACGTGGCCAAATGCTTGAAGGACCAAATTGCTTAAGTTGTACCAGATTACATTGCTCACATGCTTCCTGCTGGATGACATTAGCCAATCTAGTTTTCCATTGTGTGGGATTGAATTTTCAAACCATTTTATAATTATACATGGTTGCCAAGTTTCTTTGAAATAAGGTCCAATTGGCTAACCAGTAGTTTGGATGAGCTAAGAGGGAGGTTGGTACAAAGGACCTGATTCAGACCCGCTCGCTAGATGCGTATGCAATGTTGGCCCACAAGGCTATCGCAAGGCATTAACACGCCCACTATGTCTTAGCGTGCGATCGCATTGTGTATGCAGACGCCCACCAGCTTGTCTTAAGACTCCCACTTGCGCACGTCATCACCAGGAAGTGTATGCAACCATCGGTAACATCGAGTACCATCGGATGCGATCGCAGCGCTTATGGTTGACCATACCCTGCAGCAAGCACTGCGAGTGAATACTACCAAGTGACGTGTACAATGCCGCTACCTTTTAGTTATGCACGCCTCTGAAACGGCGTTAAGACGCTCAGGCATGCCTACGTTCGCACCTCTGCTCCCTCGTTTCTAGTGGCCAGCCCCTGTCACCACCCACAAACAGGTTCTCCTGTCACTCATTCTGCCGGGCTGTCTATGCGTAGCGAGCGACCGCTTCCCGATAGCTCGCGCTGGTTCGCGCACGCGCATTGCAATGCAGGCGCAAAATGCTAACAATCGGGTGGCTGCATGCGAACGCATCCTAGCGAGCGTGTCTGAATCAGGTCCAAAGTCCCAGGCTATATGGGCCTGTGTTATGGACACGCTCCCAAGATGGCATGAGCGGTAATTACCACAGCTTGCCATTCCCCCCTCCTCAGCCCACGTGTTTGGTCAGGCGCCCTAGTTACTGACACCTGAGTGATCTCCCTCCTGGCACTGTTGAAATGGGTTGTCCACCCTCTGATGACATTGGCAGGGGTTCCTAAATACACACCTTAAACTTTCTAGATCTCTGTGTTGTTTAAAGCCATGTCTTCATTTAATTGGCAGATTTTTAATTTAATTTACTCTGGCTGCAAATACATCTAATGCAGAGAGCGCAGTCCACTGGTATCATATCAACTACACTTTTTGGCTTCAGGTAAATGTCATACGTATAGTGTAAAGCAGTGTATGGGATAAAAGTTGCAGGATGACATGTACTGAATTTAGAGAGGGAAGGGTGGAAAAATCAGGACAAATTTATAATCCAGGGAGGGACAGATTACAAAGATCTAGCCTGGGTTAGGAGGCCGGGGTGAGCCCCCTGCGGTGGTTACATACCTTTTTTAGTATGTGGTTCTTTTTCTAGAAGTAAAGCAAATGACTGTGTTCTTTTCTGGATCCGTTCATCTTGCCAAAAGTTGTCTCTTGTCCTTTTGCTGAGATCATCTCTTGAACACGTCACTGCTGTGTTCCGTTGATATGCTGTGAAATCTATAACAAATGCAGGATTCCTGGAAGGCCAGAGTGTCTAGGAACAGTTCTGAGGTTTATATGAACGGCTGTGATGTAACTGCTGGCCTAATAGGAACGCAGAGCATGTCTTCTTAGTGACGTAAATTAAATTTGTGGCTGGGCAAGAGTTCCTACATCATCTATGTAACTGGACTACAGTGCCTGGTCCAGAACTACATCTCCCAGCATGCCTCATGCTTTTGTCCGGTCTATCCCAGAGATTCCCCTGTCTTCCCTGTAACCAAGGACTAGGGCAGCCTGGGTACAAGCTATGTCTCTATGGGGGCAATGCCATCAATGAGGTGTCTTCATGGTTTTTCTTGGCACCTTCTGGATGTGGAGACCCGGCTCACTCACCTCACTGGTTACCCAGAGAAGTATCGGACCACTGTACAAGCATTTATGTCACTGTACAAACATTTATCTCCACGGCTGACAAACCTTCATTAGATATATGGGATCATGTTCTATTAATATAGACACTAGGGGGAGGGTTAGGCTATTTCTGCAACTATATACCAATTCCTCTGCAGCAAAACATTAATCCTAAGCACCCAGTACACTAGGGGCAGATTCAATTAGCCGTGGGATTTACTGCGTGGTTGCAGCTCCCGGGTTTAACACCTGGAGCTATTCAGTCACTTCGCAATTTTCACACACGTTGAGCTCGTGGCTACGCACGTGAACTCATAGCTCCCAGGTTAAGTGTCCGGAGCTATGGGATTACCCCACGTGGTAAGCACCAGAGGGTTCTATGAAAATCTGCATAAAGTTCACCATCTGGGGCTTATTGCACAGGGTAGCGGCAGTAATTTAATAGCTCAGGGCAGAGCCGCAGTCGCATGGTAAGTCCCGCAGCTAATTAAATGTGCCCCAATAAAAGACTTTGAACCGTATTCAATTTGAAGCGAAAAGTCCGAGGCCAGACGTTTTGCCGGTGAAAAAGTATTGCGAGCTGCCCGCTTATCCCCTTATTCAATTCCAAATTGGCGAAAACGGGACGCGGCGAAATGCAAAAAGTCGAGGAGTTTTTGGGGTAATCAGCCTGACACCCCCCAAAAGATGGTCTGACATGGGGGTTCACTATGGGTACCCCCGATTAGCTCTGCTGAAGGTATTTGGGGTCTTTGGTCTCAATAGGTGCTATTTAGCGTCTTTGGTGACAGTGGTGAAGATATAGTATTTAGCAATTTTTGGGGGGAAATAAGTATTGCCATCAAATTTGGGGTACATGAAAATGGGTGCAAGCATATTTTAAAGTTGTTAAAGTAAAGCATTAAATGGCGCCAAAAGCGCACCTTCAGCAAGCACCTACAATCCAAAAAACACCTCCCTCATACTTCCAGAAACCCCCAAAAGCTATTTCACTAGTTTTTGATTTTGTTCCCCCACTTTGATTTTTTTTCGCCCATTTTTTCAAAGTGCTTTTTTGGGGTGGTTTTTGTAGCGTTTTTTTTACGCAATTAGCGTCGAAGGGGGTTGTAAAAAGGGTTTAGGGGGTTTGCCGCAATTTTGCAACCCAAAGCCCCGATTCTGCACTTTTTTTTCCGCCGGGTATTCATAGGTGAAACTTTTCTGCTGGTTACAAGGCGCAAACTTTTTGCTCCAGAGAAAAGTTGGACTAATTGAATACGGGGATAAATGAAATCGCCGAAAATTACGTCATCGGCAAACTGACTTTTCGCTCCAAATTGAATACGGCCTTTGTGTGCAGTTACGATGCAAAGAAGATGCCAAATTTAGGAAAAAGTATGAAAGTCCGGGAATCGCTACCCATGGTGGGGCGTAAGAGTTGCGACATGCATCTAGTCACGTTCCATATGGCGAAAAAAAGGTATAGGTGTATGAGGACACATCTGTATAGGGAGGAGTCGTACCTTTTTCGATAATCCTTTTATCTATAGAGCCCTAATGAGGATCAGGAAGGTTCCACTTTTTGTAGCTGCAGAACTTATTACCGTAATCGAGGGTGCAAGTTAGCCACAGGTTTGCAGAGGACCCAATTCTATGGATGGAACTAAGCCCAAGTTTAACACAGGCCAAGGGTCTCTACATATGGAACACCGTGGGTCAAATATAATAAGGTGTAGTCATCAATAGTGACACTTTTCTGCACTTTTTGCCGTGGGATTTAAAGGGGCAATTTTTTTTAAGGCCTTAACCATCCCAGCTTTGCCTTTTTAAGGAAAAAAAATTAAAACCCCTTTAAATCCGGCTGCAAAATCAGAGAAATTGTCACTTTTTAAAACTCGCACCCTATTGCATTTGGCCCAGTGAATTTCTTCCACACGAATTACCTTTTTTTTTTTTTTTTTGGAAAGTTATGGTAACACACACCTAGGGTTGTATTTACTAAAGTGCCGGTTTTTAGAAGTGGAGATGTTGCCCATAGCAACCAATCGGATTCTAGCTATTATCTTCTAGAAGGTGCTAAATAAGTGTTAAGTAGAATCTGGTTGCTATGGGCAACATCTCCACTTCTAAAAACTCTCACTTTAGTAAATGTACCCCCTGTAGTAGATATAGGGATCCCATAATCTAAACAAATTGGCTTTCCTTCTTCATTGCGCTAGTAGTATAACACATCTGTACATTCCTCAAGGTCACGATTACAGACACACAGCATAAAAGAGCTGATAGATAGGGTATATAAACCTGACCCCGGCATTCTGACCTCTGGACCAAACCTACAAATCTGTTCATGGAGTGACTCTTTTATGAGTTGTTAAAAGGCTCATTTACTTCCATGTCTCTTAGGAGCAATGTCCTGCCTGATGGCCACAAGATGACTCTTAAATAAATTAATTGTAAATTCGAATTTGTCACAACAGTTACATCTTCGTGATCTCTATTAGACAATTAAACTGTAAGCGCACTTAGATAACCATTCATTTCCTTTTGTCCGATAACCTTGATGCTATAACACTGTTTTTTTGAATACAGGTATTCTCCTGTCATTCATTGTGTATGGTAGAATAACTAATGTGGGCACTGAGGCATTTAATTACACAGTTATTACTATGTGCCACCTCAACAAAATCCATTCTCTATAAACTCTCCCTTTATATTATTATCCTTTTAGTTATATGGGGCCACAAAAGTTCCGTAACACCTAACAATGTACATAAATAAGCAAAACCAAGAAAACAGTGACTTACAGGACAAGTACATGGTATATAAACATTGCTGCATCGCCGGTCGTTACACTCAAATAAGCAGCAGGGCGGCAGAAACCAAGGGGTTAGGTGCCGTTGTAGGGAGTATGGAGTATATAATGGTATAAGTAAGGGAATGAAAATCGCATGAGGGAAGAGGGCTCTGCTTGTGAGAGCTTACATTCTAAAGGGGCTTCCTGACTGGTAAATCCCGGCAAGGTACTAATGACAGACTTCGAAATCCCGACGCCTGTCATTGGACCTATACCGGGAGCCCGACGCCCGGCATACGGACCGAAGGTACGCCAGGAGTGGACAGCCGCCGTTTAGGGCTCCTGGGGGGACTTAAGGTTAGGTACCCCCCCTCCCTCGAAAAGGGTTAGGTTTAGGCTAGGTGAAGGGGGGGGGTTATGCACCCCCGGGGGGAGGTTAGTGTTAGGCACCCCCTCGGGAGACTTAGGGTTAGGCTGCGGGGATGGGGGGGGGGGTTAGGTTTGGGCACTGGGGGGGGGGGGAGTTTAGGTTTAGGCACCCCTAAAGGAGGGTTGGTGGGGGAGGATAGGGTTAGTTATACTTAACTTTTTAGATGTCGGGATCTTCACCCCTGCCGGGCCTCCGCTGTCGGAATTTGAACCATGTGGCCGGCGCTATTACATACTGATTCCCTAAAGGGGAGGGGCAGACGGGTAACACATATGATGTAGATATTGAGCATGGGGGAGTGGGTTAGGATGAGAGCAGGATGGCTTTGGTGAAGAAGTGGGTCTTGAGAGCCCATTTTTTAAGTTTCGTGGGAAGTCTGATAGGGAGATAATTCCAGAGTTATGGAGCGCTTTGGATGAGAATAGGAGCCATATTTACTAAAGTATGTTTATAACCATTGCTAATAACATGACTTAAAAACACACAAATAATAAAAAAGAACAGTCAATGACAAAAGTAATCTCAGAGTGATGCAATAATGTCTTAAGTAGGTCAGTGTGTGGGAGAATATCCTTCTTGCTGGACTATGGAATTGTGTGTCTGGAACCACCAACCTTTGCCAGATACTCTCTCCAATCACAAGGTCTAATCTGTGGCACATTTTCCTGTTGGAGTAACCAATAGAGGTTTCAAATGTAAGCGTTTAGGTGCCTAAGCTATTTTTTGTGACCATCCGTGTAATATCCGATTTGTGTTCTCATCAGAAGAGGTGTTGAAGCAGTTGAATTCCAAAAATAATTGACGTAAAATTAACAGTGATCAGGAAACGGGACATTGGTAGTGTAGGTCACAAATCGCAGATGAACAGAGTCTGAAACGGGACTGTGTGCTTATGTGTGTGTGCGTGTGTGTGATATGTATTACCGCCGGCCGCATGGTTCAAATCCCGACAGTGGCTGCCCGACAAAGGAGGAAATCCCGATCGTCCTAACTAATCTAATTCTACTCCCTAACCCTCCTTAAGGGTGCCTAACCCGCCCCCCTTCCCTGCTGCCTATCCACCAACTTATAACATAAGATTAATTAATAATCCTGTATACCAGGGATGGGGAACCTCAGGCCCGGGGGCAGTATAAGGCCCCCGGAATCATTTGGTCTGGCCCTCAGAGCCTTTTTCTGCTAGCCTCGTCTGGCTAGCAGGTTGCCTAGAATGGCACCCTGCAGCCAGAATCTATGCAGCAGTGCCACCTGGAGTGTCCTTAGGACACTTCAGATGGTCACACCACTGCCCTTACAGCTCCCCAGAGCATCCTCAGGATGTTTCGGGCATTGCTGTAATCACCATTGATTGTGGCCCCACCCTTATGTGATGTCACATGTAGGGGGTGTGGCCTGGACTGGGCCCGCAAATAATGTTATATATATCAAAATGGCCCTCGGCAGAAAAAAGGTTCCCCGTCCCTGCTGTATACTGTATAGATAGATATCATATATACACCATATATTTGCATAAAGATGCATGAAAACCATTGAACAAATGCATATCATTAAACCATTAGATGTTGATGGGGTAAAAAAGTGCATACTGTATATAGTAAAATGTCCCTATTAATGCAATATCTCATTATGAGTCACTAAATATACAGGCACAGCAGCAGCACAACCACAACCCACCTGCAGAGGGAGGAGGAAGATCACATTTGCAAAATGCTCTGCACGGTCTCCTCCTCTGATGGCTGTGCTACAGTCACATGACACGGAATCTAGCTGATCCCCCAATCACGCTTATTCCCTGCTTTGTGAGGCTGAGAATTAAGCGATCTACACACCATACAATTATTGGGCCGATTTGCCAATAATCGGGTGATCGGCTTCATTTATTGTATAGTGTGTATGAGCGATGGTTTCAGCATTTCACCGATGAAACAGTTAGAAGACGTCCAGAGCCGCGTTCCTTCCATTATCCAATCTGACGGTCTAGAACGAAAATCTCGCCCCAAGTTTCCGATATCAACCGATGTGTGCGCGCCCTCAATAATATGCCCATATTCCTATGTTCTCCTGTCACTGTCGTTCTCCTTTGTAGGTGGACATATGCAAAATGAGTGTGGTGGAAAATCAGTAGCTTCTAAGGAAAAATTGCATAATGTGTAATATAGATATTGGGGCTTTCAATTTGCTGAAAAAAATCTCCCTGTTCCTCATCCCGATCAATATACAAAATGAGTGTAGTAGCTAGCTTAGGTCTCATCGGGAGCAATTCGCCAAGGACAGGCTTTACGTTGGTTGAGACCAGCTACCTAATTTGTTTTATTTATCGACCATCGCAATGTTGTCGATCTCTTAAATGAAATCTATTATTTTCTTTTTTAAATCTGTAAAATTGTCGGAGGATGGGACAAAATGACACTGTCCCCGCTATACTGGGATGTATGGTGGGCCTACTTGTGCTACAGTGTTAATTTCTGAGCAGAGCTGTTCACGAGTTACTGACCCAAAATTTACAATAAGTTTTTTATTATCATTTTATTGAAAAAAAAAAAGTAATCTCTTATGTAAAATTTGTCTTAACGTTTTGTGAATCCTGCCTCTACGTTCTCCATACATGCCTACTCTCCCAGGATGGCCGGGAGTCTCCCGAATATCGGGTTGCGCTCCTGACCCCCGGAAAAGTAGGCAAATCTCCCGCCCGCCGTCACCCTCCTGAAACCCCCCCGCACAGCAAGGCTGACAGGTGACGCGGTTCGCGCTGAATCACGTAATCGCTGACCCACCCCTTGCTGTGTAATGCCACTAAGCACGGCATTGTGAAGAGGGGGCGGGGCCACAATCACGCTGTCATGCCCCCAATACTTAGTCATTGCCCGGCCTCGCCCCCCCACTGTATACAGTTATTAAGCTCCCTCCCGAAAGGAGGGAGCTGAATGCCGGCAAGTATGAAGTTCTCTCTCCAGAATAACCCTGTGTCCTTCTGGTTTACTTAAGTCAGAAAAATGAAGTGAAAATAAATTCTACGTATAAATAGAACTTGTTTGACACGTTTTAAATTCATGGCTGGGAATATCTCCTCCTTTGTTATGAGGATTATACTTTATCATCCGCACATGGCCCAAATCCAGATCCAGGGCATCGCTGGGCGTTCTTGTCAGATAGGCCTCTGTTTATGGAGAAGTTTCCATTTCTGTGAGTTGTACGGTTATGTAGAGGTTAATGACAAGGAAAAATAGGCCGACATTGATTTACCGCACTTGGCCTGTTAAGCTGCCCTCAACTGAATGTTTAGAGGTGTGTTTGGACTGTGTGCCTTTAGGGGAGGCAAGATCAGGCATGCTGAGCCAGGTGTGACTCCTATAATTCTGTACACTGTAGTCTGGGGTAGGCCATGACGTAGATCTGGATCCTATATACAGATATAGTTAATGTCCATGATTGGTTTCTAAAAGCTGAATGTCAAGTAGAGAGTTGGGGGCTCGTTAACTATTTTAATGGGAAAGTGGATAAAACCACCTAAAAACATTTGGGGTCTTTTATAGGTGTTTTTCATATTGCTCTACCTTTATTTCCATATTCCAATAAACCAAATATGCTATTACACAGTATGAGTGCACTTACAGATGTATAGTGTGTGTGTGTGTGTGTAATATATATATATATATAATCTATCTATCTATCTATATATATATATATATATATATAATCATTTTATTTTATTTTTTTATTCTCCATGGTGGCCTTATGGTACATTGCTATTAATTGGGAGGCCAATTTGTCTGCATATTAATCCTTGGTTAAGTTATGTGGTCCTAGGATAAATTAGGGATGGCTATTGACGACCAATGTTCGATATTTTGCCATCAGCGGCGGAGTACTAATGGTTCTCCGTCATCGATGGCTTGAGGCAGCAATGGTTTTCCTCCCTCTTGTGGGCCAGTAAGCCCTGCCCCCAACCCTGATGGCCCGCTGTCTGCTGTTCCCCACAGTAGGGATGAGCATCGATGGGTGCAAACCATTGATAGTTTCATGCCACTTCCTGGGCCTGTTTCACAGTTTCCAGATTGCTCTGTGGACAAATTGTAAGCAAATGCGCATGTGTTGGGACCTGCCTACACAATTTTGGGTAATTAAGAGTCCTATGCATCTTACCCGCAACTTTACATGTGACTTAAGGGGGGTATCCACTAGACGATAAAGTTGAACGATTGAACGATAATGATAAAATCGTTCGATAATCGTTCAAACATCGTTTGCAAATCGTGCAGTAATTGTTTCTAACGATGTATGATGCGCGCTCCCGCTGGTCGTTTGATCGTCTCCTCCATCGACTGAACATGCAGGTCAATTTCACTTGATTGCCTACAAATCGTTTACACATCGTTTACACATCGTTCACGCTGAACGATCAAACGATGAACCACTGTCTGCCCACTATAGCTGAAAGCTCTCAATCACAACATAGTTTATTGTTAGATCTTTTGCAAATCTTTTGCAAATTGTTCAGAGTTGAAGATTATATTTCAAGGGAAACTTCAAGGGAAAATCGTTAAGAGGTTGGACAGGGATAAAATCGTCTAGTGGATGCCCCCCATTAGTGGGTGTAACTGGGCAACAGCGGGACGCTCAGAGGGAGAAGGATAAGTGCGTTGTGGAGACAGAATAGGAGCCAGTTAGAGGTGAGAGAATGCAGATATCTTACTGATCTCTTGCACCAAGGATACCCGGTATAATTACTTCTTCTGTAACGATTTACCAGTTGCCACTCCTGTAATATTGCTATATAACGCCCGTTTCTATCACCAGCACTAAGCTGGACCTGCAAGCTTTGTATTGTAAAAGCTTTCTTGTGCACAAATAAGATTGGTATGCAATACAAATTATGGCACAATGGCTCTCTCTGCTTTGCTGCAATTGGTAAATCCCTTTGTGTAGATATTTAAGTTTCTACACAAATCCTCCATTTATCTCCTAATCTTTATTTTATATTAATACGTAGTGAGAATAAACAGTGCAGCCCTTTAGGGTCTACCTGACCTTCTAGAGTGCTGGACTTGGGTCACTGGACTGCTCCGCTCCTGCTTCTGTCTTGCACAGGTGATCCAGTTGCTTTGCTTGCCTTTTATATTAGCAGTTGTATTGTGCTACTCTATGCCACTGTCCACCCTAGCCTGCCTATAGCACTAA
Source organism: Taudactylus pleione (assembly GCA_031769625.1). Lineage (NCBI taxonomy): Eukaryota > Metazoa > Chordata > Amphibia > Anura > Myobatrachidae > Taudactylus > Taudactylus pleione. The sequence goes on from JAUIMM010001164.1 coordinate 727,012, forward strand.
TACATGAAACAGGGTTTTTTTTTCTGTGGCTATTGGTTGTGTTTCACTGGGACATTAATAATGAAAGTTCCTTTATCTGCGGCAGGCTGAAGGTCCTCTTTATTGAATTATTCAGCAGGCTTTATATGCTGCTTTGTAGAGTGTGCTATCAGTTTTCACTCCTTGAAGCCATGGGGGAACGAAAAGCAATTTGTAGAAACAGCGAGGCTGACTGATATTCCGGGAAAATTAAATGAATTCGTCTTAATTTAACGGCATTAGCTAGGAACCATGTGCCATTTCATTACGAGACACTGTACCCTCCGGGCCATGGGAATTAGCAGCTGACGCGGGCATGGAATCTGATGGCTGGTTTTCTGTGAGTGATTTGAAGTATTTTGTGAGGTGGCGCACAGGTTCCTACCAGCTGTACCCAGGTAAGTGTCAGCCCAGCTGTCATGTTCTTGCATGACCGGGCAGAAAGGGAACACTTTTTTTTTTTTTTTTTTTTTACTCTTTTTGATGTTTGTATAAAGATTTTATGAACTAGTATTATAGTTTATTCTTCTACTTTTGTTTACTTTGGGCCACATTTCTTAATTGCTCTTGTTCCCGGTAGACAAAGGTGTATTTAGTTTTGTGTTCTTACCTTTTTGTGTACAACAACTTATTTTGATGACGTGAATGAACTGTGTAAGTAGAACCTCGTTGCTTCAACCATTTGAACAGAATTTCCAGACACATTCCAGTTTTTTAACAGGTGTCTCTACCGTGTCCTTAACAAATTTTATCGTTCACAACAAGTGATAAAACTCGTTGCACATGATAATGGTGCTCCAGCCAATCAGCTCCTAACTGTCATCTGTTTGAAAAATGACAGTTGGGAGCTGATTGGCTGGAGCACCGTTTATCATACGCAATGAGATTTAGCACTCGTTGTGAATGATAAAACTCATTGACAAACGAGTGCCATGAATTATCCTTTCCAAGGCCGCGCTACCTTAATACGATTACAAAGGTTTCTGGAGCGCAAAGAAGTCGCGGGACCTAATGGCTGCTAATTGAATCACTGGCGCAATTGGGGAACACTCACCCCTGTTACATAGACGTGATTAAGGTCTAAAAATGCTCCGTAGCTTTCACGTTATGAGCGGTTGAGCGTTCCCCATTCACCTAAGTGCGATATCATGGAGTGATTTAAGCGCTATTTACGCAGTTTTTTTTTTATCTAAAAAAAGTTCTATATTAAATGTTATATTAACACAAAACTGTACGCTGTGTGGAATTCTGGTCTTGTGCTGATTGTAAATGCTGTTCCGGAGCAGGAGAGGAAGAAACGTTCCGTGCTGACAGACTGGTTTCATTTACAGACACAGTGCAGAGAACTAGTCCTATTACCAAGCAGGAAACCTGGGGCTGTCTTCTGAAGCCTGGACCGTTGGCAGCTCCTAAATTCAACTTTTGTTGCAATAAATATCTCAATTGAAATGTCCAAGCAGCACTGTAATACTTTCCAGATTGCTCTGTTGTAAACTAAAATACAGTATTGTGCTGGATGTAAATGAGAACACTCGCAATTTACAGTGATCTCCTGAGAGCACGGGCTTATTTCTGCTGCTCCATTGTCGCTCCTTACTTACCGAGCCCTAGGGGACCCTATTTGCAGATAACTACAACTGTCCTAATACAAGGACAAGTTTCATGTGTGAATGTGGTTTGGCTAGAAGTATGCTGAATACTGTGTTTTTTTTGTTGTGGTTTCTATTGCAGTCAACTGTTAACTAGAGAATTTTAACAGCTCTAAAGCTGGGTACGCACTAGACGATATTTTGAACGCTTTGGCCGATTCCGACGCATCTGAACGACAAATCGTTGAATTTGTTCAGTGCGTACGCACTATCACGATGCGGATGCACAATCCCTCGGGTCGTCCGTCGCGTCCTCAGATCTTTTGTACATGCAGAAAGATCTGAGGATGTAGCTGGCGATGCCAAGCTGCCGAATGCAGCATGGCCCCCACTACCCCCCCCCCCCCCCGCCATTGGCGAGCGTGTATGCACTTGTGGAGGCTGGCACCCCCCGCCAGGGTCTGTTGCGAACGATGTCATGTTGGGTACACATTGTCTAATGTGTACCCAGCTTAATGCTCTGACTGCGGCCTGACCTGGCCCCGTGAAAGCTTTAATTCTCTGACTGTGGCCTGTCCTAGCCTCATCCCGTGAATGCTTTAATGGTCTGACTGGCTGCGGCCTGGCCTAGCCCCATGAAAGCTTTAATTATCTGGCTGTGGCCTGGTCTAGCCCCCATGAGCGCTCTAATACTGACCGTGGCCTTATGCCCTCTAATACTGACCGTGGCCTTGTGCCCTCTAATACTGACTGTGGCATGATCTAGCTCTGTGTATGCTCTACCACTATGACTGGCTGTGGACTGGTGTAGCCCCCCTGTATACTCTACCACTCTGGCTGGCTGCAGACTGGTCTAGCCCTGTGTATGCTCTACCATTGACTGGCAAAGGACTGGTCTAGCCCTGTGTATGCTCTACCATTGACTGGCAAAGGACTGGTCTAGCCCTGTGTATGCTCTACCATTGACTGGCAAAGGACTGGTCTAGCCCCGTGTATGTTCTACCACTCCGGCTGGCTGCAGACTGCTCTACACCTACATAAATGTAGTAATCATTGTGGAGTTTGTTCCCTATGAGATTATAACTGAAGTGTACAGAAGGTGGTATTACAGTTTTTTACCAGGTTAAAATAAAAAAAATACTTTGACTATCGTAATAAAAATTTTAACAAAAGCTGTGAAATACTATATACTGTTTTTTTTATTTTTGAAATTCAGCTAGAAGTATTATTATTTGTCTCTTTTTTGTTATTCTTTAAACTGACCACATCCAGTATGTGCCTCTCTGGTTGTCTAATTAGACCCAGCATTGTAACATTAAAGTGTGTTAAATACAGTGACATTCAGAGCAGGTTGTGTGTTGTCAGCCTGTATCTAAGCCTAAATGTATCCTGTCCTCTCACCTCCTTCCTTGCTAACCCAAGTGTCCCCCCTGTCATAGTCCCCGCTCATCTGGCAACATGGGCTAGTGCCAGGGTTTTCCGAGTCGGTCAGCTGGTGACTGCCATCTGGCAACCATCCGTTCTCAGATATTCATGACAAATGGGCTATACCACAGAGTTTGAGGTATCTGCAACTTAGATGATGTCCTATAGGCCGATCCTTGAAGGGAGCTTGCCTTTTTTTTTTTTTTTAGAAACTATGCTTAACACCCCCATCCCCCCCCCCCCCCCAATACCCCTGCCCACACAATTTCATCCTTTTATAGGGTAATGGACAACCTCTCTAACACCCTCCCTCTTTTTTGTTAGAGCATATGAAGGGCACCTAGGGCTGTCTTTGATGGATGCTGATTGCCAAATTATCTTTCTTGAAGCCCATTCCAGCTCCATCTGTGTCACTGTTCAGGAGAGACGATACCAGATCTCTATATGATGGTATAGACACCTCTCCCTGCTGCGAACTATGGGGTCAATTCTATTAGGTGTGAAATGCGAGGTGCTATTTTCACTTCGAATTCGCATAGCGAATTCATTTTGCAATCCAATTAGCAACTCCCACTGAACCAATCAGACTGAATTCGCAACTGTACACTCGCACCTCCCTGAGAGATGGAAAGGAAAATCTTTATTTTAAGGAAAAAATGACGGGATACTGTGCTGAACCCCTTGGACCCCCAAACAGCTTAATTAGTCCAATAATTACATGTCGTCAATTTTGGGGGGTAAAAAAAAAAATCCTCAAATTACCCCAAAATCTACTTTTTCATTAGTTTCGGCACCCCAAATTTAATTACAATTTTTTTTTTGTTGAAAAAATATTATTATTTTTTTTTTAGTTTTTCAAGGTGACCTCAAAGTACCCCAAAATCACCCTTTTTTTTTTTTAAATATATTATATATATATATATATATATATATATATATATATATATATATATATATATATATTTATATATATTAATTTTGCATTTTTCGTTTAATTCGAATGAGTTTACTTTAAACCAAAAAAGTTTAATATTCTTGCATTTAAAAAAAACCCCCACAAATCTACAGTGCCTTCCTAATGCCCACAAACAGCCGTCTATACGTTCCTGCTAATGAAATTATCAATTTTTGGGGGTCCAGGATGGTCTCCCCACATTTTCATGCATTTCTCGCAAATCTCATTTGTCAGTCAATTCGTACCCCTCCGCTGCGAGTAGTACGAATGGGGATTTTTAATTGGATTTTTTAGAATTCTCGGGAGCGCGCTTCACTGCGAACTGTGCAAGTTTCAAGAAACAAACTCGCAATTCGCACCTAGTAGGATTGACCCCTATGTTCCCCTCCAATCCTAGTTCATGCTGGAGATGCTCCAGCTCCTTATCCACACTGCTCCACCTATGGTTGGGCTTGCCCTCTTATTTTACCTTTTTGGTTATATGTAATCTCAGTTTCTCAGCAAATTCTAGTTGCTGACTCCCCCACTGACTGAGTTTTGCTTTTTAAGGCATGCTGGGATGTGTAGTTCCACAGCATCTGGAGTGGCACAGTTTGCCTGCCCCCCCCTGCTACAGAACATGTTCTCTGCAGCATACAGTACATGAGAAAACAGCAGTTTCATGTTTCCTCAGAGAGATGGTTATTTTTGGGGAGCTGGAAATAGGAAAAACAGTACATGATTAATGTTATAATAACCAATCGGACATATTCTAAAGGCAGTTGCCAGTTCCTTTGACAAAAAATAAATCTCCCACAAATATAAATCAAATCCTAACTTTCAACATATGTCACAAATATGAAATCAGGATAACATTATTATTGTAGAACTTTCGTAGGTCTGCTCTCATTGGTTCGCCTCCGCAGACGTTCCTCACAATACTGCTGGTAAATGCTTTAATCGTGTAACAATCTATCTTGACTGAAGTAGGTGGGTTTGTAACCACAGCGGCCTAAAGCTGCATAGACAGACAATGATTTTGTTACCAACGATTTTATGAACGATTTTCTGTCAGATTATCCTTCAGATTATCTGTCAGATTTTTTTTTAAAGTGTAATGAACGATTTTTATGAAGTACAAACGATTTTTGCATATTCCCTTAATGAAAATCGTTGTGTTGACAAGTCTGACTGAACTACAAACTTCAAACGTGAACACGCATGAACGATAATCGTTCATCATTTGAAAGTGAACAGATATTGTTTAACAATAATCGTTCAAAAAATCGTTGTCTGTGTATGCAGCTATATAATTAGCATTTTGCTGAGACGATCAGGTCCAGATTTAGGGCCACATGGACCTAGAGCTGAAAATGGTATGGCAATCGATGTTTTAAGAATTGATGGTTGCTGGTCGATGTTGTTTAGTTTTGCCATCAATGGCAGGATGGAGCTTAGCCCTGCTTCTATTGGCCACTAAGCTTTGCCCCCTTTTGCCTGCAGCTCGACGTGCCCTCAGCAGTGCTGACCATCGAGGGGGTGCAAACCATCGATGGTTCACCATAGATGGTTTGAGTGCCACCGATGGTAATCACTGATAGACCCATCGATGGACACCCCATCGATTACCATCCCTAGCTGAAAATTATCAAGGGCCTATTTTGAAAAGAGGAGGAGCTGTGGCCAGTGATGTGTGGGTGGGGCCAGTGCCATGTGGGCGTGTTTTTCACTTACACTACCAGCCCCCATGTCTACCCCATAAATACGTAAAAGCAGAAAAACTGCATAATTTTGTGAGGAAAATAGAAACACAATTTTAATACTAATCATTTATAGCAACGGTGTGGCCTGCTGGGCAGCTGGTCATCATCATGCTGTCATGATGGGCCTAAAATTTTTTTGTGGAGGCCTGAAACTGTAGTCCTATTAACCCCATTGTTAATCTGGTGCAGAAGATTAGGAAACAAACAGCACGTCAAAAGCAAAAGTGACCAGAGAATAAACCCATTATTCAGTATCTAAAGCCCTAATTATGATGTTCTAGCCATTGCTTAAATATAGTAATTTCAATTCAAGCAAATAGTGATGTAAAAGTACCTAAACGTAACTAAAGCTTCCCCCACACAGCAATTTTTTAGTTTCGGAATGAATAACTTCTTTACATTTCAGTGTAAAATTGAGGCACTTACATAACAAAATGTTGTTTTATTATTAACTGATTGTTGGTCAAACAAAATAAGTGCTTTATACGCAGTACAGTTTTGGTCTGGCAGAGCAATGCATAGTATACTGTATGGTTGAACTTTACACCACTTCAATACGATCAGTTTGGGTGAACTCCGATGCTATCCATTGATTTGGCCATCTACATTTATTCGGGAGGTATGTAGTGGTTGCCAGGGATTCTGGTGGATTGAAGTAGAAAGTAGTCGGTATAATAGAATCCTTGCTTTTGGTTTACTTATATCTGAGCGGCATACAGGGAGATAAAGTAGTCATAGAGTGGTGCCAGTGGTTCCCAACGCGTTTGCTCTGTATGAAACAGACTTCTTCAGGGAGTGGGGAAAATATTGCAATGGTGATACTTTATTAAGATTTGTGTTTTTTTTTCTATTGCAGGAGGTTCAATCAAATTCATTTATTCCAATTGGATCCTCTTTATGGCAGCTGTTCTAGTTAATCACTGACGCACTTCAGCTGCTGTGATTGATGAAGCAGTGCGGCTGATTAGTTTTAAATGAACTGCAGATTAGTTGATCGGTTTGATACTTTTATACTCTAGTAAAACATATCGAACAAAAAATACATTCATAATTCTACTATAAAATCTGTGTTCAATTAATGCACATAAAGAGATTGCTTTGATCAAGGGGGGAAATCAGTTAGTTTCATCTGCAGCGATTAGTAATGGGTACCTGACGGAGTAATAAAATTGTTGCTCCAATCGGGAGCAGATGCCGCGGGCAAAGTCTGTTTTTTGGGGGGCGCCCAAAGCGCCGTTTGGACATGCCAACAAGGACTTTGCATGGATTTAGTCGCTTTACGCATTCAAACCCAGTGCTTTTGGGCGCAACAGGCACGAAAAGGCATGGGCGCTTGAAACTAGTGGCTATCGCCCCCCGGATCTCCTGTCACTTTAGGCGGGAGATCGGGCGCAAAAGAGCAATTGAATTCCCCCCTTATGTGGTTTTACCAACAAAAATTAACCCTAGCGTGTATGTGTGCGCATGTACATGTGGTAGGGAATATAGAGTATAAGCTCCACTGGGGCAGGGACTGATGTGAATGGCCAAATATTCTCTGTAAAGCGCTGCGGAATATGTGTGCGCTATTTAAAGAACTGGAAATAAATAAATATGGGTGCAATGGTTCATCATGTAAGCAGTGATGGCAATAACCTTACAGTCGACAAGATCTTGCCTGCTGTACGTTTTTAAATGGATGAAAGTATTCACCCAACACAGTCTCTGTACAGAATCTCTTGGCACATATTAAATAAACAATAATGAAAATAACAGCCTTTCTGTTCCTATCTAAATGTGAATGCCTGTGTAAGGGCCTTTTTGTTCCATGCGATGTGTTAACATAATGATAGGTCTTCAGTGTATCCTCCTTTCTCTAGTCAAGTTGATTGCCCATTGACTGCCACCCCGCACACTCTCAGAGGGGGGGGGAGGCTTAATTATCCTGACAAGCTTGTAATCCTCAGCCTTTGTCGGCTGTGTGATGAGCTGATTGCCTGCTGTCACAATGGAACGTCCCATGTGTTGGATCACAGTGCAGCAAGCCTTATCTAAATAGTGCACTATTATCTGTCAGGACTGAGCTAAATGTTTCTGCATGTGTGAGAGATCACTGTGATGGATGGGGACTGGGCCAGGCTTTGTGTATATACCACTTCTCCAATTTATACCCAGCAAGCGTTCCTGGAACAGACCAAGTTTTTGATGGCGCAAATATCTAAAGATTGTCTAACTCGGATGACGTTATTATTTTTTTTTACATGCTCTCCAAACAACTTTTATTAAATACTTTTTGCTTTTTCTATCTGGACTTTGTGTATTTCAGCAAGTATTTATAGGATCAGGCAGTTGTTTGTATCCTATGGATACGCTGTAGCACTGCTGTGTGCTCTATGTTTAATGAACTGCTCGTATTCTATGGAAACCAAACATAAACAGCACTGCATAGTATGAGCCAAGTACGAAAATAACATCCAATACAGAATTACAGGAGAAGTCCCAGGGGATGAACAGTTCCCCGGCTGTAGCCTCCAGGGATCCCTACTATGTTCTAAAAGGATGAAAGCCAGTGCCCCGTCTGGGCATGTGTGTCTGGTGCATGCCTTGTGCAGAAGAAGAATCCTCTCCGCTCCTTTCAGAGTAGAGTAGAGGGCTTTGAAGAATGCTATGGTCACCTTGGGGATGGTAGGCAGCGCCCCTCGCACCCATGGTGGTCCTGCTACAGATAACTCCACCTGACACTGAAAGCACAGTTTTAGTTAGTGCCCTCAAATAAACCCTGGTTCCCAGTGATTACTTACTCATGGTCTAGTCATCAGGTTTTCTGACAGTGTTTTAATATATCCTGTACAGACGCATACCTGCCCCAAATCCCCCACCCCCCGTGCCAATACATGCTTCTCCAGACCACTTGTTGGCGACCGGTCTAAAAAAACAAAAAAAACACTCTGGCTGGTAGTCTGGGGCACTGCCCATCAAGAGATTGTAGCCTGTGATGGGTCCTCCCTCATTCATGTAACATGAAAGCTTGAGATACAGATAATTCTCACACTCTCATCTCGCTGGAGATCATTTGTTTTGTGGCAGCACTTTCCATGGACTTGTCATTGGCAAAGCCTCAAACTCCAGAGTTCTGCCATTAATGTCTGCGCATTGCTTTTACCTACGTGTGGAAACTTGTCCTCTTGCAGGAGCTACATGATCATCTGTGAAATAACCCTCCTGTAAATGAGATATAAATAAATAGCTGTCTATTTCCGATATATCTTTCTGTCGGCAAGAAGTCATCGATTTATGAAGCGTGGCAAATGTTCACCATTGCCTTTCTTGTCCACTGTATGTACACATGCATTCATGAAGACTCTTTTGGCATGACTGTGACTGATAGGAGCCCATCCCAACAAATAGTAAATGAAGGGTTCATTTTAGATAAGGAGTAGGCCAGGTGTGGCACTGCAGCTGCTGCGGAACTTCACATCCCAGCATGCCCCCTGTCACAGTGGTGGTGTTGGAATGCTAATATATTATTTACAAAGAATACCTACAGAATAAGGAAACCCCATAATTCCAGGGTGACCTTATTTTCCAGGTATTTGAGCTTTTAACATTAATCCTGTTAGCGTGTTCCATTCATTTATAAATACTTTTCCCCTAAGTGTATTTATTCCTCCAGTTCCCATAGGTTTCTGTGCTGAGAGTGACTGTAGATAAACGAGAAATAAAATGATTGTTTAGGATTACTGTATTCCTGACAATTCAGTGTTGTCAGTTTGGTAAGTTTCCTTTTAAAAAATAAAATAAACCTACTGTACAGGTGACCCGTAAGGATCCACCCATAGTGCCTGGGTGTCATACACTCCTAAAGCAACACCACTTTTTTTTAGTCACTACTTCTCTTCAGAATCTGGTTATGGAGAAGACCACCTTATTTCCCTGTGCACCAGGTTTTGTTCTGCAGATGTGATCAGTGCACCCGGGCATAAACCCTAAGGCAGTAGTTCTCAAATTCGATCCTCAGGGCACCCTAACAGTGCAGGTTTTAAGGATATCCAATGCTTGAGCACAGATGGATTCATTTGTACCTCAGTCAATATGATTTAACTATCTGTGCTCTAGCATGGATATCCTGAAAACCTGGATGGTTAGGGTGGCTTGAGGACATAGATCAGTCTGTGGTTTCCAAACTAAGTGCTCGTTACGCCAACAATGTTTACTGTACTTGCCATCGTGCCTGATGCCTTAGCGAAGTGCCTGCAGCTTTAATTAATGGGCCGTGTGCAGTTCTCCGTAATTATACAGGTTTGTGAACATCAAGATCTAAAGATTTTGGAAAGAAGTCACTGACTTCAGGAGGAAAGCATTTTCTATACATTAGACTCTCTGGAGCCGCTGCACACGTCAGCCATTACATGCTGGGAAGCGCTCCCCGGTGAAGGTTTGTCCAGATGTGGGGTACGATTATGCACGAATTGTAAAGTTGCAAACTGCTGTGTGTTTTGTTTTAAATGTAACCATGTTCATGTAGATTATATCAGCTATCCCGTTTCTCATACATTCAGTGAACCCGTTCTTGGCAGATCTTCTGCATTTCTGTCATTTATCAAATGATGGATAATGTAACCCCCCCCCCCCAGAAAAAGTGCAGCAATATTCTCAATAATATATAGAGATTTGCCATGTCTGATATCTGCCCCTTGGAATCCTTCAGGCGTCCTTGGTTAACACAGAGTAGCTATACGCCCCAATTAATGGAGCACTGTCAGTGGACATCATATGGTCAGTATAATCTATTAGCCAGGCCAGTATCACCACTGTGTACACACTAATAAAGCTGTGCAGGTATCTGTCTACTGATCTTAGTACATCTTTATACTAAATAAATATATACTGGTGCTCTCCAAAAACCGTACATATCCGGGATGGCGTGCGGGATGCAGACGTGCCAATATCCCAACTGGTTGGGATCCCGGCACCAGTATTCTGACCGTCGGCATCCCTAAGGTAAGTATCGGGCTGTTAGGGGGAGGTTAGCATTAGCTATCGGGGTTAGGCATTAGGGGAGAGGGTTAGGGTTAGGCACTGGGGAGGGAGTTTTAGGATTAGGCACTAGGAAGGGGGGGATTAGGCTTAGGTACTAGGGGGAGAGGTTAGGTTTAGGCACTAGGAAGGGGGGGTTAGGTTTAGGCACTGGGAAGGGTTAGGGTAGGGGTAGGGAAAATACTTACGTGCCTTGTTATGGGTGTCGGGATTCTGGCTGTCTGTATTCTGAACAGCGACATCCCGACAGCCGGGATTTCATACCCAACCCATCCAGACTCCTAAAACAAAGCTACTACTATGTTATACTGTCTATAGAAAGTTAGGTGAAAGTGAGTGAGAGCCAGGATAGCTATAATATATGATGAGCTCTGGTTCTGTGATCAGGTCTGTGAAAGGATATTACTATATTATGTAATCGGCCTCAGGCATTGGCTGTTTTCCATACCACACTTTGTTATGCAGTATATATACACCTTATTGTGTCCCTGCTGCTGCTATATCTGAGATAACGTGTTATAATAGTGTTTGTATATAAACAGAGAAGTCTCTGCGAGGCTGTGTTACTGCCTGCATCAGTATCCGCGCCCCGAGGCATACATCTCCTCTCACGGATCAGGGTGGGGTTATTATTCTTTAGGTGAGAATGATAAACATGATGAGAAGGTGGCTGGTATCTTCCTGATCTAATTTCCATGACGCGCTGGGGTATACCGTCTTATCCTGATGCGTTTTATTTTCATGGTGTTGCTGTCAATTGTTTAAGGGGGGGGGGTCTAATAAGCAAATCAAAATTGATTTGGATTATTATTGGGCATATTTGTAAATCTAGTTGGAAGATGGGTGCTATAGGCTTGTCTGATATTAGTCCTTGAAATCCCATTGATACTACGCAGCCTGTTGTATTGTCTGGCCGTCTATGCACGTGGCATAAATTGACAGTGGGGTAGTCCTGTGGTTCATCTGATGGGCAGAGAGGCAGGAACGCTACATGTTTGGCAATCATAAGTGCCAGGTGACTGAATCTGTACAATTTGGCCACTCACATAATGGGTTGTAAGCCTGTCATTAGGTGGTTGTTTTGCCTTCAATCTGAATGACTGGATCTGGCAACTGTGGTCTTTACTCTGTTTTGCTGGTAAGCTCTGTTGCACAGTTTTGGGCATAGTCATTTGCTGATAAAGGAAGGTTTTAACAGTGAGTCAATAACGATCACACTATGACAACCCGGATATCTGATCTCCATCTCCTGTTATCTATATTTACTGTGCTGTGACCTCATTTAAGACTAATTGTGAAAGGGGATTTAAGATAAGGGATGCAAACCTAAATCTTAACATTTTCTGATAAGACATTAAGCCTATATTTTGTATTTTGTCCATGTTTATGTTAATTAATGGGGTGAATGCTTAAAATAATTTTTTTGTAAATACTATAGCGTATATGGTTGTTTTAGTAAGTATGCTTCTAGAGCACACCCTTCAGTAGAGATTCCTTGTTTCCCTTCTCTTCTCCATTACATTCTATTAATTAGATGTGCACATTCATACTGTTGTTTCTGCAGGCTCGGCGGACCTTCAGTAGAGGACTGTATTAGACTGCAGACACTGTTAAGTACACAGTGCTATATATGTTTTATATTCTTCTCTACTTTCTTATTAGAGTTGAACAGCACTGATCTGAAAGGATGCGTCAGCGAGAACAGCTTGAGCAGCAATGCCAGCTTGCCCAGCGTGCAGAGCTGCCGGAGGCTTGGAGAGCGCAGGGTTGCCAGCTGGGCTGTGTCTTTCGAACGACTTCTCCAGGATCCGGTTGGTGTTAGATATTTCACGGTGAGTGGGGAAATTCTGGCTTATAACATTTTGGCTGTGGGAAATGTGAATGGATCGTACTGACCCGGTCGATATGGATAGACGGCGCGTTCCATAGTCCTGGCAGACCAAGCTTCTTATCAACATAAAGTATATAGAGCAGAAATATTACACAGAAGGCAGCTGACGTGTAACGCATGAAATACCTTACCCCTTATACCTTTAATCTTGTTTAGCGTCCTATAGGTAAAAAAAAACTGTCATGAATCAATAAACATTTCCAATTTTAACGTGCATCCATCAGCCATAACATTAAAACCACTGATAGGTGGAGTGAATGACATTTGATTATCTCTTTACAACGGCACGTGTCAAGGAGTAGGATATATTGGGCAGCAAGTGAACAGTCAGTTCTTGAAGTTTATGTGATGGAAGCAGGAACAATAGGCAAGTGTAAGAGCTATTTCACACATATCGGCTGTGAAATATAGTACTGCAGGGAAAGGACAGGCTCCTTTCACACGACACGGTCACGGCACGGTCGCCGTGATATAGCCGGAAAAAACTACTATGCAGGACGGTGCTGTGCCGTGGCCGTGCCGTCCCTGCACGCCAGTAGTGTAATGGAAACAATGTTTCCTTTCACACACACGGGCTTCTGCGCATGCCCAATAGGGAAAAAAAAACACCTGACATAAAAAGCGGCTCAAAGCCGCTGCTTATGAAAGGCACCGAGTGCCAGAAAAAAGCCGGCCGGCTAACGGCCTGTTCTTGCCTGACCGCCCGAAACCGGCATGTGTGAAATAGCTCTTAGGATCTGAGCGACTTTGACAAGGGACAAATTGTGATGGCTAGATGACTGGGTCACTGCATCTCCACATGGCAGGCCTTGTGGGGTGTTCCCTGTATGCAGTGGTTAGTACCTACCAAATCTCTTCCAAGGTGAACCGGCGATAAGGTTATAAGGCTCATTGATGCATGTGGGGAGTGAAGGCTAACGTGTCTGGTCCCATCCCACAGAAGAGCTACTGTAGGAGCTGAAAAAGTTAATGCTGGGTACAATAGAAAGATGTCAGAACACACAGAGCATCGCAGCTTACTACGGCTGTGTATCCGCAGACTGGTCAGAGTACCCATGCTGGCCCTTGTTCACCGCCGAAAGCGCCTACAATGGGCACGTGGGCGTCTCAACTGGACCATGGGACAAAGGAATTAGGTGGCCTGGTCTGATGAATCACATTTTCTTTTACTCCTCTGGACGGCCAGGGTGTTTGTGTGTCATTTACCTGGGGAAGAGATGACACCAGGATGCACTATGGGAAGACGGTAAGCTGGCGGGGACATTGTGATGCTCTGGGCAATGTAATGCTGGGAAAACTTGGGGCCTCACATTCATGTGGATGCTACTTTGACACGTGCCACCTACCTAAACATTGTTGCAGGCCAAGTACACCCCTTCACTGGCAACAGTATTTTCTGATGGCAGTGGCCTCTGTCAGCAGGATAATGCACCCTGCCACACTGCAAACATTGTTTAGCAATGGTCCGAGGAACATGACAAAGAGTTCAAGGTGTTGACGTGGCCTCCAAAATTCCCAGATCTCAATCCGAATCGAGCATCTGTGGGATGTGCTTGAAAAAACAAGCCCGAGCCATGGAGACCCAACCTTGCACCTTACAGGACATCTAGGATGTGCATCATATTTGCCAAATATTACACATCATGGTGCCAAATATTACAGGACACCTTCAGGGGTCTTGTGGAGTCCATGCCTCGATGTGTCAGAGCTGTTGTGGCAGCACGAGGGGGACCTACACAATATTAGGCAGCTGGTTTTAATGTTAAGGCGGCTGAGTCTATATATCTAGGATATTCGCATATTAGTCACTTGATCAAGATCATTAGATTTAAAGGGTTTAAGGCTATGTGTAATTATCAGTAAACATGTATTGGTGATTGGCCAAGAAAGAGCCCTTTGGGAAGTTCCATTTGGGTGCAGACGTTAAGACTTGTCAGAAACAGTTAGACAAGACCCCACAATCCTTATTAACAAAACAAAGTGGCCGTGTGGTGTCCTCTACATGTGCACAAGGATGGTCAGAGATGATGGAAGAGACTGACAAACTGCTGTCCTAGAATTTACATTCCACCAAGGCAAACCATTCTCTCCACCAAAGGATCACCAAAGGATTACTTGTTGCTGATTGTACATTACAAGCATATGTAAAAGACATTATTAATTACAGAAAATATAACATTTATGGAACAATTCTCTGTGCTAGTGACATTTTGTTAACACTTGATGTGAAGTGACTAATGTTGGGTACACATGGGACGATCTGTTCAGCGAACGATATCCCTGAACGATCTCCCTTGAAATTCCCAGTGTGATGGATGAACGATATTGTTCATCCACACACCAAAGATATCATCAACTATCGTTCTCCCATATGGAAAATGAACAATATCGTCCAGGTTGGCCTTCATGCATGGACGATATCGTTATCGTCCAGTGGGAGCACGCATCGTTGGTCGATCATTGCATACACACGGAACGATATTGTCTCGTGTGTATGCACCTTTACACCATGACCTGCATGATGAGGCAATTACATACATATTAGATTTTATAACCAGTGGTCACAAGCAAGCACCCATAGAGTTACTGTTGGGGTGTGGTTCATTTTGTCAACATGCCTGGCATGTCGACATTGACTGTCAACATTCTTCATGTCGACACAGGTGAAAAGTCTGGCAGTCATGTCCTGATGACTTACGGCGTTTATTGTGGCTATATCTCATCGCTAACCCATCACCTAGTGCCTAACCCTCCAGTGCCATAGCCTAACCCTGACTCTCCCCTCCCATAGCCTAACCCTAACCTCCCCCCTCCTGCAGTCTAACACTTCATCTGAGTGCCTGACCCACTGATCTTATAGCCTAACCCTGACTCTCGATCCCATAGCCTACCCTTAACCCTCCTCTCCTGTAGCCTATCCCTTAGGTTCCTGGGAATGTTGATATTTCACGTGTCGACAATCTGCAGATGCCATCGTGTTCATTGTCGAGATTTCAATGTTCTCTTTGACTCTTATACCCCTTTTACACTGCTGCAAAACCCTGTGTTGTTGCCGGGTTAACCCATGTCCAGCGACCCAGGAATTCAACCCGGCTGGCTACCCAGGTTGGTCTGAGAAGGACCAGTGTTACAGGGCTGTGTGAACGGGTAACCCGGGTCGTCTGACATGGGTCCTGTTCACTGCATAGGGAGAGCCACTTTCCCGCCTTTAGAGATGACCAAGCACCGGCAGAGGTCGGCCACGGCAATATCCCAGGTTCAGCCTGCTGTGGGCATGCTGGGCTGTGTAGTTCAACAGCAGCCTCTGGTGGAAACTGACGCTGTGCACATGCGCAGTGTCGGCTTCCACAGGAGAAGTCTTTCACAAACGCGAAAGACTTTTAATTATTGCCAGGAATATTACTCACTGGTGATCACAACCGCTGTCCCTGCGAGTTTACCATAGTACATAGCAGGGATATTTTCATTAAAAATTAAAATATCCGCCGTGAAACAGAACATTAATGATCGCTGCAGTTCCACGATTATTAGTGCATAGGGCCCATTGGTACCTTAGATCTATGGTGTGTGTGTATATATGAAATATATATGTAATAAGTGTGTATATGCGATATGATTTTGTGTTGTCTGTTGCAGGAGTTTCTAAAGAAGGAATTCAGTGAGGAGAACATCTTGTTCTGGCAGTCCTGCGAATATTTTAGTCGTGTTCCTGCTCATGATAAAAACGAGGTGGGTCCCTTTGTAACGGCTGCCGATTGTGTGGTCAGGATATATAGATATATATATAGATATATATATAGATATATATATATATATATATATATATATATATATATATAATAATGTAGGTTACCACTGCAAAAATGAAAATTTATTTAAGGGAGTCCTCATTGGGCCATAGGCTTTACATTAGAGTGTCGATATATAGTTATGAGAAATCCGCGGACTGTCCGTTCTCTCAGAGGTAGAGGCAGATGCCCCAGTGAGGTCACTGACTTCTGGTGAATTTGATAGGCGATTTGTGGGTCCTGCTCGGTGTATAGGCAGCAATGAGGCTTTATGTAACAGTGCCTTTATTTTCTACCTACAGCTGTCATTCAGAGCCCGGGAAATTTTTAATACGTTTTTGAGCAGCAAAGCAACCACCCCGGTGAACATCGACAGCCAGGCCCAGCTGGCCGACGACATTCTCAATGCGCCTCACCCTGATATGTTCAAAGAGCAGCAACTCCAGGTAACCATTCCACGTTGCACGCATGAAGGCACCTGTCCACTGACTCCAAATATTATCTTCTCTGGTGCGGTCCTGTCTACTTACTCTCAGATTCTGTTCGTTAAGCTTGCAGGGCGTTTTTGGGTAGGTACTGGTTTAGTGTCGAGGGGTGCATCTGTCACATATTATACTCATTATAATTTATTAACACCACCACACGATTACTATAAACTGAATATGCCGCGTAGCCCTGGCTACTAGCACTTCAAGGATTTTAAAGAAGAAAAGAAAGACACTTCGCAGAATTACTCGGTGTCGTAATGTAAGCATTTATCATACACATTTGCGGCATTTACTAACATCATTTTTTATTTTTTTATAAAGCAACATTTTTGGTTTCATTGTTTACAAGAAATAAAGAATGATTGCAAACTGTAATCCCTATATCTGGGAGGTGTGAAGCCTAAGAAAGCTGCTGATTGGATGGGGCTTTACAGCATCTTACGTTCTAGGAATGGGCACAACGTTGTTTTCTCTCCTTTTTGGAACGCTGGCCATAGTTGGGGACAAGAGACCCCCCACAGTTCTGCTACTTTGTGGAAGTGTTTATTAAAATGTACTATTAACTTCCCATTTGTTTCTAACCTCATCTTCTATAGAATGTAAGCTCTTGTGAGCAGGGACACCCTCTCAGTCTTTGTCAGTATTGTGCCCTTGTGTGTAACAACTTTATCTATAGACCCTAGTACTTTCTACTGCGCTGCAAAACCCTTTTGGTGCCTAATAAAAGATAATAATGTTCAAATATTGTTCAGCTGGAGCTATCCTGTAACCCAGGGGTGGGCATGCTGGGCTGTGTAGTTCAACAGCAGCTGAAGGGACGCTTATTGCCCACTGCTGCTGTAACCTGTTCTGTTTATGGCGGCAGGTTTGTAAAATGAAATAATGCTGCACATTGAATTTTTGTTCTTACTGAACTTACTATGAGTTTAATATGTTTTGCTTCCTAGCTCCGCTGCGCACTCCTCACCTCCATAGATACCTGATAAATAACTTGCGTTTTGTGACTTGTGATAAAGGGAATATTCATGAATGTCCTACCCTGATATCTGTGACAGCGGAGTGATGATCTGATCAAATAATTAGGATTTAGATTACAAATCATTTGTCACTGTGTTAGGGTTAGAAACGGACTCCTAATGGGCAAATCAATTCAGCATGATGTACGTAAAGTGCCTCCGAAATTTACATCATGCGTAACCAAGAGCTTTACTCCTATTTCCTCGCACCCCATAGAGCCAAGATTGCCGCCCGTAATAAGCGGTAATTTGGGGAGCCAAACTTCTTGGCACTGCCCAGCGGCACGTTGCTCTGCATTGACTCACTGCCTATATTTGTGTTAATGGTTCTTAACAAAAACACAAAAACCTTTTTTCTCTTGCTGGGATAATCAGATCTTCAACCTGATGAAGTTCGACAGTTACACCCGGTTCCTGAAGTCTCACCTGTACCAGGAGTGCATGCTAGCAGAAGTGGAGGGGCGCTCACTACCGGACCCCCAGGAGATACCCAGCAGCCCAACCTCGAAGCATAGCGTCAGCTCAGATCGTTCCAACATCTCTACTCCTAAGAAGGTATCAAGTATAATTATATTCCGTAACTCCTGTATATACTGTACATAACTTGTAGGTGAGGTGTCCATACATCATGTGTGGTTTATGTGTCTGTCTTACAATGTATTCCTATGGTTGAACTTTGGTGATCTGGCTTTTTAACCTCTGTTTTGGAGAGCAGCAAGGTGGTGTGTATATATAATACAATTAGATCGATCACAGATGGCGGCACTCGGCGTCTTGATAAAAAAACGTAACTTTATTATTGGGATAAAGTTGAGGGTTTTTTTTAATCAAGGCGCTGAGTGCCGCAACCTGTAATTGATCTATGCATTGGAGCGGCCACACTCCTAGGAAGGCACCTGCACAATTAATATTGACGATTCTGTGAGTGCCAGGAACCTGTCTGACAAACTGTAAATACAGGGAATGTTAGTGTCAAAATATTGCAATAATTTGTCCAGCTGGCCAACCACGTCAAGGTTTTCCAATCTGGCCAGTCCCTACACTGACTCTCCAAAATATGAGCTTTGCTCTGCCACATTTGGTTCCAGCTAACACACAGATTTTATATGCAAGTGATGCTTCCTCCATGAGTATGGGTCCCGGCTTATAGAGACAGAACCACACCCAGGCAAATCAATTAATTAGCACCTGGGAATAAACTGACAAAGTTTGTCTTACATTTGAAAAGCAGGGTGTCCTAGCAAATGTGACCACAAAACAAATATCTAAACAGGCTTAATCCACGGCACTCAACCATATGAGGAGCCCTTGGTATCTGAGCACATTTGCATTTAAAAAAAAATCATACAAACTCGGCACTCACCCACTTTTCAAACTGTAAATACAGGGAAAGTTAGTTTCAAAATATTGTAATCATTTGCCCAGCTGACCAATCTTGTCAAGGTCTTGCCATCTGGCCAGTCTCTGCACTGATTCAAAGATCCCCACATAAGACTGACAACACTCATATTGGACACTTACATCACCTTATATACTGAGGCAGGAATAAAACAATCATCTCATAAAGAGGGGAATTCAATTCCTTCACTTACCTCTAGTCTTCAATCCTTCAAGCGTTCCCTGAAAACTCACCTCTTCAGACAAACTTATCAGATTCCAGAACCGACCACATAACCTTCATAGCTTCCATGTCTTATTACATCCCCTCTCACAGTCCACACATAACCTCACGCATCGTCTTTCTTTCACATACTCCTGACATTTGGCCGACATTCCTGTGTGACTGGATCATGCAGCCAACTAAGAAACTCTGCATTCTGGCTGGACCAAATTGCAATATACAGCACCTATCCTTGTGTATCAATGCCTATTTCCCTATAGATTGTAAGCTTGCGAGCAGGGCCCTCTTACCTATATGTCTGTCTGTTTATTATCCTGTTTAGTTCTATAAATGTTCCCAGTTGTAAAGCGCAACGGAATATGCTGCGCTATATAAGAAACTGTTAATAAATAATAAATAAATTCCATGCGATGTGCTGTTCTGGAACGGCCCATCGTGCCCACCCAGCTTCGTCGCTACTGTACATGGCTGACATATACGCGTACGCCGCCGCGATGCCTGGCGGCACATTGTGCTGAATTGAATCGGCCCCTATGCTTGCATTAAAAAAATTTTTGAGAGTAACTTTAAACGTATTATTTAGAGGGGATTATCTGCTGTAAACTATTCCCAGTTTCTGATGTTCTTCAGCATGTTTGCCATAAAGGGGATTACTTGCGTATCTCGATGTACACCAGGCGGAACTCGTATCTCCACGCTAATCGTGTTTGTCACAAGATAAGCCGATTGTTGGCCCCACCAGCTGAATGATATAACCGTACCATGTTTTGTAGTCTGCGCCTTTTGTTGTTTGAAATCCTTTTATTCTTTTGTCGTTGAAGCCGTTTGTGGCCTGACTTGTGTTTCTTGTACACGTACTACAGCAGTTCAGCAAAAAAAACAAGTCGGGGAGATCTTTAAATGAGGAGTCGGGAGGGGAGGAAGATAACGAGAGGAAGAAGAAAGGGACTTTCTTTTCTTGGTCCAGAAGTAAGAGCATGGGGAAGTCGCAGAAGAAGAGAGAGAATGGGGACATCTCTAACGGTACACACTCCTATACGACCGCTTCTCAAAAAAAAAATGATAGGTTAAAAATACGCCCTTTATATTGCGTTATAGGCATTGTACAAATGATGTTACTTTAGGGACTCTTTCAGTTCTCATGCAACTAGTATTAAATAAGTCGTGTTCTCATTCTGCCTTCTTAATATACTTTTTAAGTATGTAATTATTTTATCGGGTAGATACACTTTTTTATTTTCTTTTATAATGATGTAACGCTGACCTATCACATCACGGGGCCATACAACTCCTGATGGTAGTAACACAAGGCTGCGAGGCACAGAAAGGAGTTGGAGAGAAAAAAAAGCAATGTATTTAGTAAAAGTTACAGGAGGGTATGTGAATTAGTTAAAGAAGGTAGAAACCCCTTTTTAATCTGTCATTGTGAACGGAGTCTGTCATTTTGTGAAACCCAACACTTTCTCCACCGTCTCAAAGACCTCTCCTCAAATTTCCCTTTAAAGGGAAGTTGGGCTTAAATGACTAAACAGCATAAATAGGCATCTTGTAACGTGCGGACAGTAGCGATTGCTGCGTCTTTTGTTATAGGGATCAGACAGGCCGCTGTCTTGTGATTATATTCCATTTGATGCTCTTAGTGGCTCCCCCGGTGCGTCCTTGAATAATAGACAGGATAGAACACCGATGTCTTCCTGTGCTATATTCATAGCAAACTCAAAATTCATCAGTGAAAAAAGTGCGTTTGTGTGTTCTTTACACTTGATGAGTGTACAGGCCCTAAATAAAGGCTTATACTCTTCACTTCAAGGCCGTCTTTGTAGATTAACGTACATCAGTGGTCATCTGTCAAAGAAAAACCCATCAATAATAAAAAAGAAGGAAAGTTAATGAATGAATAGCCAAGGCACTGTAGAGCTGGATCCTAGCTCTGCGCCTGTCTGGTGCTTGCAATGTCCTGCAGGCCGGCCAGTCTTTCCGAATCTGCAACTGACCCGCTGTCTTTCCCCATTTTCCTGGCAGATTGTTCTCTTATCAATGGGGTTCCCAGCAGGAGACGGGAATCGCTAGGTTCTGTATCCTCTTCAGCAAGTCTTGAGATGATTAACTGTGGCAGTAATGGAAATGTGCTGGAGGTAAGGATCACATTAAGTCTCCTAATTGTTTTACAAGGCAGAAATTCTTATCAATCGCTTGGACATAAGGGTGCTACATTTGTTCCCTTGTAACTCCGATTATGCACATTTTAACACAGTGATGGACTCTCATGACATTTATAGACTTGTCTTTACATAGGGGGTTTGGTTTAGCTAAGAGATAACTAGCAGATATGTGCACATTTTATGGAGTTGGCCCTATAAATTCACTAAGAACGAGTGACCTTCCCTTCAATGGTGTCAATTATTTCCCTAGCTCCCATGGAATTCAAAGACACTTTTTTTTTATTTTGGGAAAGAGGGACAAAAACTGATGCTGCCCCTCGTTTCATTGTCCCACTGACACTTTAATGCTTACGAAAAGTCTCTCATTTACATATTGGAGTCATCGGCAGTGGTTACGGTATTTTAACTGTAAAAGGGTAGAGACTGCTTATTTGTTTTTATCCATCAGTCTTCCCTTTGGGCTAGTGGCTCTGGTATGCAAATGAGCTTTTTCTCAAGTGCGCCCCTAGTGTTAATATTATGAACAGCGGTACAAAACCAATACGGCCGAATCAATTAATGTACACATCGCATATTATTTTTTTTCAGCATGTTTGCTCCTGCGATCCCTGGTAGAAATGACAACGTCGAGCGGTAGTTGCACATGGTGCGACTCGTGAGAAGTGCATTAGTGGGGATATCGCCCTGTACCCCCAAAAAAGTGGGCAATAAGATTGCAGGGTAGTATAGAAGGTAGTCAGTGTCCATAAGCAAAGTATTGGAGGTTTTTAAAAGGCGTCACCTCCTAGATAAGTGAAAAAAATTTGTCCCAACTTTTCACCTACTGGACCTAGGAGATGCAAACTAAAAGCTACAGTAACTCCCACTGACCGCCGCGGTAAATTGGCACAGATTTCTAATTCAATCGCAAAATCTCTCCAAGTTTTTAACCCACGGTTAACTTATCATGGCCAATTTGATTTACTCCTTAGAAGTTTTGCTCTATAGCAATTCTTCAGTAAATCATTCTTATTATTATTTGTTTTTTCTCCCCCATATTTTTCCGTGTTAGAAGTCTGCGTGCACTCGGCGTAGCTATACTCGCCGGATACAGCCAATGAGCCATGGCTGTCTGACTCCCCGGTTCCGCCGTCTGCTCTTTTTATTACCTGTCCCGTTTCTCTCTCTTCCAAAGTTTGAATCGTCAAGAGTATCCTCTTCCGAGAAATCCCCCAAGCACTGTTACATCACCATGCCAGACGGCTCGTCCTGTGCCATGGCCGTGAAGACCGGCTTCTCCATTAAGGAAATTTTGAGCGGCTTGTGTGAGAAACACGGATTCAACATCGCTGCAGTGGATCTATTTTTAGTCGGAGGCAGCAAGGTATTGTATTTCTTTCCTAACCGTCCAGAGGGTTTGATTCTGTGTAATGGATAATGCGATGTCTCTTTCCACCTAACCCCTTAATCTCCGACATGCTGGCTGGCCGGGCCACAACTAATTATTGCTTACAGAGCAGGGAAGGAGTTAAAAAGACTTTGGGACTCATTACAGAGTCCTGCACAAGTAGAAGCGTGCAGACTGTGCGTTATGCCTCCCTGCCCTCTCCCATGTGTGATTTATTGTATGTTTCTGTTTATTTTCTCTCCACATGTCATGAAGCCTCTCGTTCTCAGCCAAGACAGCAGCATTCTAGAGTCCCGGGACCTAAGAATAGAAAAACGAACATTATTTCGGTAGGGAAAAACAAAATGAATATAACAAACGTAAATTTGGGCGGCCGGGAGGTTTTTCCACTGCAGACCCTCCTGGCGGTCGGGTTTCCTTCCCGGGCTGTGTAATAAATGCCTTTCATTGTAAGAGGCTGCATTATGTGGTCTGCAGCCTCCAAACGAAACACTTTTCCTGGGATCGCTGCTGCAATGTAACATTCAGGGACTGTATAGTCCTGTGTATAAAACCGTTGTAACCACAGCAAGACTATAAACTTTGTCTTCCTCGATGAGTAAAACTACTCCAGACTTCAGAAGGTTTGTTCTCTTTGTGTTTGCCACATTTGTGTCTGCTATTTATCCGAGTAATCTGATAGCCAAGGACAGGGCTCCATTTGGGTCTTATAGAAGATATTTTACATTAAATCTGCAGAGCAATAAAAACGACAGCTTTCACTCAGAAGGGAAATCTGTCCGTGTGTAGAGTAAGAATCTATAATGACCTTAATTGAGCAGAATATGTAAAAATTTGTGTTCAGCATCTTACCATTAATGTGAAAGTCACCAAAACATGGGTGGGCATTAAGAGCCCTCCAGTAGTTGTGGAACTACACATACCAGCATACCCTGCCAAAGTTTTACGATCAGGGAATGCTAAAACTGTTGCAGGGCATGCTGGGATGTATAGTTCCATAACAGCTGGAGGGCCTGCTCTAGAAGGTTTAGATCTGCATAAGGAAAATAGGCCCTTGTTCCAAAGAGCGTACAATCTAAATACATACTTGGGAGTTGCATAAATGGGCAGAAAATAAAATTTTAATATGTTACAGATGCGTCCTCACACACCTAGCCTCCATATGTTCTGCGGTGCAAGTGAGCCACACCGAACATGGTAGCAAAGCGACTTTTTCTTTGGACGATCGTCTTATTCGCACCGCAGACCAATCTGTACCATAGGAGTTAGGCTGCAGCTTTAACACACAGGAATTCCTTTTTAAGTATGTACGAAGAAGCCGCAGATGAAGCACGGAACTTGGCTTGAAGAAAAGCCGCGGTTGCGGCATTGTAGCACTTTGTATACAGATTCAGACTCATTCGTGCACTAATATACAAGTTTCGCATATCGTATTAATCAGCGCAGTCGTCTTAAGCAATTATATCGCATTGATGAAGACGCACATTTCAGCGGAAGATGCGCAGGGCAAGCCGACTCACAGGGGACCTGGAACGGCGAAAAGGGCTGTTTTGAGCAACTGCGGCAATAGTGTATAAGGACACATCTGTAATTGTTTTGTTGGGAATTGGAAAATCAATGTCTGGTAGCGTAATTGGATTTCCAGTGGTTAAGTTTAGAAAGAGGCTTAATTCATTCATTTTTATTTATTTTTATTTTTTTTTTTTTTTTTAGTTTGGATCTTGTACCAATTAACAGATCAGTGGGACTGAAAGCCAAACCTACCAAGCCGGTAACTGAAGTCTTGCGTCCAGTTGTGGCAAAATATGGGCTGAATCTTGGCGAGCTAGTAGCGAGGCTTGTGAGTACCTCAGTCTCCAACCATTGCGCTGCAATGAACTACACATATCTTATATTTACAATATAACCGTGTAATAAGTGTGCTTTCTTCTGATTCAGCGTATTGTCTCCCAATTATGGGGTCAATCCAATTAAATGCGAAGGGTGAGAGTTGCCGCTGCAACGGCGTTAAAACGCCAGCAACGGACCTCGCACCTTTCACGGCCTGCTCCGAGCCTGAATTCGCTTACCTTTTCTCTGAGCCCTATGGGGCTGCGAGCACTTTTAAGCGAATCCAGGCTTCCGTGAAGTGCGCCCATTGCCCTGATGACTCGCACCCGCAAGATCATTGCGGCTAATTGGATTGAGCCCTCAGTTTAAAGTGCCTCAGTTTAAAGCTGGCCACACATGTCACATTCTAGTTGGCCAATTTAGTAATTTACAATCTAATTGTATGTAATTTTAGTTTAATGCACAGAAGAATTTAGAACGCATTTATCTTGTTGCAGCATGTGTAGTAGTCAGATGACCACTAACCATCATTCTGCCAGATGGAATATCTTTTTCATCAGCATGGTGAGATTGGCCATATCAAATGTTTTTGCAATCTAGTTGTAGCACAGCCTAATCTACACAATGTGATTGGCCCAGTGGTGTGATAAATGCTTCTATACATTTAAAGCAATTTGTACACCGTTGTTGCTTTTCTTTACTTGTATAACCCCAATCATATGTTGGTAGCCAGTTATCCTACCAGTATGTTTTTGGGCTATTTTTTTTCCCTACCAGGGATTTCACACCTGCTGAATACGCAGTGTGCAGCTGTGCACTATTGAGTTGTCTCATGAGCGTTGCCATATTATAGACAGTAGTTTCTGGCTATTGCGTTAAACAGATTCTGCTTGCACCTTCATAGGCTGCATGCAGAATCTGCCTTCTGTAGTTAAAATGTGGAAGTCACACTTGGATGACTCTGCCCCTAATTGATAATCTGAGTGGCATATTCTTGGCTTCGCTGTTCCATTGCCTCTCCTTCCTTTTCAATGCTTAACAGTAACTGCCAAAAGAATGAATATTTTATATCGGTTGGCGCTGCTGAAGGTGGGATGAAAGGGGCACAAGCCTTCAGAAGCCCAGTACTGCCGGTCTCCTGCTTGCAGCTTATGCCAGCCTGATACACATGGGGATGGCCAGTTCATCTGAGAGGGGCATTGACAGCTTCAACGCCTGTTATAAATGGAGCCGGCCGGAGCCAGATTATCCATTAGGCAAATCCTGGTTTTGTTTTTTTTTTCCTATTGAAATTGACTTTACGAAAGAAAGGAAGGAAAAAAAAAAAAAAGTAACTTTATATTGTGCCGTCACTACAGAGTGGGGAGCAGGAGCATCTGGATTTGGGGGTCCCCATCTCCACCTTGGATGGACAGAGAGTTGTACTGGAGGAGAAAGAGAACTCTAGAAGTAAAGGTTAGTACATTTAATTGCTTGGGAAAAGGTAACTGATCTTCTGGAATCGGTATGAATTTTCGGGTGAAAATCCCGATCGTCCCCAGGTAAGTATATACTAACCAAAACCTCCCCCCCCCCCCCCCTCCTTAAACCTCCTTAGGGGTGCCTAACCCTAACCTTCCCCCCCCCCCAGTGCCTAACCCTAATCCCCCCCTCTTAAGTGCCTATACCTAACCCCCCTCCCCCGCCACCTATCCGCAGCGGCGCCTGGCATCACTTCGATCGGGATGCTGGGCGCCGGTCTCCCGGCGTCTGTAAAATGACAGGCGTCTACATTTTAAACGCCTGTCATTTAACCCTCGCCGGGATAAAGCAGTCAGGAAGCCGGCTGTCGGGATTATGTTCGCCGGCTTCCCGACTGTATACCGATCTCCTGTACAACCTGCCCTGTTAGCAGTGAAATAATAAAATATTTCCCTAGGCATCCTTGATATATTATCACATAGTCAACCTTTAATATAATATGGGAATATTTTATGCTAAAAAGATAAACTGGTCGTCTTTGAGTTTCTCTCCTATTGTGGAGATTGGTATTTGCTGGGAGGAACTGGGCAGTGCCAAGGCCACATTTCCACAGGTCTGACTCATTGTACATTTTACATAGTGTAGGTTCCGCCTTGAGCAGGATCCTACTGTGTAATGTTCAGTTTATTGTTCTTTTTACGAGCTAATCTTTATTTTTCCACTGTTTGAGTTATAATTTATAGCTTTTATTTGATTGCAGACAAAGGCAAGGCCCCGGTGAACAAATTGAATCCGGCAATCACAAACTCCAGAAATCATGCATACACGGTAATTCTATCTCATTGCTAAGTTGGTGTTATACATTGTGGGCCTGATTCAGAGCCACTCGTAAGTGGCAGCTCGTTCGCTCCGAGCGATGTTTGCCCAACTGCGCATGCGTACGGATCGTTATACGCATGCACGAACCAGTCAGTGCGGCCAAAATTCATGTGCTCGCAAAATAGCGAATGCCTGCTAATTTGAGTGACAGGATGAGGCGTATGTGGGTGGTAACAGGGGAAGGTGCTTGAAAACGGGGAGTGGAGATCCGATCGCAGGCGTGCTTAAAGGTCAAAACGGGCGTTTTATGGGTGTGCATAATTAAAACAGCAGCGTCATTGACCACGTCACTGGATTATTTTATAGCCAGAACTGCTCGCAAAATTGTGGTAGCAAAAACCAACCACAAGAATAGCGAGCAGCTCATACCCTGTTCGATGTACTCGATTAATCTAAAAAAACGACCGCAAGTTTTGTTCGCTCGTTCAGACCTAGAGGCGTGAACAGACCGCAAACAGCGAACGGTTCATTTGAATAGCCACCCCTATTTTCTGGACGAGCGAGCGCAAATAGCGACCGGCTCTGAATCAGGCCCAGTGTCTCTTTTAAAAGAGACACAAACGAAAATTTGTGTTTTAAATTGAAAATCCATTATTTTATAATACTACTCTGTGCGCTTTGTCGCTGTTTATTTTTATTCAGCCTTAGAGCACGTACCCACAGACATTTGAAAAACCGTGCCTATTAGCAATATAGACAAATCTTTAACATTTTACTGTGGCTTTAACTCAGCGCTCAAGGTGTCTTTCCAGCAAACCTGGCGAACTACGGACTTGTTCAGCGCCTTATTAGGGAAACTGTAGAGTTCCGTTACAATGTCTGTCATAATAATTTAAAGCTAAATTACAAGAGCCGTTTAGCAGTTGTTCGATTGCGAGTGATTAATCACTTACCGGATATCGTCTATTTATTCATCTGTCAACCCTCTGCTACAGGTGTGTGGTTTGTTTTGGGGGTGAACACTGTCACATTGTATTTTGCATAACATTGTATTGTTATGTTTAAAGATGAGGAGAAACAGGAGGCTAAAGCCCCTGTGCTGGTTTCATGTATGGCCTGTCAGGTGGGCTTGTCCCCTCAGGATTTCATAGAGGATGGATTGTGTGCTCGCTGTTATAAGGAGCCACAACATCATTCTTGCCTACCAGCTTCTGGGCTGAGACCCCCTTGGGCTTCCTTTTCTCAGGATATGGCGCAAGTTGTGAACCGTTTATCAACACCCAAGCTGACCCCGACTATGGGGTCCCCTCAGCAGCTACAACCTGCTATGTTTATGCCTCCTATGCATCCGTCCTGGATGGATGTTTATGCCCACTCAAGCCAGAGTATGGCTCCGTCCCCTGCTGTGTGTCGGCAAATGCTGCAAGCAGGCAGGCTGGTAGCACCTAAAACCAGAAGGCAGTCTGCTTCTTCCTAGCAGTCCGTCCAGCCTATAGATTCTGATGCATCTTCAGATGATTTTGAAGAGGTACAGGACTCCCCTCAGGAGTCTCTCTCAGGAGAGCAGGACCATCTGGCAGCAGTGGATGTTCCCTCCTTAATTAGGGCGGTCAAAACTATCTTAAACATAGTTAGTGAAGAACCAGAATCTAGGAAGGCTCCAGTGCTCAAGCGCCAGAAGGCCGTTAAGGTTCTGAACTTATGGGGGGGGGAAGCATGGAGTTCTCCTGTTAGATGATTCCTTGTTATAAATAAAGTTACAGCTTTATTCCCCCTCCCACCTGACGAATGTGCTAAATGGGAAGTTCCGCCTACTGTGGATGCTCATGTGGCACATCTGGTTAAGAGTGCCACATCGCCCATTCCATCTGTATCCTCCCTTAAGGATCCCACAGATAGAAGACTTGAAACCTGTCTCAAGGCGTTTTTTGCTCTGCCAGTAGCTGTTGCCCGCCCGGCCACGGCTTGGGTGTCAAAGGCCATTGAGGAGTGGTCAGGGGCACTTGAAAATACTCTTCCAGAGGCTTCGAGGGAGCAGCTGACGATTATCTCCTATAACAAGGAGGCAGCCTCCTATTTGGGAGAGGCGGTATTAGATGCCGGTATTCTGGCTTCTAAGGCATCAGCTGCTTCAGCTGTTGCTCACAGAGCCCTATGGTTAAGGGCCTGGACAGCAGATGCAGGTTCCAAGAAGGCTCTGGAATCCCTGCCGTTTACGGGAGGCATACTGTTTGGCACAGAAATGAATAAGATTGTGGATACTCTGGTATCTTCTAAAGCGGCTGGTCTACCTTCAACGACTACCCCTAGACCTAGACAGTCGTCGTTTCGAGCCTTTCGCCCACAAGGAAAAGCGAAAGCTCAGTCTTCCTTTAGACAACCCAGTTCTCGTAGGATACTGCAAACCAACAGATCTTGGTGTTATCAGGCGTCCGGCTTCCACGTCAGACGACAAACCCTCGGCCTGATGGGTAGGCCTCTAATTATTATAGGGGCAAGCGCTCTCTAGATTGTGGTTTCGTTATAGCAGCTGCTGGATCTATATAGGGTACCCTGTCTCTATTTTTTGGAGACTTATTAAAGAGATTGGAAGATCCGCGCTAATTAGTTATACAGTATGTGTGTTGCTTGCAATTGTGGATACAAATGGATAAACCCCACAAAATGTTAATTTATTTTATTAATAGAATTGATGGGATTGGTTCTTGGAGTCACAGTGCTCCCTATGCAGCTAAATACAAGTTAATGGATTAATGTTCCAAAGTTAATTGATACCCTGACCGGGATTTTATCTTTGGATCTGAAGTACCCTAACCGAGTGAAGTATAACAGTTATTAGATTCCCTGATCGGGTGTAAGTCTAAATGGGTCAGCTGTTGTGCTGATTAAAATAGATGTAGAATATTGGAGAATTGTTCCATTAGGAAGCGTGGGGGGGTTTGGAATGTTGCTGGGGGCTGTGTCTGGTGGAGCGGCGTCCCGTGTCCTGCCAGGTGCACAACTTAGCCAGTGTAGCGCTCACCTCCTGGTGAGCGATAGGATTGTCTTCTGTTCTTAGGGTCCTAGCAGGCGTCCCTCTGTCTGCTAAGTCTCTGGGTTGGTGTACTCACCGGTCCGTCGCGTTCCTTCCGAGGTGCCGCGCTCTCGCAAGATTGCGCGGTCCTCGGTGTTCACGCTCCGGGAGCCGGTCGCTGGACTCGCTGGAGCGAGGAGACTTTGTGGGGATGATGTATATAATCCTGGTTGTGTAGTCAATGAGCTCCGACGCGTATCGGCCGCTTGGCCTTCCTCAGGGAGTTGAAGGGTGGGCCTCCCCTGGGGAATCCCAGGGTAGGAGGCCGACCTCTTCAGCTTTCGGGTACCTGGCATCAGAAAACAGACGCCTGGGTCCAAGAAGTGGTCTCTTGAGGATACGCCCTTACTTTCTGGAAGAGTCCCCCGCAAAGGTTTTTTGCACAGCTCCTCCCTCGGAGTCCGTCAAGGCCTTAGCCCTCCAGCAGGCCATTCGTTCCCTGCTGGGTTCAGGGGTGATAATCTAATTTCCATTGGATCAACAAAGAAAGGGTTATTATTCCAATCTATTTTTGATCCAGAAACCCAATGGGTCCCACCGGTCTATTCTTAACCTGAAAGGTCTCAACAGATTTATCTGGGTGCCTAAGTTCCGTATGGAAACTCTTTGGGCAATTGTTCTGGCAATGGAACCTGGGGATTTTATGGTGTCCTAGGACATTGAGGATGCGTATCTGCATGTGCCAATTACGCCTTCCCACAAAAAGTTTTTTGAGGTTTGTGGTTCTGCAGCAACATTTCCAATTTCAGGCGCTGCCTTTTGGTTTATCAACAGCCCCACAGGTTTTTACCAAAATAATGGTAGTGATGACTGCCTAACTCAGGCATCAGGGAGTCCGAATACTGCCATACTTGGACGACCTCCTGATATTGGCACAGTCTCCAGATGTATTACAACATCATCTGAGTCTGACTATTGCCTTCCTACACAGACACTGCTGGATCATAAATTGGAAAAAGTCGTCGCTTTCTCCAGTACAGCAGATGGTGCATTTAGGTGCACTCCTGGATTCTCTGGCACAAAGGATATTTCTGCCAGAAGACAAGATTGTGGCCCTTCAATTGCGGGTTCGCAGATTTCTCCGCAATCAGACGTCTGCCCAATCAGCGATGCAGGTTCTGGGGTCCATGGTGTCCACAAACGACATGGTAGAATATGCTCAGTTCCACTCCAGACCACTACAACAGCTGATCCTCTCCCGGTGGAGCAGGGAGTACCAGTTAATAAAGTCACAGACGATCAGTCTTTCTCCAGAGTTTCGGCTTTCCCTCTCATGGTGGCTGCAGACGTTTCGTCTGAGCAGGGGTCGTCCCTTCTGGATTCCAGATTGGGGGCCCCTCACTATGGATGCCAGCCTCCGTGGATGGGGCTCAGTGACGTGCCGTCACACTTTTCAGGGAAGATGGACGACCAAGGAGGGTCAGCTATCCATAAACATCCTGGAACTTCGTGCAATATTCAGGGAACTTGTTCAGGCACAGGATATACTGAAGGGCAGGCCTGTCCAGATATAGTCCGACAACGCGACCACAGTAGCCTATCTATACATCAGGGAGGCACTCTAAGTCGGGAAGCCATGGCGGAAGTGACAAACATTCCAGTCTGGGCAGAATGTCATCTTCCAGCAATCTTGGCAGTATTCAGACCAAGAGTCCTCAACTGGGAAGTGGACTTTCTAAGCAGTCAGGATATACATGCCGGGGAATGGGCTCTTCATCCGGATGTCTTTCAGATTCTAGTGGACAAATGGGGACTACCAGAGATAGACTTCATGGCCTCAGGCCACAAGGTCCTCCGGTACGGGTCCAGAACCAGGGATCCCTCAGCCGATTTTGTGGATGCTCTAGCAGTGAAGTGGGACTTCAAGCTAGCGTATTTTCCTCTGATCTCCCTCCTCCCAAGGGTCATTGGAAAATTCAAGCAGGAGGGGGGCACAGTAATACTGATAGCCCCTGCTTGGCCCAGACGCCATTGGTTCACTAACCTTCAGAGTCTCTCCATAGACCTTCAGAGTCTCTCCGTGGCCTCTTCCTCTAAGGCCGGACCTGTTAACACAGGGTCCCTGCCTGCATCCGGACCTTCCCCGTCTGTCTTTGACGGCGTGGTTCTTGAATCTTCCATCTTAAGAGCCAAGGGTTTTACTACTTCTGTAATTCAGACGATGCTTAGGGCACGGAAGCCTTCCTCTGCCCGCATCTATTGCAGAATTTGGCATTCGTATTTTCAATGGTGTAGACATAGAAAATGTGATCCTGAAGTTTTTAGGGTCTCGCGAGTGCTTACTTTTCTCCAGGCTGTTAGACCAAGGCCTCCGTCTGGCCACCCAGAGAGTTCAAGCATCTGCACTCTGTTTGGTTTTAGCAAAGGATCGCCTCGCTGCCTGATGTTAGGACATTTTTTTAGGGTGTTCTGAGGGTTCAGCCTCCCTTTGTCCCTCCTGTAGCTCCATGGAATTTGTCTTAGGTTATCAGGGCTCTACAGGCTCTCCCCCATTTGAACCCCTGAAATTGGTAGACCTCAAGTGGTTGACAGCGAAGATCGTTTTTCTTCTTGCTATCTCCTGTGCCTGCAGGGTCTCTGATTTCCCAGTGCTTTCTTGTCGCTCTCTATTTTTTGATTTTTCATCAGGATAGAGCTGTTCTTCGTACCAGGACGGGTTACCTTCCTAAGGTACTATCTCGTTTTCATGTAAATGAAGAAATAGTGGTTCAAGCCTTCCAGTCTTCAGACCTCTCTGTAGGTGGTGTGTGCCCTACATATCTACGTGGATCAGGCCAACTCCTTTAGGAAATCGGATTCTCTTTTTGTGTTGTATGGCTGTCATAAGCGAGGCTGGCCAGCTAACAAACAAATCGTCATACGAAGCCATCTAGCCAGAGTCTCTCAGGCTTACACACAAGCTGATCTCTCTGTTCCAAACACAGTGACAGCACATTCTACTCTATCTGTGGGACCATCGTGGGCGTTTTGTCGTGGTGCCTCTGCTGAACAATTGTGTAAGGCAGCCACGTGGTCTTCTGTCCACACTTTTCTCAAATTTTACGCCTTTGCTAGTTTTGCCTCTTTGGGCGCGGATTCTCCTTTCTGCTAAACAGGAGTATCCCCACCCTTAAGGGAACTGTTTGGGACATCCCTAAGGTAATTCCTGTGGACCCTATGGAACCCGAAGAAGAAAATAAGAGTTATGGTAGAACATACCTCTGTTAACTCTTTTTTTTTTTTTTTCTTCGAGGTCCATAACACCCACCCTAACGCACCTGGTGTTATTGGCTAATCTTTTTTTTTTTGTATCTCAAGGATTCCCTTTTTGTTTTTTTTCTGGTGTACGATTTTCCTTCCTTCTCCTCTACTCCTCTATCCTTTTCCTGCTTTGGGCTTGGTAACAAACTAGTGCTTGTAGCCAGGGGCGGGGTTTGTATGGCGGAGGACCCAGTGCATTCTGGGAGCTAAACCTTTTAACTGTTTGGTGCCTGGATCACTCCAACCATATACCCCAAGGTAATTCCTGTGGACCCTAAGGATCTCGAAGAAAAAGATTTAACAAAGGTATGTTATACCATAACTCTTATTATAACGGCAGTGAGCATGTAGTCATGTCACTTATTTTTTTTTTAGACTATTTAGAGAAAAAAATGCTACTCTGATCTGTGTAATGAAGATTAATCTGCGGCGACTAATTGCGCAAGTATCTTAGCATAGCGCAGTGTCTAAAAATGCCCCATTTAGATTAGGCCTCACTGTATGATTTACTAGAAGAGACCAGGTACTTAATCTTAGGACCTTATTTTAGATAGAAGATCGGCCTCTGGTAAAATCCTCCTCCATCAGACTGAAGGGAGAATACGGGAAAGGAACAAAAGATTTACGAGCGCCGAGGAAAGATGACGCTGTTTTGAGGATGGGCAGAAGAAATCAGCATAAGATTAATTTGGACGAAGCAGAAGGTAAATGCATGAAGTTACTTTATTTACAGTATGTTGTTCGAGAAAAGTGGCTTAAAATAGGAGAGCTTTCATTTAAATAACGAGCCGAAATCTCTTGCAAAGCTGGAATAAATGACAGATTATTTCATCTCTCCTAATATTTTGGGTGCACGTAATCAAGGATTATGTCAAAAAGGGCTATTAATGGTTCTGACTTACAGTCCTACCTTTGTTTATTGTGTTTTACACACTCCGGTCACTTTACTAGCATAAAATAAATATCTGAAATCTCTGACTTCCTCTATTGGCGATCTTTTCTGTCATTATCTCGTCAGGTCTTCATCATAGATTTGTCAAAGGTTACTTTTTTTTTTTTGCAGCCTTTTTTGAACTGATTTCAAAAGCTCAGAGTAACCGGGCAGAAGATCAACGCGGTCTTCTACGGAAAGAGGACTTGGTGCTCCCTGAATTTCTCCGTCTATCTCCGCTGGACGTCTCCTCCTCCACCTCAACGGCCGCAAACGCCGGCAAGAAGAGGACTGAAAAGAGCAATAGTCTTGATAAAGGGTCTTCCCGGGTATTGTTGGGTATTAAGCAAGACTTCCCGCACAATGGGGCAGACAAGTCCAGTAAGCACAGCGGACTGGAAAAGAGGGACAAATTAGACAATGTGCCACAAGCTGGACGGAAACCATATGTTCCATTTAACCCTCCCTTGTCTCCAATTCCACACGTTCAGGACAAAAATGTCCCCCTCCGAGAGAGACTTTCCAGAGACTTGTCCACTGGGAATATCCAGACTGTAGAAGATGACAATGTCGCAGATCTAACCCTAGTGGCTGAAGGAGACATTAGCAGCCCCAATAGCACTTTACTTCCACAGCCCCCCACACCACCTTATGATGTGAGTAAGCTCTCCGAAGCCAACTTTTCACCCCCACCTCCTTGCTCTGCCGCTCAAGATAACTCTGGATATCAGAGATCAGGTATTTCTAGATTTTAGTTTGTTTTTTTTGTTTTGTTTTTTAATTTTGGTTGTTGTGTTTTTTGTTTTTTTTTAAACTATACACTTCTATGTTGTGTGTGTGTGTATATATAGTTTTTTTTTTCTTAGTTTTTTTTCCAAGTCTTGCACTTTTTAAATAATGCAATATTGCACATTTTTTAAGGTTTTTTTTTTCCCTCCTTTTTTTTTATAAACTAAATCTATAACCTACATCTCTGTTTACAACACTATTCCAATGTACAAAAGGGCAACAGGGATTGTGTATAATCCAAGTGCCATAACTGCCCACAGGATCAGTGGATCGACTCGTCTCGTAAATGTTGTGACTTATGTTCATATTCCCAATTCCATACAGGGAAGCATAAAACAGATGGTAACATTATTATTGAATGCTTCCCTGGTATAATTGTAATTAGCCTTTTCTACAGCTTGAAAATCAAGCTTATCAAATGCATCAATGTCCTGATAATTGTACACTTTAGTACCGTGAAATGTACATTTGACATTTTGGAGTCTCTATGACTTGAATGTTGATGTGTATGGGTGACTCATGTCCCCATGAAGTTGTTCTCTAACTTTTTGTCCATAGTACATTTGTTATCATCTTTGTGACCCGTATCACCCAGGGCATAATGTTCAGCTCCCATTCTTCAAGTTAATTATTTAAATTTGAAAATCAATGTGGACGTAATGTTTTATAAACACCAGTAGTATGCATTACTTCAACCATTGCCAAATGAGGAAAATCAGCGGGAGGAAGGAAAACTATTCGCACAAAGTTTTGTCCCAAGCGGTAGAGGTCATATTAGGAGGCCTGTGTTCAAATTAGTCCTCTGCATGCACATAAATTGTGGAAGTAATCTGTATATGCCAGTGTAGGGATTAATATGCCAAGATCATTGAAGGTGTGATATATGAATTTTCAGATTGTTTTTATTACCATATTCTATGTAAAAAAAAAAAAAAAAATGTGTGATAGTTGTGTATATATATATTTTTTTTTATTCTGTTTAGTACATATCACTAACAGATTTTCTCATTTAAATTAAAAAAGAAAAAAAAAATTGTTGTAATATAGAACATTACCTTGTGCTTCATGGTTTTCTCTAAATACTCCGTACCCGCATCAAATGCTCTGCATGCGTTCCTAAAGTCCAGACTCTGTATAAATAACCTGTATAGTTTTTATCAATCCTCTACGCTTTGATTTCTAAATCAAATCTCTCTATAAAAAGTGTGCCTTTTTTTTTTTCTCCAAGCATGTTCTGTGTGTTCCAATATGTATTTTCTGCTGTGATTTCCTGATGATATTATAACACATTATACATTCCTAACACTCCTTAAAGGCATTCTACATTTATCGATCCCGGAATGTAACCACTTGTCATTGCACTGTTTGGGGCCAGTGGGCAGCTAATGATTTAGAGTTTTTCTTTAATCAAGAAAAAAAAAAATATTTTAATGGATTTAATTTGATTGTATGCACATTTTAGTAAAAAAAAAATGTTTTTTTGTGCAAAATTAAGTGATGCCACATATCAGAGGGACAATGTGAGACCCAGCCAGTGAATCTCAATGGTATATGATTAGGAAGGGGTTGGATCCCACAGTCAGAGTAAATTAAAAAGCTAAGTCACCAGAAAATGTTTACATCACCTATTTATGCCATTTAAACTTTGACAATGTTCACATTATGCAGATCAAATTGAATATATGTTTAAAAAGTACCTGTCACGTCGCATACATCCATTGGAGGTAGCCGCTGGATCAGTGGCATCTTGTAGGCATGAGGAGGTATGAGGCACAGAGTGCCTCAGTGATGTCCTTCTTTTGCAGTGCATTGATCGGTTGCTTTCTCACAAAATCTCTGCTATTTCTGCAAGCAGACAACAGTTATTGGGTATACAAAGTTGTACTGTCAGGGATCTATGGGCAAACCCAAATTGTAGAATTCCTTTAAGGCCAACCAATGCATTTGCACTTAGAAACTTGAAATGATCTTGTATAATGCATGTAACTGCAATACTGTGTGATCTGTAGCCTGTGTTCATTTTCTCTTGCTTTTGTAGATACTGTGATTGTAGACATTTTGTATCACTTCTCTCAAAATGTAATAAACTGTCTCCATTCTGTCCTCTCTGTTTGTTCTGCTTATCTCAGATACTGTAAGCGTCAATCTAACAAAACCATCTTCTTAGTAACAAGTCACAATATTTAATTACATATCACAAGTACATTTAATTTGCCGCAGCTTAAGGAGAATGAGTTGGAATTAACATGCTTTTATCTCAAAGGTACATTAAATGGAAAGTATCTTTAAAACAATCTTTAAAGGATAACCTCACAGAAGCATAGTAAATGAAAATAATTTTGCTGAATACTACATCTTGGTGAAATAACTCATGATGCTTGAAATAGGACTTCAGAAATCGCCTGTCGCCAGAAATCGCCTGTCGCCAGAAATCGCCTGTCAAAATCTCAAAATCACACTCTTCATGCAATTTGATAGATATATTTTAAATATATGAGCCTCTGCAAAACAACCTAATTTTCTCCATTGTTCGATGTTGCCAAAAAGTGTCAGTTATTGACATTCTACTGTATCTGTCACACTGTAGTGACAGTAGGTTTCTGATGTTTCAGCAGGCATTTTCAGGCTGAAGTCCTCCTATTTCATGTATCAGCAGTTATCCCTGTAATTTGTAGCACCTATCTTAAAGATTCTATTAGGCATAAATTATGTTTATGAAGTGGTGTATTTTTAATTACCCAAGCATGTGAATGTATTACTGTTCTCTGGTCATAGTAGTCACTTCCCCCAGTAAGGCAAACACAAATGTATTTTATTCATCAGAATCGTTCATGAATAGGATTTTATATGTGATGACACTTACATGGATATTTTATACATTTGCTAGTACGTGTGTTTTTCTTCTATACTATTCTGACACTTTTGATGACTTTTTTTACCCACGATCACTTTTTTTTATTTTTATTTTTTTTTATTATAATGATTTAGGTCTTATTTTTTTTTTTTTGTAACCATTATGTGGAAACTAACTTCATATGTAAATCAAATATATCTTCCAGGCATATTTATTTGTTTCTTGTACTTGGATGTGGTGATCTGATTATGTTGTTTTTTGTTGTTGTTTTTTTTTTTTTTAGATATTTTTATCTGTACAGAAATTATGTTGCTCTATTTAAGCAGAGCCAGACCCCATGGGGCCTCAGCCAAGATACTGGTTTGTGCCGCCCTTTACACCCCAATCTGTCCATGCCAAAATACCTTTCCCATGGCTTTTCCCCCAGTTTCTTCATGTCCTTTATACACCACCTATAAAAATTCTACCTAATAGTAATACAGCCCCCAAATACCAGCCCCCACAGAGGGGGGAGGAGCAGATGACTGATCTGGGACACGGTACATTGGAAGCTGGGTAACGTTGGTGTCAATTCAGTTTAAGTCAAGTGTGCTCTAATAATACTAGGCCTCTGCAGCCTTTTCTTAGCCTTGCTATATTGGTTATATGGGTTTAGGTAATGCGGGTCAACTGTTAAGTTGGGTACATACTTATACAATATCAGCCCGATTTGTCGTTTCCGGGCAAATTGTAATGATAAATCGGGCATATCATTGCGCGGTCGCATGCAATATCATCTGGTTGGCCGTGCTGCGAGGTCAATCAGAAGATATTGCGTATGATGCCCAATGCAGCATGGCATCCTAAATCGTGCTTTTCCTCCTGCATCGTACAAGTGTGTGCACTTGCTGATGCAGGGTCCTGTCGCCCGACGGATCGGCCGGCTACACATCACTGTGTAGCCGGCTTTAGGTGGCCTGGGCCGTAGGCTAGGGATTTGGTTGCATAATGTGTTATCTGGCCTAGTGTCTTAGGGCAACATATGTTGCTGTGTAGAGTAACCTGACAGCTACAATACACGGAAAGAACTCATCATTCATCTAGACTAGATTTCCAGTCATTTGCTGTGTTACGCTCTCAGAACAGTTACCAAGATGAAAAATATTTAAAACTGAATTTTTTTTAAATTTAAATT
Source organism: Taudactylus pleione (assembly GCA_031769625.1). Taxonomy (NCBI): domain Eukaryota; kingdom Metazoa; phylum Chordata; class Amphibia; order Anura; family Myobatrachidae; genus Taudactylus; species Taudactylus pleione. Next base: position 766,281 of record JAUIMM010001164.1, read on the forward strand.
GTCAATCGGAAACTTCTAGGGATTCGCAGATAAAAGGTATGATCGATTTTATCATACACGCACATCCTTTACTAAACTGCATTAGCCTGGGTGGTGGTTCTTTCAGCTTTTATCCTGCACCCATTTTTAATCATTAAGGTGCCACAATATCTTTTGGACGCTACATCCGTCTCTTTGCATATACTTTTATAACGCGGTTCTATATTTAATGGGGTTTTTTTTGTTTGTTTTTTTGCTGTCTCTTTTTTTGCTTTGCTTGTAACTTTCAAGAAATACATTAATATCTCCTTATTTAATCCCAAACTGTGAATTTCAGAAGATAAATGGGATGGGAAAAATCTCCCGACACCTATAATATTGTATGGGTCAAAAAGCGTCTACTAAATCACAATTTGTAACTTTTATAAAGCTTTAATACTTTTTACTTTATACCTAGACTCAAATAACAAGCACAGCAATATATAGCAGATACAGGTTTTATAATCTTGCCATTTGGATTATGCTTGGCTGGTGGTTAAAACTGAATGTCTCCTGTTTATCAGCTGTATAACCTAAAAGGCTATTCATTTAAAGGAGCAGTAGCCCTGTCATATAGACAGTCCCGGATATAAATTGTTTTTTTTCCTTGTAGATTATTTTTAGTGTCTCTGACCCTTATCCCCACCATGATCCAAGGCTGTGTCCCATTTATATACAATAACTAAATGGAAGCAAATACAATACAGAGATTATTATCCTAGGGAACAAAAAGGAGATACACGTACCTTTTTAGACGACACAGAATATTAAAACGGAAGCATGTGGACGGCATGACGGCACAGTTGTCATGTTACTTTAAATCATTTTAACAGTGTCGGCAGTATAACTGTAAACATGATACTAAAGCATCATAATCATGTTCAAAATAATACTGCTAACACGGTTAAAGAGCTTTAAGTGACATTACAGTATTCTGCCGGTGACTGTCGTCAATATGACTACTTCACAAAAATAAAAGCAAATTATTAAGAGGTTTTTCAACCAAGAAAAAGGTTTACATTAATAATAAGTTTAAAATACAGGGTATTTAAAAAATTGTCTTAATATAACGATTTAATGTTCGGGGATCTGTATTGCAGGAATTCCGAATATTGACGTGCCGAAAGGCTTTGTTTCCAAAATAGTAACTTGTGGGAAGTTCCCCAGTGAAATATGAGGCCAGGATGGAGATGACACTTTGCGTGATGAAATGAGAGCCCTATCCCACTGGCGGGAATGAACACTATCTGCTTGGTGTGTTAGGGAGTTTTATCTTGTCTGCAAGTGATGAATTAGGACAAGGGGAAGTAAACAGTAAAGTCTGATTGTTTTTAATGTCTTAAAAAAGCAAGCGGAGGAAGATAGTCCTTGAGATAAAGCCAATTGGACTGAAGTGAGAGGTCGTTCATCGCAGACTTGTCATTCCAAGACCAGATTACCTTAACATAAACATACATTCAGTAGACAGCTGGTAAGAGAACACAATAGTCTAAATTTAAATACATCAATGTAAACACCGTTGTAAGGGAATGACCACATACTAAAGTATTTGCAAACGTTATTGGAAACCTTTTCAGAAGTAGGGATTCATTTTATTTTATTTATTTTTTGTTTTATTTAAAGTTTGGTAAAATATGTACTTCAGCTTGAGATCCTGTCATGCTGACTGAGTGCCTCATGCCTCGTTCTGGCTCTCTGCACTGATAGGCTTCATTCTCGTGTGTAGTGTGCATAATGTGAACCAATCTCTAAACACATTTACAGGATATCTGAATAAGTACAGTACATGCATTTAATAAACTCTGCCAAGTGGTACCAGGGTAATTAATGTTGGCTATGGAAGTTAAAATGTAGAGAAACCAATTGGAGATTTGGGTGCACACCTGAATTTTATAGTTTTTTTGTTTTCTATATGTGTCTTTGTGTAACTGGGGTAATGTGGACAGCAATATTTACTTTGGACTTCACATATTATTATTATTATTATTATCCTTTATATGGCGCCACAAGTGTTCCGCAGTGCCTTACATAGTGCATAGAACTAATAAGTGAACAAGAAACAAGTAACTTACAGTACATTACAGTGCAGAACAAGGACACGATTTATATACATTGCTGCAATAGCGATTAAAGCGCTCACAATAAGCAGCCAGGAGTTGGCAGTCATGTGTTAGTGCCCTTATGGGGAGTAAGGAGTAGAAGAAAATGTAAAGAGAAGCACATAAGGGAAGAGGTCCCTGCTCGTGAGAGCTTGCATTATAAAGGGGCGGGGCAGACAGACAGGCGTGACACAGAAGGGGAAGATAGGGATGAAAGAACATGAGGTGGGTTAGGATGAGAGCTGGAAGGCCTTGATGAAGTAGTGGGTCTTGAGAGCCCGTTTGAAGATTTGTAGAGAGGTGGAGAGTCTGATAGGGAGAGGATTCCAAAGGTAGGGAGCGGCATGGGCAAAATCTTGGATGCGGGAGTGGGAGGAAGTAATCAATTGGCAAGAGAGGAGGCATGCATTAGTTGAGCAAAGTGGATGGGTGGCAGTGTGAAGGGAGAGAAGGTCAGAAATGTATGCGGGAGAGGATTTGGTGAGGGCTTTGTAGGCGAGTGTAAGAACCTTGAATTGGCATCTGAAGGGGAAGGGGAGCCAGTGTAGGGCTTTAAGGAAAGGGGAAGCAGATGTAGAACGTCTAGAGAGAAAGATGAGTCGAGCAGCAGCATTGAGAACCGATTGTAATGGAGAGAGGTGAGAGACTGGGAGGCCAGCTAGGAGAAGGTTACAGTAGTCCAACCTGGAAATGACCAATGAGTGGATTAGGGTTTTAGTGGAATCCTGGGTGAGGAAGGGTCTAATTCTGGAGATATTTTTTAGGTGGAAACGGCAGGACTGCGAGAGGTGCTGAATGTATGGTTTAAAGGAGAGCGAGGAGTCTAGGATAACTCCAAGACAGCGCACTTTGGGGCTAGAGGAGATAGTTGTGCCATCAATAGATAATGAAATTGTGGGAAGTGATGTAGTGGAAGAGGGTGGTAAGATGATCAGCTCAGTCTTAGACATGTAAAGTTTAAGAAAGCCCTGGGACATTCATGAAGAGACAGTTGGAGATACGAGTAAGGAGCGAGGGGAAGAGCTCGGGTGGAAAGGTAAATTTGAGTATCATCAGCTTAGAGATGTTGGAGGTCAAAGGAGTTTTAGTTCACCTAAAGAGGATGTATATAGGGAGAAAAAGAGAGGTCCAAGAACAGAACCTTGGGGAACTCCTACTGTTAGTAGAAGTGGGGGGGAAGAGGAGTCAATGAGAGGACACAGAGAAGGACCGATGAGCGGGTAGGAGGAAAGCCAGGAGAGGGCAGTGCCACGTAAACTGAGTGAGTAAAGGATTTGCAGGAGGAGAGGGTGGTCTACAGTGTCAAATGTAGCAGAGAGATCAAGGAGAATGAGCAGAGAGTAGTGGCCCTTGGATTTGGCAGCAAGGAGGTCGTTGCTGACTTTCGTGAGGGCAGTTTCAGTGGAGTGGAGAGAATGGAAGCCAGATTGAAATGAGTGAAGGAGGGAGTGGGAAGAAAGGTGGTAAGGCAGTTGTAAACAATACTCTCAAGGAGTTGGAAAGCAAAAGGGAGAAGAGAGATGGGTTGATAGTTGTAAAGTATGTTAGGATCAAGGGTAGGTTTTTTGAGAATGGGGGAGGCAAGGGCATGTTGGAATGCAGATGGGACAGTGCCAGATGAATGTGAGAGATTAAGGAGGTGAGCAAGATGGGATCAGGCAGAAGGAGACAGGTAGGAGAGGAGACTGGAAGGGATAGGCTCAAGAGGGGAGGTGGAAGGAGGGGAGGACTGGATAAGGGCAATGACTTCCTCTCCAGAAACAGGGGAGAAGGATGTCAGAGTTGGTGAGACAGAAGGGGAGGGGTGGTCAGGGAAAGGAGGGGGAGGAGTGCTGAGGGTCTGATTGGATATGATGTCCTCATGTATGGAGTCAATTTTAAATGTAAAGTAGGTGGCAAAGTCAAGGGCAGAGAGTGAGGAGGGGAAGGGCAGAGGAGGGGGTTGAAAGTGGCAAAGAGACGCCGTGGGTTTGAGGACTGGGACGAGATGAGGTTCTTGAAATATGTTTGTTTGGAGAGAGACAGGGCAGCACTGTAGGATGAGAGAGTAAATTTGAAATGGAAGAAGTCAGCCTTAGAGCGTGATTTTTCTCCACTGACGCTCGGCAATTCTTGAACACTTTTTTGCAGGTATCTGGTGCATTTGGAATGCCAAGGTTGTGGTGTGGATCTGCGAGGGTGAGTAGTTATTGCCGGAGCAACATAGTCAAGAGCAGAAATAAGGGAGGAATTGTACAGGGAAGTGGCTTGTTCAAGACAGGAGAGAGAAAGGATAGGGGAGAGAAGAGAGTCCAGCAGGGAGGAAAAAGCAACAGTGTCAATAGCCTCAATGTTACGCTTAGTGATGGTAGCCTTAGGAGGGGAAGGAGAGAGGGATAGGTTAAAAGAGAGAAGGTGATGGTCAGAGAGGGGGAATTGGAGTAATCAGAAATATAACAATGGTGAGTAAAGACCAGGTCAAGTGAGTGCCCACTGACATATGAGGATTATGAGGTCCATTGGACGAGACCAAATGAAGAGGTGAGGGTAAGGAGTTTAGCTGCAGAGGATTCTGTGGGAATGTCAATAGGAATATTAAATTCACCTAGGATAATGGAGGGAAGATCTGAGGAGAGAAAGTGAGGGTGCCAGGAAGCGAAGTTGTCAAGGAATTTGGAGGGAAAGCCAGGGGGACGGTAAATGACAGCTACTCTGAGGTTTACTGGTTGGAAGAGGCGTATAGCATGGACCTCAAATGTGGGGAATGTAAGGGATGGTTCAGAGGGTATTAGCTGGTAGGAATAACTGGTGGATAGAAGGACCCCAACACCACCACCATGGCGACCCCCAGGCCGGGGGGTGTGGGAGAAGGTAAGGCCCCCAGAGGATATAGCAGCAGGAGAAATGGTGTCAGAGGGTGAGATCCAGGTTTCAGTAATGGCTAGGAGATGAATAGGTCATGGGTGGGGACCAGTTTGTTACAGACTGACCTGGCATTCCAGAGGGCACAGGATAGAGAGATAGCATTTGAGGGGGAGATGTGAATAAGATGATCTGGGTTGCTGTAACGTGGAGGTAAAATTAATTTGGGGGACCAATATGAATAGAGTTTAGTGATGGTGCGGGCACCTGAGCTAGAAAGGGAACCTGTAGGAGGTGGGGAGGGAGGGAGATGTGGATGGCAGTGGGGTGAAGTGACAGGGAGAGGAGTGTAGGAGGAGGGGTTTGGTGGTGGGGTAGTAGGACAGAGGGGGGGGGTAGAACAGGAAGAAAGTGGAGTAATGGGAGAGGAGGGAAGAGTAGGCAGACAGAGGAGGCAGGAGGAGGTGGAAGAGATGAGAGGAAAAGGAAAAAGGTGGAAGCGGGGGGCAGAACTGAGGATTAGGTGGAGATTGAGTGAAGTAGGGAGTTGATGAAAACCTTGTCATGGTGTTTATAAGTAATCTAGAGGAATGAAATTTGGAAATGTAAATGAAATATGAGTGCAAGAGATTTGTGGAAATGCAAGTGAAAGAACAGTGATGGTAAATATGTATGCAGATTACCAAATTTGTTTTTGGGAGGATTATAAGTGGGGATCGAATGTGTGCAGAATTTGAAAAATAACGCAGATTGTAAGCAGATAGAGGATGTGAGGCTAGGCAAGAGAGCTAAGATAAAGGACAGTGTTTCAAAGAGGAAAGATGTAAACTGACATGGGAACAAGTACGGTAAGCATTGAGATGTATGCGAGAATCAGAAGGCCAGCATTAGCACTAGAAGTGTTCTTGCTGTGACTACACAGGGAGTCCAGTTGTAGCATCTGTGAAATTATGCTAATGTTAGTAAAGATCACCGGAGCATAAAGGCGACCACTGCAGCCTTGTTACCTGCGTTGCGCCGATGCCTACCTGCGTAAATATCAGTAACATCGAAGCACATCGACGGCTATCTTACCCTTGCTTCAAGTCTGATCTGCTGCAGCCTTGGGTGCTCTCCTGACACGCAGAGCTGCATATGCAATAGCAGTGGCTAATTTATGTACGCCCATGTAATGGCGTTCAAACGGCCAGGCACACCTATGTTTTGCCAACGAACCCCTCCTGTCCACACCCCCCAAATGTTCACTTCCTGTCACTCAATCTGCGATGGGTCTCCGTGGCCTGCGTGATCGCAGTGTGATTCATGTCCTACAATCGCTGGATCTGCGTGAAAATTGCATTAGTGTCCTTCTCTGAATGAGGCCCTAAATCACTGTGAAATCACACCCTAACCTGCTACATAGTCTATGGGACAGCACCTTACTCACCCTGACATCACTGACCAGTCACATACTAACCTGATACATAGTCTATGGGACAGCACCTTACTCACCCTGACATCACTGACCAGTCACATACTAACCTGCTACATAGTCTATGGGACAGCACCTTACTCACCCTGACATCACTGACCAGTCACATACTAACCTGCTACACACTGTGTGAGATCACTGGTAATCAGACTAATGCTGGGCATACACTGGCAGATAAAATGTCTGTGAGACTGACAGATCCACTGACAGCCTGAAACCTAGAAGATATTGCAGCAATTGGCTGTGAGAGATTTCACAGTGTATATCGCACGATATCTGCTTTCCTCCCCTGGCAAGGAAACACTTGCCCCGTTCCTCCCTTATGACAGAACAGAGGAAATGTTTGGCGGCCGGCCGGCCGGCCAGCTGCAGCAGTGCATACACTGCAAGATGCAGCTGAACAATGATCTGATCAGTCGGGTATGTTGGAAATTTTAACATGCCCGGCAGTCCGATCATCGCTGATTGGACGCGGCCATATACTATGCGCTTATCTGGCCGATTCACCGATAATTGCTTAGTACAAGGTCGTAACAGGCCATGAATGAGCCCTGTGCCGCCCCCCCCCCCCCAATTTAGCATCATTACGGGGGGTGGAGCCACGCAACAACCCCGTTCACGTCACTGGTGGGGGCGTTCCCTGCAGTCTCCAAGATGCTGGGCTTCCCACAGGCTCCCCCCTGTTCTCCTGCTGATCTGCGGAGAAGCTGTGTGTGCTCGCCCCACCACCGTGGGACAGTTGGGAGATATGATGCTGCATGGGCTATGTGACTGCACTCTGCCCATTCTGTGACATCACTATCGAGCCACAGACTAACCTGCCACATACTGAGTGATTGCACTGCACTCACTCTGTGTTATCACCATTCAGTCACACCCTAACATGCTACATAGCACTGCACTTAGTTTACAGATAGCACTAATTATTTCACTTGTGATTCTGTGAAGAGACCTGAAAATCATGCACTGTTGGTAGCTCTCGAGGACCGGGGTTGGCTACTACTGACTTAGGGGGTGATTCAATTGGGTGTGAGGTTTAGCGAGGTAAAAAACTTTGCACCCAATTTTGGATTACCGTGGGTATGCGCGCTCCCTATACCCGTGGTATCCAATTAAAAGAAAATGTTCACTGGGTTTACAGAGCTGAAAACCCCACAGCGCGTAAAGAAAAAAAAATTATAAAAAAAGATACCTCTCCGGGGGTCTTCGTGGCTCCCGGTGGTCTCCCCTCCATCTTGTCACTGGAGAGGGGGCTGCTGGGAGGCTCTGTAGAAATCACCACGTTTGATTTTCAGTCCCCTAATTAAATATCAAAACCCAGCGCCACATGTGCTTTTCTTTTTGTTTCTTTTTAGTGACATCTGAGTAACCTGTTTCATGGGTTGTGTGGCTGCCCTGTGCTCACACTTTTACATCACCTTCCCATTACAGGTTAACTTGCTACGTACACTAAGTCAGTGGTCCCCAAACTCTTCTTTTTTTTTTTTTTTTTTTTTTTTTTTTTTTTTACTTCAAGGCACCCTTAATGTCTCATCAGTTTCTCGCAGCACCTCTAGGCCAAAAAAATACTTAACTTTATATCCTAACAGCTAAGAAGCCGCTATAAAGAATGATATAAATTTGGAGAACAAAAAAACAAGAGATAATCCTGTTATGTGAAAAAAACGATAAGCTTCAAAAGTCAGCATATTTTTTTTTTTATAACCTCTGAATGTTTTTCCAGCCAAATCATTAGGTGTTTGCAGATAACGTAGAGAAACGTTATGCAGTCGGGATGCCAACCGTCGGCATCCCGACTGCCTAATCCCGGCAAGGGTTTAATGACAGGCATCGAAATCCAGACGCCTGTCATTTTAGCTGCGTGGGGAGGGGAGGTTAGGGCTAGGCACCCTCCCCCCCGCACCCCGGGAGACTTAGGTTTAGGCTGCGGGGAAGTGGGGGTTAGGCACTTGGGGAGGTTAGGGTTAGGTACCCCTAAGGGAGGGTTGGGGGTTAGTACTTACCTTAGCTGTTGGTGGGATCTTCACTGGTGCCGGTCTTCCGGCGTCAGGATTTGAACATGCGTCCGGCGGTATTTTCTACTTCAGGGTCCATAGGGTATCCACAGGATACCTTGGGGTATTGGCGATGGCGGCAGACATCGGCACCTCAGAGTTAGGTTTTCAGCCTCCCAGGATGCACTGGGGTTCCTCTCCTAAACCCCGATCCAAGGCATTTCAGTTTCGTAGGTGCCCGGCTCGGAGTCGGTTCACCTTATTCAGAGGAGGGCTGCTGAATAGCCCCTGAAGTTCTTTTTGACAAGGCAGCTTTGCTGCGCTGCTATGAGCGGACATCAGGGACAATCTAATTAGAGGTCCCTGCTGCTGCTCCGTCACCCCGGCGGGCCAGGACACCGGTACTGATCCGGGGATCCTGCCAGATACCAGGGGTCTCAGCTAGCGGGGACCCCGGGACATCCAGACTGTGGCCGTATTCAAGGGGACTCAGGTAAGCAGCAGGCACCTGCGGTGGGTACCCATCGATTCACAGTCTTATTTTTCCCTAGGCATGGGACAGACTGCATATGGAGCCAGGTACTGATCCTGCGCATCCACTAGACCACCAGGGACAGCGGGCTGCAGCGGTTGGGATATGCTCCAGCGCCCCAGGGGTTATTAGCATACCTGGGGAGCGCGCCTTCCCTGTCTCACAGACGACGCCTCCCCTGCTGCACAGTGTCTTTCCACAGTGGTCTGGCGGGCTGTGTCAGCGCTCTTCCCCCGGACCTGCCTCCTCTCAGGTCCTCGGCGGCCATTTTCATGGAAGTGGTAGACGCTGCTGGATTTTGACACAGGTGGCGTCGCGGTCCGTGTCCCCCGCATACCTTTCCTCCGATAAGGTCAGCGTATGCAGCACTGTTTCCTACCAGGCTCTGTGTCTGCGTAGTTGTTCATAGTTCTTGTAGTGCAGGTAATTTATTTCTGCATTGTATGTGAATATGCTAGCGCTGTCTGACTGTACTTTCACTTCTGACTGTCAGCCATTTTACTATCCCTGTTCTTTCTCTGCTAAAGCCCTTGCTGTGCGGTGTTGCAGGGTGTTCATTATCCCACAATAAAAGTGTTTTATTGTGTGGGGAGTCACATACACTCCGTTTACACTCATCATGTCTGGGAGTGGACGAGAGTATCCTCTTCAGCTAAAATGTACCACATGCAATGTACAATTAGCCGAGGGAGATGGGAACGCTGAGGGATTATGTAGGGCATGTTATATAATACCACGCCCGATTTCTGTCACTGCATCGGTGCAGGAACCGCCCTGGGCTTGTTTTGCTAAGGCACTTACAACCCTGGTGGGCCAGTTGGCGACACCCCCTGCATTTCCCCAGATGGAGTTATCGCAGCAGGCGGTAGTCTCATCACCCATGAAGGGGTTCCCCAGACAGTTGCTGGTATCTCAGTGTCTCCCGCTTTCGCTCCCCCCAGGAGCCTGTGTGGGTGAATTCATTGTCCAACATGGTACAGCACCTGACGGACGTTTTACAGGGGGAGTCACCATTGCGGCCTTTATTGTCTCAGACGGCTCAGTATGATGATGAGGACATGACGTCTGATGACGGTGAGATTATTGACTTTTCAGACCAGGAGCCCCTTCGTGTAAAGGAGGCGTAGTCTATGTCTAAAGTCTTTATACCTGGCCTTATACGGGCAGTCCGTGCAGCCTTGGTTATTGAGAATGAGGATCCCCCGTGGCTAAATCCACAGTTGGATTCTCATGTCGCACGCCTAGAGAGGAGTGCAACATTGCCCATGTCCTCCTTGAAGGATGTTACGGATCGCAAGGTGGAAATATGCCTAAAATCCATTTATTCCCTTGCTGGGAGGGGCTTCCAGACCGGCTATGGCCGTGTGCTGGGTAGCCAGAGCCATGGAGCGCTGGGCAGATAACTTGGAGGTGTCTCTGGACACTGACTCTTCAGCTGAGCAGGTGGAGTTAGTAGGCAATCTCAGAGATTCAGCCATGTACATTAATGAGGCAGCCGTAGATATAGGTCTCTTCACTTCCAGAATCTCCTCGGCAGCAGTAGCAGCTCGCCGCTCCCTGTGGTTGCGCTCTTGGAAAGTGGATGCAGATTCCAAGAAGGGATTGGAATGCTTGCCGCCTTTTAATGGACAGGTCCTGTTTGGCCCTGATCTGGACAAAATTGTGGCCACGCTGGCAGCAGCTAAATCTGCGTGTCTGTCATCGGCTGCGGTCCCATCAGGGCCCATCAAGGCCCCCAGAGGATATAGCAGCTGGAGAAGTGGTGTCAGAGGGTGAGATCCAGGTTTCAGTAATGGCTAGCAGATGAATAGGACATGGGTGGGGACCAGTTTATTATAGACTGACCTGGCATTCCAGAGGGCACAGGATAGAGAGATGGCATTTGTGGGGGAGATGTGAATAATATTATCTGGGTTGCTGTAACGTGGAGGTAAGATTAATTTGGGGGACCAATATGAATAGAGTTTAGTGATGGTGCGGGCACCTGAGCTAGAAAGGGAACCTGCAGGAGGTGGGTAGGGAGGAAGATGTGGATGGCAGTGGGGTGAAGTGACAGGGAGAGGAGTGTAGGAGGAGGGTTTGGTGGTGGGGTAGTAGGACAGAGGGGGGGGGGGGTAGAACAGGAAGAAAGTGGAGTAATGGGAGAGGAGGGAAGAGTAGGCAGACAGAGGAGGGGAGAGGAGGTGGAAGAGATAAGGGGAAAGGAAAAAGGTGGAAGCAGGGGGCAGAACAGAGGATTAGGTGGAGACTGAGTGAAGGAGGGAGTAGAAGAACACCTTGTCATGGTGTTTATAAGTAAACTAGAGGAATGACATTTGGAAATGTAAATGAAATATGAGTGCAAGAGATTTGTAAAAATGCAAGAGAAAGAACAGTGATGGTAAATATGTATGCAGATTACCAAGTTTGTTATAGGGAGGATTATAAGTGGGGATCTAATGTGTGCAGAATTTGAAAAATAACGCAGATTATAAGCAGATAGAGGATGTGAGGCTAGGCAAGAGAGCTAAGATAAAGGACAGTGTTTCAAAGAGGAAAGATGTAAACTGACTTGGGAACAAGTACAATAAGCATTGAATTGTATGCGAGAATCAGAAGGCCAGCATTATTAATCGCACTAGAAGTGTTCTTGCTGTGACTACACAGGGAGTCCAGTTGTAGCCTGAATCTTTAGACCGTTGAGGTTTGTTGTTTGATGGAACTTTTGGTGCAGACACATGGTCAGATTTTTCTTCAGATCTGAACGATAACTATTTAAAAAATCGTTTATATCTGAAGGAAAATCTGACATGCCTGGACGATGCACGTTCCCAATGGTCAGATAACGATATCTGACATCTGATGTGTTTGGAATCGTCCAAATCTGACTGCATTCATTTTAATGCAGTCAAAAATTGTTCAAATCGTTAAAATCTTTGGTAAAATCGTTCAATTGTTCATCTGACAAATCTGACTTGTGTATGCGCCATTAGAGTTTCCTCCTTCTGTTTATCTTCGGTATAACGCAGGTCTAACGCTACAGTTTTGCACTTAAAAAACACTGCACTTTGAAAAACTGCACCATCCAGCCTAAATACTGACACTAAAGCTGCCCATCCACTAGGCGATTAAACCTAGCGATGGAGCGATAACGACGGTCGTTATCGCTCCAACGCTTGGTAATTGACCGCAAATCGGGCAGTAAAAGGTTAAAAACGACCAGCGATGTGCGCGCCCACTGGTCGTTTTTAACATCAATCATCGCCCGAACATGACTGTCAACCTGACGCCGTCAGGTTACCATGTTCGGGGATGATTGATCTGCATACACTGAACGTTCAGTGTAAGCAGCTCACCCGGCGGGAGACGACTGCATCGTAATCGTGCCGTCGTCCCCCGCATCGTTAAGTGGATGGGCAGCATTATACAGAGATGTAGACAAGTGTGGACACTAATTAATGAAAACCCCCAATTGGCCATCCAAAGAAAGCTAGCAATAAAAATGGCTTAAGTCAACAAGGAACACATACCAAACATCTAAGGCTACAAATAAATCAAGCCTTCACTTCAGTCAATAGACTGAGAGAATCCTTATAACAATTTAACTATTACAAACCATAAGGCATTAGAAACAATAGCATAAGGATTCAGTAAAGAATAAGCTAGTTACCTATAAGTATAATTAATAATGCAGGCACAGCAGGTGGAATACTCTGCAGTCAAATTCAGTTACCTGTGGATAAGCCTGAATGTACTGTACATTGTCCAATCTTCCTGTGACATTGCACTGTAGTTCTCTCATAAGACTCGGTAGTATCTGTACTCCTCTGTTTTAGACAGTAGAAGCCGTACCACACACATTTGGGATGCAAAACACCCAAATTACCAACCGCAAAACATGTTGCTGCACAGTACATTTCTGTCTGCTTTGCGCATGACCACAGTACTGTACTTTACCGATGTGTGTACTGCTCTTCTATTAACACCTATATGCATAGCCTTGACCTTCTCTTAAAATGCTGCTTGGTTGAGTCCCAAGTACAGTATGTCTTAAATAAATTCGGGGCCTATCCATTAGCAGATAAATTTGAACGATGAACGATTTATCGTTCAGTCGTTCAATTTATCTGCTAATGGATAGGCTCTGAACGATCAAAATGCGCACTCCAGTGGGCCGACGAATTTGGTCTTTTGTCTCTCCAACATGATGGTCAATTATCATTTATCGTTGACAGATATTAGAAATATCTGTCGCGGTAAACGACGAACGATTTTTTTTTTATGAAAACGAATAGAAACAAACAAAGATAATCCACTCCCAGAATGATGTCATGCAAAATCGTTCGTCGTTAGAAAAAAAATCTGTCATGTACATGACCGATATCTGGCACAGCAGCCCCAGGAATTTTCAAAAGATAAATCTTTTGTCTTTCATCTTTTGAAAAGATCTGCTAATGGATAGGCCCCTTAGATGGAGCTGCAGATAATATATATATTTATTTTTTCCAACGAGTCATGTGAGTGTTCTCACTATATTGGTAAAAAGGTGTCTTCAAATGCACAATATGAGCCAATAGAGTAATCCAGGCCTCTCGGTGTGTAATGGATAATGTGGCTGTGGACATGACTGTCCAATCACCTGCTACATAAACTGTGTGAGTGATATTACCATCCAATCACACGCTAAGCTGCTACATAGTGACATCACTATCCAGCCACACAATAATTTGCTACTACATACACTTTGCACTAAGTTCCTGATTTAGAGATGGACGCTAATGCGATCGCACTGAGATTTCATACGGAACACATCTGGGAAATTATGCTAATGTTAGCAAAGATCACCGGAGCATAAAGGCGACCACTGCAGCCTTCTTACTTGTGTTGCGCCAATGCCTACCTGTGTAAAAATCGATAACACCGAAGCACATCGACGGCCATCTTACCCTTGCTGCAAGTCTGACCTGCTGCAGCCTTGGGTGCTCTCCTGACACGCAGAGCTGCGTATGCAATAGCAGTGGCTAATTTATGTATGCCCATGTAATGGCGTTCAAACGGCCAGGCACACCTTTGTTTCGCCAACGAACCCCCCTGTCAACACCCCCAAACGTTCACTTCCTGTCACGATTTCTGCGACGGGTCTCAGTGGCCTGCGTGATCGCAGTGTGATTCATGTCATACAATCGCTGGATCTGCGTGAAAATTGCATTAGTGTCCATCTCTGAATGAGGCCCTAAATCACTATGAATTCACACCCTAACCTGCTACATAGTCTATGGGACAGCACGTTACTCACCCTGACATCACTGACCAGTCACATACTAACCTGCTACATAGTCTATGGGACAGCACCTTACCCTGACATCACTGACCAGTCACATACTAACCTGCTACACACTGTGTGAGATCACTGGTAATCTGACTAATGCTGGGCGTACACTGGTAGATAAAATGTCCGTCACACTGACAGATACACTGACAGCCTGAAACCTAGAAGGTATTGCGGCAATTGGCTGTGAGAGATTTCACAGTGTATAGTGCACGATATCGGCTTCCTCCCCTGGCAAGGAAACATTTGCCCCGTTCCTCCCCTATGAAAGAACAGGGGAAATGTTTGGCGGCCAGCCGGCTGCAGCAGTGCATACACTGCAAGATGCGACTGAACAATGATCTGATCAGTCTGGTATGTTGGAAATTTTAACATTGCCGACAGTCCAATCATCGCTGATTGGTCGCGGCCATACACTATGCGCTTATCTAGCCGATTCACTGATAATTGCTTAGTACAAGGTCGTAAATGAGCCCTGTGCCGCCCCCGCCCCTTTAGCATCATTACGGGGGGTGGAGCCACGCAACAACCCCGTTCACGTCACTGGTGGGGGCGTTCCCTGCAGTCTCCATGATGCTGGGCTTCCCACAGGCTCCCCCCTGTTCTCCTGCTGATCTGCGGAGAAGCTGTGTGTTCTCGCCCCACCACCGTGGGACAGTTGGGAGATATGATGCTGCATGGGCTATGTGACTGCACTCTGCCCATTCTGTGACATCACTATCGAGCCACAGACTAACCTCCCACATACTGAGTGATTGCACTGCACTCACTCTGTGTTATCACCATTCAGTCACACCCTAACATGCTACATAGCACTGCACTTAGGGCCTGATTCAGACCCACTCGCGAGCGGCTGTCCGCTCGCAAGTGGGTCGATGGTCTGCGCATGCGCACGACGGAGGGAGCTCCGTCATGCGCATGCGCGAGACGCGACGAGCGAAGGACTTTCCTTCGCTCGTTGTGTCTGATCAAAGGGGGCTTGCTGTCGATGTTGATTGACAGCACGCCCCCTTTGGTGGGCGTGCCAGGGGTGTGCCTCCCAGACGGGGGGGTTCCCAAGGGAACGCCTACCGTCAGAAGCCGGCCCCACCGACATCACTAGTGATGTCAGTGGGAGTGATTTTGGCTCTGATAGAGCCAAAATCACTCCGGGCCTTGCGGTTGAGAAACTCAACCGCAGGCTTCGGCTCGCAGTGGCGATGGTCGCGATGGTCAAGACCATCGCGACCATCATCCTGCACGCTCGTATAGGCTGTGGGTGGTCCATACGAGCGTCCAGGAGGACGCTCCATAATTATGGAGGTGGGCCCTGATTCAGAGCGAGCGCTCTGGTCAGAGCGTCCGGCTCTGAATCAGGGCCTTAGTTTACAGATAGCACTAATCATGCACTGTTGGTAGCTCTCGAGGACCAGGGTTGGCTACTACTGACTTAGGGGGTGATTCAATTGGGCGTGAGGTTTAGCGAGGTAAAAAAACCTTGCACCCAATTTTGGATTACCGTGGGTATGCGCGCTCCCTATACCCGTGGTATCCAATTAAAAGAAAATGTTCACTGGGTTTACAGAGCTGAAAACCCCACAGCGAGTAAAAAAAATTAAAATAAATAAATAAAAAAAGATACCTCTCCGGGGGTCTTTGTGGCTCCCGGTGGTCTCCCCTCCATCTTGTCACTGGAGAGGGGGCTGCTGGGAGGCTCTGTAGAAATCACCACGTTTGATTTTCAGTCCCCTAATTAAATATCAAAACCCAGCGCCACATGTGCTTTTCTTTTTGTTTCTTTTTAGTGACATCTGAGTAACCTGTTTCATGGGTTGTGTGGCTGCCCTGTGCTCAGTTTTACATCACCTTCCCATTACAGGTTAACTTGCTACGTACACTAAGTCAGTGGTCCCCAAACTCTTCTTCTTTTTTTTTTTTTTTTACTTCAAGGCACCCTTAATGTCTCATCAGTTTCTCGCAGCACCTCTAGGCCAAAAAAATACTTAACTTTATATCCTAACAGCTAAGAAGCCGCTATGAAGAATGATATAAATTTGGAAAACAAAAAAACAAGAGATAATCCTGTTATGTGAAAAAAACGATAAGCTACAACAGTCAGCATATTTTTTTTTTTTTTTTTATAACCTCTGAATGTTTTTCCAGCCAAATCATTAGGTGTTTGCAGATAACGTAGAGAAACGTTATGCAGTCGGGATGCCAACCGTCGGCATCCCGACTGCCTAATCCCGGCAAGGGTTTAATGACAGGCATCGAAATCCAGACGCCTGTCATTTTAGCTGCGTGGGGAGGGGAGGTTAGGGCTAGGCACCCTCCCCCCCGCACCCCGGGAGACTTAGGTTTAGGCTGCGGGGAAGTGGGTGTTAGGCACTTGGGGAGGTTAGGGTTAGGTACCCCTAAGGGAGGGTTGGGGGTTAGTACTTACCTTAGCTGTTGGTGGGATCTTCACTGGTGCCGGTCTTCCGGCATCAGGATTTGAACATGCATCCGGCGGTATTTTCTACTTCAGGGTCCATAGGGTATCCACAGGATACCTTGGGGTATTGGCGATGGCGGCAGACATCGGCACCTCAGAGTTACGTTTTCAGCCTCCCAGGATGCACTGGGGTTCCTCTCCTATACCCCGATCCAAGGCATTTCAGTTTCGTAGGTGCCCGGCTCGGAGTCGGTTCACCTTATTCAGAGGAGGGCTGCTGAACAGCCCCTGAAGTTCTTTTTGACAAGGCAGCTTTGCTGCGCTGCTATGAGCGGACATCAGGGACAATCTAATTAGAGGTCCCTGCTGCCGCTCCGTCACCCAGTCGGGCCAGGACACCGGTATTGATCCGGGGATCCTGCCTGATACCAGGGGTCTCAGCTAGCGGGGATCCCGGGACATCCAGACTGTGGCCGTATTCAAGGGGACTCAGGTAAGTAGCAGGCACCTGCGGTGGGTACCCATCGATTCACAGTCTTATTTTGCCTTAGGCAGGGGACAGACTGCATATGGAGCCAGGTACTGATCCTGCGCATCCACTAGACCACCAGGGACAGCGGGCTGCAGCGGTTGGGATACGCTCCAGTGTCCCAGGGGTTAATAGCATGCCTGGGGAGCACGCCTTCCCTTTCTCACAGCCGACGCCTCCCCTGCTGCACAGTGTCTTTCCCCAGTGGTCTGGCGGGCTGTGTCAGCGCTCTTCCCCCGGGTCTGCCTCCTCTCAGCTCCATTTTTATGGAAGTGGTAGACGCTGCTGGATTTTGACACAGGTGGCTT
Source organism: Taudactylus pleione (assembly GCA_031769625.1). Classification (NCBI taxonomy): domain Eukaryota; kingdom Metazoa; phylum Chordata; class Amphibia; order Anura; family Myobatrachidae; genus Taudactylus; species Taudactylus pleione. Next base: position 783,794 of record JAUIMM010001164.1, read on the forward strand.
CGCGGTCCGTGTCCCCCGCATACCTCTCCTCCGATAAGGTCAGCGTATGCAGCACTGTTTCCTACCAGGCTCTGTGTCTGCGTAGTTGTTCATAGTTCTTGTAGTGCAGGTAATTTATTTCTGCATTGTATGTGACTATGCTAGCGCTGTCTGACTGTACTTTCACTTCTGACTGTCAGCCATTTTACTATCCCTGTTCTTTCTCTGCTAAAGCCCTTGCTGTGCGGTGTTGCAGGGTGTTCATTATCCCACAATAAAAGTGTTTTATTGTGTGGGGAGTCACATACACTCCGTTTACACTCATCATGTCTGGGAGTGGACGAGAATATCCTCTTCAGCTAAAATGTACCACATGCAATGTACAATTAGCCGAGGGAGATTGGAACGCTGAGGGATTTTGTAGGGCATGTTATATAATACCACGTCCGATTTCTGTCACTGCATCGGTGCAGGAACCGCCCTGGGCTTGTTTTGCTAAGGCACTTACAACCCTGGTGGGCCAGTTGGCGACACCCCCTGCATTTCCCCAGATGGAGTTATCGCAGCAGGCGGTAGTCTCATCACCCATAAAGGGGTTCCCCAGACAGTTGCTGGTATCTCAGTGTCTCCTGCTTTCGCCCCCCCCAGGAGCCTGTGTGGGTGAATTCATTGTCCAACACGGTACAGCACCTGACGGACGTTTTACAAGGGGAGTCACCGTTGCGGCCTTTATTGTCTCAAATGGCTCAGTATGATGATGAGGACATGACGTCTGATGACGGTGAGATTATTGACTTTTCAGACCAGGAGCCCCTTCGTGTAAAGGAGGCGTAGTCTATGTCTAAAGTCTTTATACCTGGCCTTATACGGGCAGTCCGTGCAGCCTTGGTTATTGAGAATGAGGATCCCCCCGTGGCTAAATCCACAGGTGGATTCTCATGTCGCACGCCTAGTGAGGAGTGCAACATTGCCCATGTCCTCCTTGAAGGATGTTACGGATCGCAAGGTGGAAATATGCCTAAAATCCATTTATTCCCTTGCTGGGAGGGGCTTCCAGACCGGCTATGGCCGTGTGCTGGGTAGCCAGAGCCATGGAGCGCTGGGCAGATAACTTGGAGGTGTCTCTGGACACTGACTCTTCAGCTGAGCAGGTGGAGTTAGTAGGCAATCTCAGAGATTCAGCCATGTACATTAATGAGGCAGCCGTAGATATAGGTCTCTTCACTTCCAGAATCTCCTCGGCAGCAGTAGCAGCTCGCCGCTCCCTGTGGTTGCGCTCTTGGAAAGTGGATGCAGATTCCAAGAAGGGATTGGAATGCTTGCCGTTTTTTAATGGACAGGTCCTGTTTGGCCCTGATCTGGACAAAATTGTGGCCACGCTGGCAGCAGCTAAATCTGCGTGTCTGCCATCGGCTGCGGTCCCATCAGGGTCTGGTACATCGTCCTTTCGACCCTGTAGGGCCCAGGGTATGTCCAAAATACAGTCCTTTCCAAGACAGTCAGGGGCCAAGAAATCTGCTCAGCCAAAGAAGCAGGCTTGAAGTACAAGACGTCCTACTCCCAAGTCGGATGATAAGCCTTCAGCCTGAGGGGATGAGCCTCCCCTTGGGGGACCCCAGAGTGGGAGGCCGACTTCTTCAGTTCGCCTAGTGCTGGTATCTGACTACCATGGTCACTTGGGTAAGAAAAGTGGTCTCTCGGGGGTATGCCCTCTCCTTCCGGCGAAGGCCTCCCAGCCGGTTTTTCACCACAGGCCTTCAGTCAGATCAGGACAAGGCCCTGGAACTCCAGAAAGTGTTACACTCTATGCTCCAGGCTGAAGTTATAGTACCTGTTCAGTTACCCCAGAGGGGCACGGGATACTATTCCAATCTCTTTCTGGTACAGAAACCCAATGGGGCTTACCGCCCATCCTCAACCTCAAGTCCCTCAACAAGTCCTTGAGGGTTCCTGGGTTCAGGATGGAGACCCTGCGTTCCATTATGTTGGCAATGGAGCCTGGGGATTTTATGGTGGTGTTGGACATTCAGGATGCCTACCTGCATGTTCCTATTATCTTAGCACACCAGCAATTCCTCAGGTTTGCAGTGGTCAATCAACATTTCCAGTCCCAGGCACTGCCCTTTGGTCTGGCCACAGCACCTCGAGTGTTTACCAAAGTCATGGCAGCCCACCTGTGGATGCAGGGGGTCTGCTTGTTACCCTATCTGGACGACCTTCTGTTGTTAGCAGGGTCAGAGATCCTTCAGTGCCATCTGCAACTGACGATATTAGTGTTGCAGAATCACGGCTGGTTGATGAACTGGAAGAAGTCCTCCCTGGTTCCCTCACAGAGCATGCTCCATCTCGGAGCCCTGTTGGACTCCCAACAACAGAGGATCTTTGTGACGGAGGAAAAGATCTCTGCATTTCAGGCAAAGGTACGCAGTTGCCTTCAGAGTCGCCGAGTGTCTGTTTACTCAGCGATGAGGTTATTGGGCTCCATGGTGTTGATGTTCAACATGGTGGAATATGTCCAGTTTCCCTCCAGACCTCTGCAGAAATTGATCCTCTCCAGATGGAATGGGTTGCCCCATTGGATAAAGACACAGACAATGGTGCTTTCTCTGGAGGTACGTCTGTCTCTGGCCTGGTGGCTACAAACGGCTCACCTGAACAGGGGGCGCCCCTTTTGGGTTGTGGACTGGGTCCTTCTGACAATGGAAGCTAGTCTCCGGGACTGGGGAGCAGTGACAGGTCCACACTTGTTCCAAGGAAGGTGGACACCAGCAGAATCTGCACTTCCAATCAACATCTTGGAACTTCGGGTAGTATTCCGAGCTCTCCAGCAGGCAAGATATGTTCTCCACGGAAAACCCGTGCAGGTACAGTTGGACAACGCCACCACAGTGGCTTACTTAAACCACCAAGGAGGAACCCGAAGTTAGGCGGCACTGACGGAGGTGTTCCGCATTCTGGCTTGGGGGGAGGGCAATCTCCCTGCCATCTCGGCAGTGTTCATACCAGCAGTCCTCAACTGGGAAGCAAACTTTCTCAGCAGTCAAGATGTGCATCCAGGGGAATGGTCTCTTCACCAGGAGGTATTTCAACTCCTAGTGAACAAGTGGGGCCTTCCAGAGATAGACCTCATGGCCTCCCGACACAACAACAAGCTGCCTGTGTATGGGTCAAGAACAAAAGACATGGAGGCTCTTCTAGTAGATGCTCTGTCGGTCCGGTGGACCTTCCGGTTTGCATACCTCTTCCTACCGTTCTCCCTTCTTCCTCGAGTGATTCGAAAATTCAAGCAAGGAGGCACGCTCCTGTTGATAGCCACAGCGTGGCCCAAACGTCACTGGTACTCAGATCTTTGGCGTCTCTCCATCAACACTCCGATGCTGTTGCTTCAACGTCCGGACTTGTTGTTTCAAGGTCCTTGCCATTACCCGGACCTGGGTCGCCAGCGTGTATGGCATACTTATTTTGAGTCGTGTCGCCCTAGAGGTTATGATCCCCAGGTGTTTAGGATATCCAGGGTTTTGGCTTTCCTACAGGCGGGCTTAGATCACAGTCTTCACCTTGCTTCCTTAAAGGTGCAAGTTTCTGCCCTGTCAGTGTGGTTTCAGTGTAGGATTGCTACTCTTCCTGATATCCGCACCTTTTATGCAAGGTGTACTTCGCATTCAGCCTCCCTTTGACCCCCCAGTGGCTCCTTGGGATTTGGCTGTGGTCCTGAGGGCTCTCCAAGGACCGCCATTTGAACCACTGGGCTCGGGATTTAAAATGGCTTACAGGTAAGACTGTGTTTCTCCTGACCATTGTTTCGGCCAGAAGGGTGTCAGATTTGGGGGCTCTCTCATGTCGCCCTCCCTCTGATTTTTCATAGGGACAGCGCAGTGCTGCGCAAATGCCCTGGTTTCCTACCTAAGGTGGTATCTAGTTTCCACATTAATGAGGAAATTATAGTACCGTCCTTTAATTCCCCAGACCTCTCAGATGGTGAGGCCTCCTTGGATGTGGCACGTGCTCTAAGAATTTATGTTGACTGTACAAATTCATTTCGGAAGTCGGACTCCTTGTTTGTCCTCTATGGTTTCCGTAAGAAGGGTTGGCCTGCCACTAAGCAAACGTTGGCAGGATGGATTTGCATGGCAATTTCTGAAGCTTACATTCATGAGGGCCTTCCTGTACCATCCTCTGTTAAAGCTCATTCTGCTCTCTGTGGGTCCGTCGTGGGCAGCTCGCCATGGTGCCTCTGCTGTTCAGCTTTGCAAGGCAGCCATGTGGTCTTCTGTCCATACCTTTGTGAGGTATTATGCGTTTGATACCTTCGCCTCTCAGGATGCTTCCTTCGGGCGGCGGATTCTCCTTTCTGCACGGAAGCATCCTTAAAGGATACTGCTTTGGGACATCCCCCAGGTATCCTGTGGATACCCTGTGGACCCTGAAGTAGAAAATATGAGAGATGGTAAGAACTTACCCTTGTTATCTCTATTTCTACGAAGTCCATAGGGTTCCACAGGACTCCTGCCCTGTCGCACCTGTACTGCAGTTGGGCTTTGATCTGGTCACCGGTTTTTCCATCTCCTTCTGGTGAGAATGTGATTCTAGTGTGCTCCAGTCTTTCTTCTCCTTCTCCCGCTTATGGCTTGTTATGTAACTAAGATGCCTTTGGGCGGGGTATAGGAGAGGGACTCCAGTGCATCCTGGGAGGCTGAAAACTGAACTCTGAGGTGCCCGATGTCTGCCGCCATCGCCTATACTCCAAGGTATTCTGTGGAACCCTATGGACTTTGTAGAAATAGAGATAACAGGGGTACGTTCTTACCATATCTAATATTTTCATACTGATCCCAGAGAAACTGCTTTCACATAGACTAATGTTGGTTTTAAGTGTCAGCGCAGGTTATATAGCTTATTTCACAATCAAAAATCTCATAATAAAGAAAAGGGGTACAATTTATAATTCCATATATGCAATTTTAATTTAATAATACCAACTAAACTACCTCACAACTTCAGACACTGTCACAACCTGTCACTAACCTAAACAGAGGAGAGTCCAGCAGTTACACTGTGAACTGTGAGGTGAAGTAGAAGAAAACCGGGAAGAGTTGGAGGGAGCTGGGCTGCACAGTTCTGACAGTGAGAGCCAGCAGCACAGCATGGGGCTGGCTGTGCTGTGTAAATGGCTGCGGACAGCTAAGGAAGCAGCGCGTGGCCCGATCAGCTGACTTGTTGACTGATCATCCACCCGCGGCACCCACTTTGGGAACCGCTGCACTACGTGACTGCAGCGCCCTCACTCTGATATCACTATCCAGTGATGCTCACTAATGGTGAGTACAAACTTAAAAGACGAAATGGCTGACCAGTCGCCGTGCCAACCAGTTGGCCAATTTTGTAAGCTATACACGCTTGCCAATTGGTTGCTCGATATGTCTGGCTAGACATCACAACTGTGTGAGCATATGAATTTGATGTCAGTGTCGGCGGTTCCTGCAGCCAGTGTATGGGTGGTCACTAACCTGTTACACAGACTGTATGGGTGAGATAACCAATCACAGTCTTAACTGCTACAAAGACTCTGTGATGTCGGCATTCAATTAGACTAGCCAGCTACACAGGCTGTGTGACTGTACCATGCTCACTATGTGACATCACTATCCAAGCACACACTAAACTGCTACATAGACTGAGTGAGATAATCATCCAGCCACACTAATCTGCTACACAGTCTATGGAAAAAATTGTGCCGCTCTCTTAGAGGAGGACTAAGGCCATTTGTGAGGCTGCTGCTATTTATTGTGCCAGTCCGGGTCCTCTCATCGCTTTTATACTGCTACAGAGGCTGTCTGACATCAACATCTAATCACTGACTGACCTCCTGCATAGGTACTACAGAAGTTGTACTGCACTGTGACATCAACCGAATGACTGCACTGAGCTGACTGTGACATCACCATCCAGTCACTGACTAGCCTGCTAAGCACTGAGATCACCATCCATTCGCGTTAAGCACTGAGATCACCATCCATTCGCGTTCTATCCTGCTACCAGGGCCGTTGAGACAGCCACGAGGTCAGGGGCTGAAGGGGGCATGTCCAAAACAAGGATGCTTGGTCACAAACAAAGAATGGAAAAACTGCCACACCGCAGTGCACAATGGGGTCATTTGTCCCTTGCAGTAGCTGGCCCAGGCCTGGATAATTAGTAACCACCACCACCACCCTTTCGGTGCCCCTGTCTGCTACATTGGATGGTGACCTCATTCACACAGTCAAACATGGACTGACCTGCTAAACACACACTGTAATTGTACTGTGCTCAATCTGACATCACATCCTTCCCAATCTCTCACCCATAGGCTGAAAACTTTAATAAACATTGTATGGAGAGGCTGGGTGCAGGCCATCAGCTCTGGAAGCACTGGGCATGCCCCCAACATGACGTGCAAAGGGGGATGTGCACATGTCCCAAATCCCCCACCCATTCAAATGTTTGGAGATATGATCAACATACAATGAGAATAACCCATTGCATTGAGCTTACTGTGAGATCACTATCCAATTGCAGACTGTGTCACTCTCTGCACTAGTGCACCACACTCACATACCAATTTCACTCTGCGACATCACTATGCAGCCACACAGTAACCAGCTATATACAATGTGTGAGATCACAGACTATTCTGCTACATAGACTGTGACTGCACTGAGCTCATTGTGACATCATCATACAACATGCAGTAACTGTTTACTTTTATTAACTCCTCCTATCTGGGGGAAGCCCAGCCCATGAGGGAGCGGGGCCATTTGCTCTGCGTAATTGAGCCCCACCCCTCATCATAGCATAATACTGTAAATTGTGGGTCTGCAATGAGGGGGTGAGGCAAAAATGATGCAATTCTCTTTGGACTAGCCCCACCCTCTCCCAATGGATGCGCAATACCAGGCATTACACTGCCTATCCTGCTTACTTCACTAGAAAGTAGGTGTGATGCGGTAGGGCCACATACTTGTCCGGTCATCCAGGGGACTACGTGAAAGTCTAACGGACATTCCGGTAGAGTAGATAAATAATGCATTGACAGACTAACTTGCTACGTAGGCTTTGTGAGGTCACCATTAGATCACAGGCTAACCGGCTCCATTGATGGTGTGATGTCACTTTACTCACTCTGATATCACCTTCCAATCACGTGCTAATGCTAGGTACTAGTCTCCATGAGCAGCCCAGCATCACCGGGGATGATGGGTACGCCCCCGAAGGGATTTCCCACCCCTTTATATTAGGCCACACCCCTTTTGTGTGCTGGGGATGTGAAGTGCACATCAGGTGATCCTCTGGGTATATCCCGCAGTTGATTACCACGGTATGTATTGAGAAATACGATTTACATCTCTAAGAGCTGTCCTTTGCGATGCCCCCGGATAGAGAGACTTCTGGGTTTAACACCCAGAAGTCCCTCTGGCATCCTTCTGCGGCGATGGGAGGGATCCGTATGTTAGTAAATGTGTGATTTATCCCCAGAAACACAACATCAATTTTAATCGAATTTGAACTATTTTAAATCGATTAAAATCGACCTTTAGTAAATATATCCCTAAGTCTTAAAACGCCCCTGGAGAGAGCAGTTTTTAACTCCTCCTACTACCCGAAACTCAGCGGGCTCTACTGTGCAATAATCTTCCCCAGACTCCATGTTTAGTCAAACAATCTTGTCTGGTAAGGGGTACCTTCCTTTTCATAGTCACACCCCTCATTATGCAGTCATGAAAAGTGGAGAATTATCATCAGACTATGGAGAATATTTACTAATGACACTGCTGCTTTTCATCAATTTTGCCCACGGGACTTAAAATGGTAATATATTAAATGTAATGCCATTTTCATTCCCATGGGCAAAACCAACGCTTAAAAACTATTCCACATGGTGGTAATTATTAGGTGCTCCTTCCCCTAACCAGAGCCATAGAGGCTGCTCTGTGCTATCTTTTTCCCCCCGCAGAGCTCATCTGTACCACTTACATCACATTGCCACATAACGTTTATTAGCTAAATGTTTTTGCTGGTTCGACATTACGGAACACCTTGCAGGGGGTGCATTCATAGGGGCACCTCCACTTTCTGGCAGGGCATATTTACAGAGGAATTCCATATGCTGGAGGGCTCATTGCCCATTACTACCCAGGAAAATATTAGACATCTCTGCTACATCTAAGGTGCCAGAGTTCAGATTTTATCTAGATTGTTCAGTAAAATATCCAGCTTCCCTATTTTGCCTGCATAGGGCTGGATTAGGGTTTGTGGGGCAACTAACTTAAATGGGGGCCCCTTCCAATAACATTATCAAAAAGATATACTGGCGATGTTATTAAAAAGTATAATATGTAATTACTCCCAGCACCAGAAATGTGTTAAACACACGGTTGTGCTCCCAGTTCATACTATGCCACACAGAAAGTCCAGTTCACAGGGGCCATAGTGCCCCACACAGTGGTGACGTAGTAATGTGTGGGCGCACATGGACTCTGGTCCTGCATGAAATTCCACCGTTGATCTTCCTTCCCGGCAGACATCCCCTGTCATTTTTGTTCAGATCAGTTTGTAATTATAAAAAATTAAAATGTCTAAAATTAATGCAAAGGGTGGTTGCATAGTAACCACCCAAAAATCGTCCTTCCATCTGGCATTGTCCGGCCACTCCATTCTCTAAGGCACAGGTTCTCAAACTCGGTCCTCAGGACCCCCAACAGTGCATGTTTTGCAGGTCTCCTCACAGAATCAGTGAAATAATTAGCTCCACCTGTGGATCTTTTAAAACGTGTCAGTGAGTAATGAATACACCTGTGCCCCTGCTGGGTGACCTGGAAAACGTGACCTGTGTGGGGTCCTGAGGACCGAGTTTGAGAACCACTGCTCTAAGGCTATAGCAGTGTGAAGCCACCACAAATAAGATGTCAAGACATGCCACAGGTTCTTTGATTTGTTGGCCTCCTTTGTGCAGATAAGCCAGGATATTGTGGGGGAGATTTCTGTATTTTCCAGCATAGTGATTACTCAAAGTACTCATATTTCTTCATAATTATGGATTTCTTTATAGTCAGTGGTGTAACTACTGGGGGCACCCAGGTTTTGTGGTTTTGTGGGTCCAAGGAAGGGAGGGGATGGTGCCAAGAGAGGTGGACTGCGGTTGCACATTACCAGGGCTTTATTGTCATTTACAAAGTCTGCTTATTGTTTGTCTGTGCATCCCTGGCCTCTCCTGCACTTCGCACCCAGGTTTCAATCTCATTCATGCTACCTGTGGTTGGAGGGGGTAGGAGAAGACCTTGCCCTCTGGTGCTAAGGACGAAGCTCTGCCACTGTTTATAGTCATATAATACAGCTCAATGCACAACGTCCATTGACCTTTTTCACAAACATTATTTGTATAAAGTGCTGATTATACCACTTCCCTCTACCGTAACTCTTGCCCTTGCTAGTGAATGGTGGATGTTGCTACCGATGTGAAACCTACTGTAAAGTAAATGGCGGTGTTCCAGGAGTCTGGTGTTTCCTCTTAATGTCTCTCCAATCTGTCCATCAATGAGGAGCCCCGAGACACTGCTGCTCCGGTTGAGGTTCACTGACTTCATAAGCCTCAGATACCATGATCAACATGGTGGCAACATCTTCCATGCTAAAACAAGTGCTGAAACCTCAGTCTACCAATGGTAGGTAGACAAACTTAAAACTAAATACAAAAAACCTCGGTGTGTGTGTCACTGCGGATCTTGTGCATTTATGTTTCCATGTAGTGTACAGTATACTTCCTTCTCTGTGGAAATGTGTTGGGGTGTTATGTCACTATGGGCTAGATTGACTAAATTCTTAACAATTTTGACCCCAAAATGTAAAAAGGAAATAATATTAAGTATTAATTGCAAAAGACCCCTGGTTTTCCATGTAATATTATTGCACTATTAAATTTCGGGGTCAAAAATAAAAACAACATAGATTTGGCGGCTTGCAACAGCCGCCGCTTAGTAAATTTAGCCCACTGTGTGTCTTTTAATGTTCAAAGGCACCACGGAGTTCCATGGCTTGTGTAGCAGCGCTCAACCTATGACGTCACGTCTATGTACAGTAATGGATAGCCTCGATGAATTCTCATATCCTTATAAATTACAGTAAAGGTCTCATATCTTATAAAGGATTGTCACGCCTTGGAAAACCTTAGGTACCACTGCAATACAGCCACACAGCAGGTGTAACTGATATACTGTACGATCATTTGTAAATGGAGAGCCTACCATCCGTACATTTAGTAAGACAAATATATTAAATCAATTTGTGGAGCCTGGTGAAGAAAATGCTGCAATAACGAAGGAATCGTTTGCAATCAACCTAACGCGCTCTGTTTTCCTGTTCATTCTCAGGTCACAGGGACAGAAAGAAAAAAATATCTCGGAGCACAGAGAGTTTTTCTCAAGATCATTACAAGGAGAAATCCGTCAACCGGTGCAACAGCTCAGCTTATCCACCGCAAGCCGGGAGAGTCATAGATGTGGATGAAGTAAAACAATCGGCAAGAAGTCATGATTCCAGGGAGGATGTGGGCAATGTGAGTTTTGAGGGCTACATTTCAGAACTGAAGTCTTGCAAAGGCCGAATGCGGACAGGTGTGTACAGGACGTCAGACCTCCCATCAATGGTGTCTGCAAAGAGCGAGAGAGTCAAAGAGTCGGACACGAAATATAAAGCTACCTTTGTGTAGCGGAGAGGTAGACAACCTGCGGAGGTCCAGCTGTTGTGGCTCTACACATCCTGTGTTCCTGGTGTAGAGACCCTGCCACAAACATGGGAAGCCCAGCTGTCATCTATATCTTGTATCTTGTTCTGGTCAAGTTGAGTTTCTTCCAGTGTCTTCAAGAACCACTTTGTACATCGCTAATTTTCTCATCCTTATCTTATTTTTAAGTTGGTGTCTGTTGATTATTTTGCCAATATTTCTTTTATTGTGACGTCATACGCTCATGACAAGAGTGGACAGTCGCTAAGCTCAATATAGGCGTCTAAATCATCATTAATGAATAATTAAGTTTTCATAGAAGGTACACACTGAGAACTTAGCTTCAGTGGGGGTCTGGAACAGTTATAGTGCTATTTCTGTTTTCCATTATATATGTTATTTTAGTACTGAACAATGAGTCTATTCGGTTCTGGATGCATAGAGCGCCAAGAGAGGCAGTGTAAGAAGTGATTTGCATAATTTGGGGTGTGAGGCTTAATCATTCTTTCTTTTGGTTCTGTGCAGTAATGCTGGTTGTTTAGAACTAGCTGTGAGAATGTGAATACCGCCCGCGATAACATAAAAAATAGTGATTATAACAATGAAAAGTTAAAAGAAAAATGTTATTTACCAAAACTGAATGATTGGCCTTTTAAATTTACCCTGAGTGCTTGTTATCCAGATGCTAATTTCTGTCATACGTTCCTTTGAGACGAGGTATATAGAATAAGGTGTCGCTACTAAAAATTCATTAGTATTCTGCATTTAGATTGTAGCACACAGTTCCATGATGATGCACCTTCACCTACTCAGCAGGCCTACAGATTCAGGTATTTATGGACCATACTTGACTGCACTAGCCTATTCTAATCCAAGTAGGAGTTTTTAGCTGCTTAATTCATAATTCCACCCTAAAATTTATTTTTAACAACCCAATTTGAAAAAAGTGGGGTTCCATGCCAGGAGAGTTCACTCTACACTCCAACATTGCTTCTTCCTCATTCATAGCCCAAGAGATTCCAACAGGGCCGTGTTCGTGCCTGACACATATACGGTAATTGGAGAGGACCATGGCCAAGTGTTCAGCATCTGTCTACTGCCTGCACCTTCTCATCCCATACTTGTACACCTTTTCCCTTGCATCACCAGGAAATCTCAGAGGAAAGATCAAGGGCAGCAGCTAGGGGCATGGTGATGCGATTTGTGACATGACAGTCCCACCCTCGCTGCAGAATTCTGCACTGTGCACCAGGACAGGTCTATGATGATACCATAGCCTATAAATCTTGTCACCAGGGCCTCATCCATCCCCACTGACTGGGGATATTTATGGGGTTTGGAGGGCTGTCTACTCTTTTCGGAGTCCGGGGGAATGTTCAGAAATGTTGGATTCTCCTGGACGTTGTACTAGAGCAGGCCTGGCCAACCTGTGGCTCTCCAGCTGTTGTGAAACTACAAGTCCCAGCATGCCTTGCCAGAGTTTTAGCATTCCCTAATAGCAAAACTGTGGCAAGGCATGCTGGGACTTGTAGTTTCACAACACCGGGAGAGCCACAGGAAGGCCAGGCCCGTACTAGAGTAAACAAGTATGCCCCAAACTTTTATTTATATCCCGCCATAAAGTATTGCATCACCGTACAAGGGTAAATATATATTTATATATTGGAGCATCAGGCATGCCATGAAATGTCTAATTTCATAAGAGGCCACAACATATATACAGTATACTGTATGTATCAGTTCTTCTAATTATTTTATATACTACATTGGAGATGTCAAGGAGCAGCTACTAAGTAAGGTAGTGGTTGTTTGCAGATTTTGGAGAATGAACCATATATGAAAGTAATGAAACTAGTATTTTCTTGACCTGTCATTCAGTGGGTCATTAGCTTTTTTTTCCCTGCCTCTTCCCACCCACTATTTCATTTTCCCTCTGTCTCTCCCTTCCCATGTCTCTCTCTCTCCCTCCCTCCCTATTCTCACTCCCTCTCTCTCATTCCCTCCCCCCATTTCTCTCTCCCTCTCCATCTTTCTGTCTTGGGACCTTCTCGGTGGCAAGGAGGAGGTGCGGAGGGGGCAGACATTTAGGACACTCTTTCTCTGGTGGGGGCGGGAGGACTGTGTCCTGTCAGGCAACCAGTGAGAGCTGTGAGGGGATGGAAGGGGGCGGAGCCTCCCTCCAGTTTTTTGCTGATTTTGCGCTTATATAATAGATGTAGTACAACCAACTCTGTTTCAATTTGTGTGTTAAAAAACAGTACCAAACACATGAATAAAATCTTGTAGAGAATAGCTATTTTTTTATACACTTGTAAATATTGCCTAACTAAATGAGTTTATAACCTACATATGATGTTTGAGGAGTTTATTGCACTTTTGTGTCTTGTCACTGTACGTTATTTGTTATTGTAAAATATGTCCTACATTTCAATAGATGAAAAAAAATTGTTGTTTGTGGATGTAATTGTTGCTTTGAGTTGACAATGAAGTCCCGGCACTCATTCAGCAGTGCTGGCGGGATTCAATAATTGTGGACTGTGTAATGTTTGCTATGTCATTAAGACGCTATCATTTTAAAAATGCAATTGTATTTGAAAATTAAAATATTTTTTTTATTACATGTAAGTATTATGGTTATTTTCCTAAAAAAAAAAAAAAAAAAGGGTGTTAATCACTACAGTAAAAACTGCTGAAATTTAATTTTTTTTTAATTTATTAACTCAACATCTCACAGCTTTTAGCAGACCATAGGGAAAATGATCCAAGATAAGGCCCATTTTAGTGACTGATGGATGTTATAGGGGTTAGCATAACTGCTTCATGGCACTCATGATTTAAATTGCAGGTCATGGCTCATATGTGGAGTTTGTGTGTTCTCCCAGCTTGTGTAGGTTTCCTCCGGGTGTTCCCATTTCTTCCCATACGCCAAAAACATGGGATATTTTGATTCTGACAAAACTAATACTAGTTGTATTCTAGGGACATTACATTGTACATCATACTCTTCCTGATTGTCAGGGAGACACCCTGAAATAGTAGCAATCTCCCTGAAGAGTCTAGTAATCTCCCTGATTGCACCTTACACCCATGGTGAAACTTTTATGTATAAAAAAAACAGATATATACATTCAAATAGGATCATTAGTATCATTTCCCTGCATTGGTTATAATAAGGCACAATGTCCCCTATGGCTACATGCATTTTCTGAAAGGTATCAGTGTGTTTTTATCAACAAGTAGGTCTTACTAACTGCTTTGGGCTCATTTACATGTGGATGTAAGTCAGTATTATGACACCCCTCTCAGATGTAGCAGTACACGTCCACTTTTCCGCCGCGCTCATAGGTGGTGCTGTCACAATCTCTCCGAAAAGCTTTTTCAAAAGTAGGCAAGTATGCTGTACATTAATTACATATATGTAAGAAGCAGGGGCCCCCTCCTCTTTCACCGGTGGCTGGCAGCCGACTGACGCGGCTGGCCAGCCACCGGAGCATTAGTAGACTACAGGCACTAGAGTGTGCCCGAAGTCTACTGTGCATGTGCAGAACACCGGAAAAATGGCAGCGGCGGCCATTTTTCGGTGTTCTGAGCAGCGCTGACACCCGACACGGGACCACAGACAGGTGAGTTTTGAAATAATATGGGTGCAGGGTGTGCGGTGCGGGGCCCCCTTGGACTCGTGGGCCCGGTCGGGAGGTATGCAGTGTTTGAGCCAGCCTTTGACCACTGTGCACATAATACGGCATTCTCATGCATGTAAACCTCTCTTTCTGATTCAACATGTGTTTGCAATTGTGTGAATATGCCCTTACCTTCTCCTTCCAGCGTTGGGACCCGGGGTGGGATATACTAAACGGAAAATGCGGTAAAAACCCTGTTTCCGGGGTTTTCCCGCATTTTTCGTATGTATCATCAGCTGGCCGCCACACACACATGCGCAGAAAGACACGGCGGCCACGGGGCATGATCGGATCCCTCATAGCAGCGCGATGCGGTAGAAGCCCATAGGCTTCTATAGGGTTACGCCAGCAAGAGCTGGAGTTACCCTCCGCATCGGAGACCCCGGACTTCCGGGGCATAAACCCGGAAGTCCACGGCACAGAGCACATCGCAAAGGACAGCTCTTATCGGAAGAGCTGTCCTTTGCGCTACTGATCACATATATTAGTACATATGCGATCAGTAGGAACGCGAGGCATGGCGGGATGTACTCCACAAGGTTAGTACATCCTGCCCCCAGTCTTCTGCAGCAGCGGTGTGTGTAAGTATGTGTGAGTGACTGTGTGTCTGTATAACGCCCGTGTTTGTGTGAGCACCCCCCAGAGGCAGCTGAAAGGAGAACTACATCTCCCAGTCACCACCTCCCCCCCAGCAGCCGCCTTTCCAGTGCAAAAATGGAGCGGAGATGACCAGGAGCCGTGGAGACCACCGGAGAGGTAGGTAGGTTTATTTTTTTCTCGCATCGCAGGGTTTTCAGTGCTCCAAAAGTGTTCCAAAATTTGGAAGCAAGGTCCGCGTGTTTTTTTGCGGAGAAAACCTTGCTCCTGATTGAATACCTCTCTAAGGGCTCCAATGATGGTATTCATCATTACTTACCTCGCTGGCGAGATCCAGTGACGTCCTCCTTGTCAGCAGGGTCCCCCGCTCAGCTGATGGCAGCCTATTACTGCCAGTGACAGAATTCTATGTCATGCACTCCGGCATACCCCCCAAATGTCCCGCATTCAGCGGGACAGTCCCGTTTTTCTGGGACTCTCCCACTGTCCCACCCACGGGCCGCAGGGGGGAAAGTTGGGGGAAGCATACACCGCTGCTCTGCATACCAGAGCAGCGGGTATGCAGAGTGAGAAAAGATGCTGTGCGCATGCGCACAGCATCTATTGAGAGTACGGGAGGAAGCCCAACATCTTGGAGATGCTGGGCATGCCCCTTATTGATGTAAACAGGGGACGTACCATTAGACCATGCCTCCTTTATGATCAGGCCACACCCCTTTTTCAGGTGCGCGCGCACAGCGTGTGGAAGTCCCGAATCTTGTGGGACAAATGTTGGGAGGTATGCACTACAGTTAGTCTGCACATGTACACAGGCTCGGACTGGGCCGCCGGGGATTCGGGAAAATCCCCGGTGGGCCCTCCTGCTTTGTAACTCCGCCCACTTTAACTGGGAGGCAGGGCCATGCAGGATCAGACTGATTCTCTGAGCAGGGCCACCATCAGGGATTACGGGCAGGATGCTGTATGGAGCACAGACAAACAGGGCAGCCCCAGTCCTCAGCGCCAGCTTAAGTTGGTGCTCCCGTCCTCAATGCCAGCTGCATCGGCCCCCTCCCTCCTCAGCGCCGGCAGCATCAGGCCTCCGTCCTCAGTGCTGGGCCCCTCCATCCTCAGCCCTCCGCCCCCAGCAGCATCGAGCTCCTCCATCGACAGCATCAGGACTCCCCTGAGGTTCGGGCCTCCCCGTCCTCAGTGCTGGGCCCCTCATCCTCAGCGCTGGAAGCAGCGGGCCCCCCTGTGTCCTCAGTGCTAGCAGCAGTGAGCCCCATCCTCAGCGCCGAGCCCCCCGTCCTCACCGCTAGCAGCAGCGGGCCCCCGTGAGCATGGCGCCGGCAGCAGTGGGACCCCTTCCTTATCCTCGGTGCCGGCATTCGCTGCACTTTTTTACCTCTGGTAGCAGCGGGCCCCCGTGTCCTTACTGTTGGCAGCAGAGGAACCCTTCCCCATCGTCAGCGGAGGCACCAGAAAACGATCTTACCGCTAGCAGCAGCGAGCACCCGTGTCCTAAGTGCCGGAAGCAACAGAGCCTATCCCCGTCCTCAGTGCCGGCAGCTAACCTCCCACCCCCCCTTCCAGCGCGTTATCTGCGCGCAGCAGTGGTTGCCCCCGTCCTCATCGACGACGGCAGCAGCAGCCCTCCCACTGCACTCATCAACCTCAGCAACAGGTCCTGCAGAATGCTGGGTTGGCTCATAGATGTTATGGGGACCTCTCTATGCAGGTACCATGCTTGATTCTCACACGACACCTCACTAATCCCTGTGCAAGTCTCTTACCCACACTCACCTGACCCCTACACTCCGGCAGCAGTGAGCTTCCCTGTCATCAGCAACTGAACAGGGGATTCTAGTTGGGGGGCTTGGATCTCATCTCTCTGAGGGGCCTCCAGACCATCTGTATTTCCTTCCTCCCTCCTAGCTCTAATTCTCCCATCACTCCCATTGGCCAGACCTTGAATGTGCATGCACTGTAAACCCCTAAGGACAGTGTGTCTCTAGGCCCCCTTTACCAGCAGTGCTTCTGTCCCTTTACCAGCTGTCCCTCTACCCATCTATCCTGGATTTCCCTCTGCCCCTCTCCCTGGCCTCACCTTTGCCACCTTCTTCAGCTGTCCCTCTGCCCCCTTTCCAGGCTATCTCTCTGCCCCCTTTCCTGACTGTCCTTCTACCCCCTTTCCCAGCTGTCCCTCTGCCATCTTCCACAGCTGTCTATTCTACACCTTTCTCTACTGTCCCTCTGCCACTCTCCCCACCTGCCCCTCTGCCACCTTCCCCACCTGTCCCTCTGACACTCTCCCCACCTGTCCATCTACCACCTTCCACTGTTGTCCCTCTGTCACTCTCCCCACCTGTCCCTCCACCACCTTCCACTGTTGTCCCTCTGTCACTCTCCCCACCTGTCCCTCCACCACCTTCCACTGTTGTCCCTCTGTCACTCTCCCCACCTGTCCCTCCACCACCTTCCACTGTTGTCCCTCTGTCACTCTCCCCACCTGTCCCTCCACCACCTTCCACTGTTGTCCCTCTGTCACTCTCCCCACCTGTCCCTCCACTGTTGTGTCTCACCTTACCCAGGTGTCCCTCTGCAATTTACTCTGCCCCACTGTCACTTGAGCCTTTGCCCACTTCTCCATATGTACCTCTGTCCCCATACACATTTGCGCCTTCTCCCCATTGCAAGTCGCTGCCATCCAGAAGTGCAAATGAATGGATACACAATCATGATCAACGTCACACCTAAGGACGGCAAGTAAGCACAATTATTTTAAATAAAGCCTTTTTTAGTATTTACATTTTTTTTTTTGTGTAAAATAAATCTTTCATCTCTCTCATTTTTTTTCTCATTTGTTTGTGCTATGTATACATATGTGTATATCCAGGGCCAAAACTAGGAGTTTTGCAACCCAGGGCAAGGCAGTAATTTGCCCCCCCCCCCCCCCCCCCTTATGCCATGTACAGTAATGCCCCTTACCCCAATATGCCACACACAGTAATGTCCCTTATACTGTACATAATGCCAAACGCAGTAATGCCCCTTATACATAAAATGACACACGGTATTTGCCCCTTATACATTATGCCACACACAGTAATTCCCCATTATGTCACACACAGTAATGCCCCTTATACATTCCACCACACAATAATGCCCCTTATACATTCTGCCACACACAGTAATGCCCCTTATACATTCTACCACACAATAATGCCCCTTATACATTCTACCACGCAAATTAATGACCCTCACCCCACAGCCTCTCACCTGGCCCCCCTCCTTCCACAGCAGCCCAGTGGGGGTTCATTTGAAGTCGCCCGTCCCACAGATAGCTGCCCGCAGTCTTTACTTGAGAGAGACATGGTGCCCTCCACCGTCATTCAGTTGCGGTCCTGGAATGTCATACCTCCCAACTTTGGTGATTATTGATTTGGGAATTTTCACACAGCGGATACTATTTATATTATTATTCTACCAATGCTGCAACTGATTAGTATTATTAGACTTAAGGGGGTACAGATAAAATGTATTAGACTAAATTGAGCAAATTGCTGTCTGAGAATGCATAATATTATGTTTCCTTTGTGGAATGGTTGTGCACCTCTTTTTAATGACCATATCTACCCAATTTTGGTCATACCCCTTCAGCGGGCCCCTGCCTCTGCATTTCCCTGGTGGGCCCTTAATGCCCCAGTCCGACACTGCATGTACATGACTGTTCAACCTGGCAGGGAAAGGCTGCTGCTGGGTCTTGTGTATCGTTGCTAAATGAGGCCCTTAGGGCTTTATTTACAAAGCAGCTACTGCTTCCCGGCGGTAAAATATTAAAATAGTACCCGCAGTCAATGTAAAGTCCGGTGTGCTTTACACTAACTGCGTGTGCTGTTTTATATTTTCACCTGCAACCTGCCAGGAAACAGCAGCTTACCAAAGCCGCTGCTTCGTAAATAAAGCCCTAAGTGTTCCTTAGAACACCCTCCCCGTCCCAAATGTGCCAGATGGGATATAGTATAAATCTCGGCAGTCAGGATGCCGACACCAGTCAGAATCCCGGCGCCAGCATCCCGACGGTAAGTAGTGGGGTTGGGGGGTGGGTTAGGATTAGGCACTAGAGGGTTAGGACCTTGGGGGGGAGGTTAGCTTTAGGCTGTACCTTCCAGTACACATTTTATTTAAAAACAGAAGCATTATTCTACATAGCGGGATTATTATAATACACAGGATACGACAGAACACATTTCATGTATGACGTTTGCTTCTTACTAGGGATGTGCGCCGGACCATTTTTGCCGGATTTGGACTTGGTTCTAATTCGTCGGCCGGCTTTGGATTTGGATTTGGCAAACTGCCGTGACTGGATTTGGATTTTTTACAAAAATGTACAAAAAAAAGCTAAAATCACATAATTTGGGCTTCTTTTTCTTCCTAGAGTATTATTAACCTCGATAACATTAATTTCCAGTAATTTACAGTCAATTTAGACCACCTCACAGCTCACAATATTGTTTTCACCATTATTGGCCAAAGGTTGCAGTGAGCTGACTGGTTAGCAAGCGCCAGAGCAGCGGCGCAGTGGCACAGACACCACAGTTTAAATCACATCTATGAAACATTGCCACACAAGAGTGGCAGAAATGACAGGTAGTGCAAGATGGAATTGTCCTTGGGCCCTCCCACCCACCCAGTGGGGTATGGCCAGCATAGCACAGTACTTGTATACACAGAGGGCTACAGCCCAAGGAGTCACAGTACTTGTATACACAGAGGGCTATGGCCCAAAGAGTCACAGTACTTGTATACACAGAGGGCTACGGCCCAAGGAGTCACAGTACTTGTATACACAGAGGGCTATGGCCCAAAGAGTCACAGTACTTGTATACACAGAGGGCTACGGCTCAAGGAGTCACAGTACTTGTATACACAGAGGGCTATGGCCCAAAGAGTCACAGTACTTGTATACACAGAGGGCTACGGCTCAAGGAGTCACAGTACTTGTATACACTGAGGGCTATCGCCCACAAAGTCACGGTGCTTGTATTTTTATACACACTCAGCTATTGCCCACAAAGTCACGGTGCTTGTATTTTTATACACACTGGGCTATCACCCACAAAGTCACGGTGCTTGTATTTTTATACACAGAGGGCTATTGCCCATGAAGTCACGGTGCTTGTATTTTTATACACAGGGCTATCGCCGACAAAGTCACGGTGCTTGTATTTTTATACACCGGGCTATCGCCCACAAAGTCGCGGTGCTTGTATTCTTATACACAGAGGGCTATCGCCCACAAAGTCACAGTGCTTGTTATACACAGAGGGCTATCGCCCACAAAGTCACAGTGCTTGTTATACACAGAGGGCTATCGCCCACAAAGTAACGGTGCTTGTATTTTTTATACACAGATGGCTATGGTCCACAAAGTCACGGTGCTTGTATTTTTATACACAGGGCTATCGCCGACAAAGTCACGGTGCTTGTATTTTTATACACCGGGCTATCGCCCACAAAGTCGCGGTGCTTGTATTCTTATACACAGAGGGCTATTGCCCACAAAGTCACGGTGCTTGTAATCACACAGATGGCTATCGCCCACAAAGTCACAGTGCTTGTTATACACAGAGGGCTATTGCCCACAAAGTCACAGTGCTTGTTATACACAGAGGGCTATCGCCCACAAAGTCACGGTGCTTGTATTTTTTATACACAGATGGCTATGGTCCACAAAGTCACGGTGTTTCTATTTTTTATACACAGAGGGCTATCGCCCACAAAGTCACGGTGCTTGTATTTTTTATACACAGATGGCTATGGCCCACAAAGTCACAGTGCTTGTATTTTTATACACAGATGGCTATGGCCCACAAAGTCATGGTACTTGTATTTTTTATACACAGAGGGCTATCGCCCACAAAGTCACGGTGCTTGTATTTTTTATACACAGAGGGCTATTGCCCACAAAGTCGCGGTGCTTGTATTCTTATACACAGAGGGCTATTGCCCACAAAGTCACGGTGCTTGTAATCACACAGAGGGCTATCGCCCACAAAGTCACAGTGCTTGTTATACACAGAGGGCTATTGCCCACAAAGTCACAGTGCTTGTTATACACAGAGGGCTATCGCCCACAAAGTCACGGTGCTTGTATTTTTTATACACAGGTGGCTTTGGCCCACAAAGTCACAGTGCTTGTATTTTTTATACACAGAGGGCTATCGCCCACAAAGTCATGGTGCTTGTATTTTTTATACACAGAGGGCTATCGCCCACAAAGTCACGGTGCTTGTATTTTTATACACAGAGGGCTATCGCCCACAAAGTCATGGTGCTTGTATTTTTATACACAGAGGGCTATCGCCCACAAAGTCACGGTGCTTGTATTTTTTATACACAGAGGGCTATCGCCCACAAAGTCACGGTGCTTGTATTTTGATACACAGAGGGCTATCGCCCACAAAGTCACGGTGCTTGTATTTTTTATACACAGAGGGCTATGGCCCACAAAGTCACGGTGCTTGTATTTTTATACACAGAGGGCTATCGCCCACAAAGTCACGGTGCTTGTATTTTTTATACACAGAGGGCTATCGCCCACAAAGTCACGGTGCTTGTATTTTGATACACAGAGGGCTATCGCCCACAAAGTAACAGTGCTTGTATTTTTTATACACAGAGGGCTATGGCCCACAAAGTCACAGTGCTTGTATTTTTTATACACAGAGGGCTATCGCCCACAAAGTCACGGTGCTTGTATTTTTATACACAGAGGGCTATCGCCCACAAAGTCACGGTGCTTGTATTTTTATACACAGAGGGCTATCACCCACAAAGTCACGGTGCTTGTATTTTTATACACAGGGCTATCGCCCACAAAGTCACGGTGCTTGTATTTTTATACACAGAGGGCTATTGCCCACAAAGTCACGGTGCTTGTATTTTTTATACACCGATGGCTTTGGCCCACAAAGTAACGGTGCTTGTATTTTTATACACAGAGGGCTATCACCCACAAAGTAACAGTGCTTGTATTTTTATACACAGAGGTCTATCACCCACAAAGTCACGGTGCTTGTATTTTTATACACAGAGGGCTATCGCCCACAAAGTCACAGTGCTTGTATTTTTTATACACAGAGGGCTATCGCCCACAAAGTCACAGTGCTTGTTATACACAGAGGGCTATCGCCCACAAAGTAACGGTGCTTGTATTTTTTATACACAGATGGCTATGGTCCACAAAGTCACGGTGCTTGTATTTTTATACACAGGGCTATCGCCGACAAAGTCACGGTGCTTGTATTTTTATACACCGGGCTATCGCCCACAAAGTCGCGGTGCTTGTATTCTTATACACAGAGGGCTATTGCCCACAAAGTCACGGTGCTTGTAATCACACAGAGGGCTATCGCCCACAAAGTCACAGTGCTTGTTATACACAGAGGGCTATCGCCCACAAAGTCACAGTGCTTGTTATACACAGAGGGCTATCGCCCACAAAGTCACGGTGCTTGTATTTTTTATACACAGATGGCTATGGTCCACAAAGTCACGGTGTTTGTATTTTTTATACACAGAGGGCTATCACCCACAAAGTCACGGTGCTTATATTTTTTATACACAGATGGCTATGGCCCACAAAGTCACAGTGCTTGTATTTTTATACACAGATGGCTATGGCCCACAAAGTCACGGTGCTTGTATTTGTATACACAGAGGGCTATCGCCCACAAAGTCATGGTACTTGTATTTTTTATACACAGAGGGCTATCGCCCACAAAGTCACGGTGCTTGTATTTTTATACACAGATGGCTATCTCCCACAAAGTAACAGTGCTTGTATTTTTTATACACAGGTGGCTTTGGCCCACAAAGTCACAGTGCTTGTATTTTTTATACACAGAGGGCTATCGCCCACAAAGTCACGGTGCTTGTATTTTTATACACAGAGGGCTATCGCCCACAAAGTCACGGTGCTTGTATTTTTTATACACAGATGGCAATGGCCCACAAAGTCATCGTGCTTGTATTTTTATACACAGAGGGCTATCGCCACAAAGTCACGGTGCTTGTATTTTTTATACACAGATGGCTATGGCCCACAAAGTCACGGTGCTTGTATTTTTATACACAGGGCTATCGCCCACAAAGTCACGGTGCTTGTATTTTTATACACAGAGGGCTATTGCCCACAAAGTCACGGTGCTTGTATTTTTTATACACCGATGGCTTTGGCCCACAAAGTAACGGTGCTTGTATTTTTATACACAGAGGGCTATCACCCACAAAGTAACAGTGCTTGTATTTTTATACACAGAGGGCTATCACCCACAAAGTCACGGTGCTTGTATTTTTATACACAGAGGGCTATCGCCCACAAAGTCACAGTGCTTGTATTTTTTATACACAGAGGGTTAACACCCACAAAGTAACAGTGCTTGTATTTTTATACACAAAGGGCTATCGCCCACAAAGTCACGGTGCTTGTATTTTTATACACAGAGGGCTATCGCCCACAAAGTCACGGTGCTTGTATTTTTTATACACAGATGGCTATGGCCCACAAAGTCATGGTGCTTGTATTTTTATACACAGGGCTATCGCCCACAAAGTCACGGTGCTTGTATTTTTATACACAGATGGCTATGGCCCACAAAGTAACGGTGCTTGTATTTTTATACACAGAGGGCTATCACCCACAAAGTCATGGTGCTTGTATTTTTATACACAGAGGGCTATCGCCCACAAAGTCTCGGTGCTTGTATTTTTATACACAGAGGGCTATCGCCCACAAAGTCACAGTGCTTGTATTTTTATACACAGAGGGTTAACACCCACAAAGTCACGGTGCTTGTATTTTTATACACAGAGGGCTATCGCCACAAAGTCACGGTGCTTGTATTTTTTATACACAGATGGCTATGGCCCACAAAGTCACGGTGCTTGTATTTTTATACACAGGGCTATCGCCCACAAAGTCACGGTGCTTGTATTTTTATACACAGAGGGCTATCGCCCACAAAGTCACGGTGCTTGTATTTCTTATACACCGATGGCTTTGGCCCACAAAGTAACGGTGCTTGTATTTTTATACACAGAGGGCTATCACCCACAAAGTAACAGTGCTCGTATTTTTATACACAGAGGGCTATCACCCACAAAGTCACGGTGCTTGTATTTTTATACACAGAGGGCTATCGCCCACAAAGTCACAGTGCTTGTATTTTTTATACACAGAGGGTTAACACCCACAAAGTCACGGTGCTTGTATTTTTATACACAAAGGGCTATCGCCCACAAAGTCACGGTGCTTGTATTTTTATACACAGAGGGCTATCGCCCAAAAAGTCACGGTGCTTGTATTTTTTATACACAGATGGCTATGGCCCACAAAGTCATGGTGCTTGTATTTTTATACACAGGGCTATCGCCCACAAAGTCACGGTGCTTGTATTTTTATACACAGATGGCTATGGCCCACAAAGTAATGGTGCTTGTATTTTTATACACAGATGGCTATCGCCCACAAAGTCACAGTGCTTGTATTTTTATACACAGAGGGCTATCGCCCACAAAGTCACGGTGCTTATATTTTTTATACACAGAGGGCTATCGCCCACAAAGTCATGGTGCTTGTTATACACAGAGGGCTATCGCCCACAAAGTCACAGTGCTTGTATTTTTTATACACAGAGGGCTATCGCCCACAAAGTCATGGTGCTTGTTATACACAGAGGGCTATCGCCCCCAAAGTCACGGTGCTTGTATTTTTTATACACAGATGGCTATGGCCCATAAAGTCACGGTGCTTGTATTTTTATACACAGGGCTATCGCCGACAAAGTCACGGTGCTTGTATTTTTATACACCGGGCTATCGCCCACAAAGTCGCGGTGCTTGTATTCTTATACACAGAGGGCTATCGCCCACAAAGTCACAGTGCTTGTTATACACAGAGGGCTATCGCCCACAAAGTCACAGTGCTTGTTATACACAGAGGGCTATCGCCCACAAAGTAACGGTGCTTGTATTTTTTATACACAGATGGCTATGGTCCAGAAAGTCACGGTGCTTGTATTTTTATACACAGGGCTATCGCCGACAAAGTCACGGTGCTTGTATTTTTATACACCGGGCTATCGCCCACAAAGTCGCGGTGCTTGTATTCTTATACACAGAGGGCTATTGCCCACAAAGTCACGGTGCTTGTTATCACACAGAGGGCTATCGCCCACAAAGTCACAGTGCTTGTTATACACAGAGGGCTATCGCCCACAATGTCACAGTGCTTGTTATACACAGAGGGCTATCGCCCACAAAGTCACGGTGCTTGTATTTTTTATACACAGATGGCTATGGTCCACAAAGTCACGGTGTTTGTATTTTTTATACACAGAGGGCTATCGCCCACAAAGTCACGGTGCTTGTATTTTTTATACACAGATGGCTATGGCCCACAAAGTCACAGTGCTTGTATTTGTATACACAGAGGGCTATCGCCCACAAAGTCATGGTACTTGTATTTTTTATACACAGAGGGCTATCGCCCACAACGTCACGGTGCTTGTATTTTTATACACAGATGGCTATCTCCCACAAAGTAACAGTGCTTGTATTTTTTATACACAGGTGGCTTTGGCCCACAAAGTCACAGTGCTTGTATTTTTTATACACAGAGGGCTATCGCCCACAAAGTCACGGTGCTTGTATTTTTATACACAGAGGGCTATCGCCCACAAAGTCACGGTGCTTGTATTTTTTATACACAGATGGCAATGGCCCACAAAGTCATCGTGCTTGTATTTTTATACACAGAGGGCTTTCGCCACAAAGTCACGGTGCTTGTATTTTTTATACACAGATGGCTATGGCCCACAAAGTCACGATGCTTGTATTTTTATACACAGGGCTATCGCCCACAAAGTCACGGTGCTTGTATTTTTATACACAGAGGGCTATTGCCCACAAAGTCACGGTGCTTGTATTTTTTATACACCGATGGCTTTGGCCCACAAAGTAACGGTGCTTGTATTTTTATACACAGAGGGCTATCACCCACAAAGTAACAGTGCTTGTATTTTTATACACAGAGGGCTATCACCCACAAAGTCACGGTGCTTGTATTTTTATACACAGAGGGCTATCGCCCACAAAGTCACAGTGCTTGTATTTTTTATACACAGAGGGTTAACACCCACAAAGTCACGGTGCTTGTATTTTTATACACAAAGGGCTATCGCCCACAAAGTCACGGTGCTTGTATTTTTATACACAGAGGGCTATCGCCCACAAAGTCACGGTGCTTGTATTTTTTATACACAGATGGCTATGGCCCACAAAGTCATGGTGCTTGTATTTTTATACACAGGGCTATCGCCCACAAAGTCACGGTGCTTGTATTTTTATACACAGATGGCTATGGCCCACAAAGTAACGGTGCTTGTATTTTTATACACAGAGGGCTATCGCCCACAAAGTCATGGTGCTTGTATTTTTATACACAGAGGGCTATCGCCCACAAAGTCTCGGTGCTTGTATTTTTATACACAGAGGGCTATCGCCCACAAAGTCACAGTGCTTGTTATACACAGAGGGCTATCGCCCACAAAGTAACGGTGCTTGTATTTTTTATACACAGATGGCTATGGTCCACAAAGTCACGGTGCTTGTATTTTTATACACAGGGCTATCGCCCACAAAGTCACGGTGCTTGTATTTTTTATACACAGATGGCAATGGCCCACAAAGTCACAGTGCTTGTATTTTTATACACAGAGGGTTAACACCCACAAAGTCACGGTGCTTGTATTTTTATACACAGAGGGCTATCGCCACAAAGTCACGGTGCTTGTATTTTTTATACACAGATGGCTATGGCCCACAAAGTCACGGTGCTTGTATTTTTATACACAGGGCTATCGCCCACAAAGTCACGGTGCTTGTATTTTTATACACAGAGGGCTATCGCCCACAAAGTCACGGTGCTTGTATTTCTTATACACCGATGGCTTTGGCCCACAAAGTAACGGTGCTTGTATTTTTATACACAGAGGGCTATCACCCACAAAGTAACAGTGCTCGTATTTTTATACACAGAGGGCTATCACCCACAAAGTCACGGTGCTTGTATTTTTATACACAGAGGGCTATCGCCCACAAAGACACAGTGCTTGTATTTTTTATACACAGAGGGTTAACACCCACAAAGTCACGGTGCTTGTATTTTTATACACAAAGGGCTATCGCCCACAAAGTCACGGTGCTTGTATTTTTATACACAGGGCTATCGCCCACAAAGTCACGGTGCTTGTATTTTTATACACAAAGGGCTATCGCCCACAAAGTCACGGTGCTTTTATTTTTATACACAGGGCTATCGCCCACAAAGTCACGGTGCTTGTATTTTTATACACAGATGGCTGTGGCCCACAAAGTAACGGTGCTTGTATTTTTATACACAGATGGCTATCGCCCACAAAGTCACAGTGCTTGTATTTTTATACACAGAGGGCTGTCGCCCACAAAGTCACGGTGCTTGTATTTTTTATACACAGAGGGCTATCGCCCACAAAGTCATGGTGCTTGTTATACACAGAGGGCTATCGCCCACAAAGTCACAGTGCTTGTATTTTTTATACACAGAGGGCTATCGCCCACAAAGTCATGGTGCTTGTTATACACAGAGGGCTATCGCCCCCAAAGTCACGGTGCTTGTATTTTTTTATACACAGATGGCTATGGCCCATAAAGTCACGGTGCTTGTATTTTTATACACAGGGCTATCGCCGACAAAGTCGCGGTGCTTGTATTCTTATACACAGAGGGCTATCGCCCACAAAGTCGCGGTGCTTGTATTCTTATACACAGAGGGCTATCGCCCACAAAGTCACAGTGCTTGTTATACACAGAGGGCTATCGCCCACAAAGTAACGGTGCTTGTATTTTTTATACACAGATGGCTATGGTCCACAAAGTCACGGTGCTTGTATTTTTATACACAGGGCTATCGCCGACAAAGTCACGGTGCTTGTATTTTTATACACCGGGCTATCGCCCACAAAGTCGCGGTGCTTGTATTCTTATACACAGAGGGCTATTGCCCACAAAGTCACGGTGCTTGTAATCACACAGAGGGCTATCGCCCACAAAGTCACAGTGCTTGTTATACACAGAGGGCTATTGCCCACAAAGTCACAGTGCTTGTTATACACAGAGGGCTATCGCCCACAAAGTCACGGTGCTTGTATTTTTTATACACAGATGGCTATGGTCCACAAAGTCACTGTGTTTCTATTTTTTATACACAGAGGGCTATCGCCCACAAAGTCACGGTGCTTGTATTTTTTATACACAGATGGCTATGGCCCACAAAGTCACAGTGTTTGTATTTTTATACACAGATGGCTATGGCCCACAAAGTCATGGTACTTGTATTTTTTATACACAGAGGGCTATCGCCCTCAAAGTCACGGTGCTTGTATTTTTTATACACAGAGGGCTATTGCCCACAAAGTCGCGGTGCTTGTATTCTTATACACAGAGGGCTATTGCCCACAAAGTCACGGTGCTTGTAATCACACAGAGGGCTATCGCCCACAAAGTCACAGTGCTTGTTATACACAGAGGGCTATTGCCCACAAAGTCACAGTGCTTGTTATACACAGAGGGCTATCGCCCACAAAGTCACGGTGCTTGTATTTTTTATACACAGGTGGCTTTGGCCCACAAAGTCATGCTTGTATTTTTTATACACAGAGGGCTATCGCCCACAAAGTCATGGTGCTTGTATTTTTTATACACAGAGGGCTATCGCCCACAAAGTCACGGTGCTTGTATTTTTATACACAGAGGGCTATCGCCCACAAAGTCACGGTGCTTGTATTTTTATACACAGAGGGCTATCGCCCACAAAGTCACGGTGCTTGTATTTTTTATACACAGAGGGCTATCGCCCACAAAGTCACGGTGCTTGTATTTTGATACACAGAGGGCTATCGCCCACAAAGTCACGGTGCTTGTATTTTTTATACACAGAGGGCTATGGCCCACAAAGTCACGGTGCTTGTATTTTTATACACAGAGGGCTATCGCCCACAAAGTCACGGTGCTTGTATTTTTTATACACAGAGGGCTATCGCCCACAAAGTCACGGTGCTTGTATTTTGATACACAGAGGGCTATCGCCCACAAAGTAACAGTGCTTGTATTTTTTATACACAGAGGGCTATGGCCCACAAAGTCACGGTGCTTGTATTTTTATACACAGAGGGCTATCGCCCACAAAGTCACAGTGCTTGTATTTTTTATACAGAGAGGGCTATCGCCCACAAAGTCACAGTGCTTGTTATACACAGAGGGCTATCGCCCACAAAGTAACGGTGCTTGTATTTTTTATACACAGATGGCTATGGTCCACAAAGTCACGGTGCTTGTATTTTTATACACAGGGCTGTCGCCGACAAAGTCACGGTGCTTGTATTTTTATACACCGGGCTATCGCCCTCAAAGTCGCGGTGCTTGTATTCTTATACACAGAGGGCTATTGCCCACAAAGTCACGGTGCTTGTAATCACACAGAGGGCTATCGCCCACAAAGTCACAGTGCTTGTTATACACAGAGGGCTATCGCCCACAATGTCACAGTGCTTGTTATACACAGAGGGCTATCGCCCACAAAGTCACGGTGCTTGTATTTTTTATACACAGATGGCTATGGTCCACAAAGTCACGGTGTTTGTATTTTTTATACACAGAGGGCTATCGCCCACAAAGTCACGGTGCTTGTATTTTTTATACACAGATGGCTATGGCCCACAAAGTCACAGTGCTTGTATTTTTATACACAGATGGCTATGGCCCACAAAGTCACGGTGCTTGTATTTGTATACACAGAGGGCTATCGCCCACAAAGTCATGGTACTTGTATTTTTTATACACAGAGGGCTATCGCCCACAAAGTCACGGTGCTTGTATTTTTATACACAGATGGCTATCTCCCACAAAGTAACAGTGCTTGTATTTTTTATACACAGGTGGCTTTGGCCCACAAAGTCACAGTGCTTGTATTTTTTATACACAGAGGGCTATCGCCTACAAAGTCACGGTGCTTGTATTTTTATACACAGAGGGCTATCGCCCACAAAGTCACGGTGCTTGTATTTTTTATACACAGATTGCAATGGCCCACAAAGTCATCGTGCTTGTATTTTTATACACAGAGGGCTTTCGCCACAAAGTCACGGTGCTTGTATTTTTTATACACAGATGGCTATGGCCCACAAAGTCACGGTGCTTGTATTTTTATACACAGGGCTATCGCCCACAAAGTCACGGTGCTTGTATTTTTATACACAGAGGGCTATTGCCCACAAAGTCACGGTGCTTGTATTTTTTATACACCGATGGCTTTGGCCCACAAAGTAACGGTGCTTGTATTTTTATACACAGAGGGCTATCACCCACAAAGTAACAGTGCTTGTATTTTTATACACAGAGGGCTATCACCCACAAAGTCACGGTGCTTGTATTTTTATACACAGAGGGCTATCGCCCACAAAGTCACAGTGCTTGTATTTTTTATACACAGAGGGTTAACACCCACAAAGTCACGGTGCTTGTATTTTTATACACAAAGGGCTATCGCCCACAAAGTCACGGTGCTTGTATTTTTATACACAGAGGGCTATCGCCCACAAAGTCACGGTGCTTGTATTTTTTATACACAGATGGCTATGGCCCACAAAGTCACGGTGCTTGTATTTTTATACACAGATGGCTATGGCCCACAAAGTAACGGTGCTTGTATTTTTATACACAGAGGGCTATCGCCCACAAAGTCATGGTGCTTGTATTTTTATACACAGAGGGCTATCGCCCACAAAGTCTCGGTGCTTGTATTTTTATACACAGAGGGCTATCGCCCACAAAGTCACGGTGCTTGTATTTTTTATACACAGATGGCAATGGCCCACAAAGTCACAGTGCTTGTATTTTTATACACAGAGGGTTAACACCCACAAAGTCACGGTGCTTGTATTTTTATACACAGAGGGCTATCGCCACAAAGTCACGGTGCTTGTATTTTTTATACACAGATGGCTATGGCCCACAAAGTCACGGTGCTTGTATTTTTATACACAGGGCTATCGCCCACAAAGTCACGGTGCTTGTATTTTTATACACAGAGGGCTATCGCCCACAAAGTCACGGTGCTTGTATTTCTTATACACCGATGGCTTTGGCCCACAAAGTAACGGTGCTTGTATTTTTATACACAGAGGGCTATCACCCACAAAGTAACAGTGCTCGTATTTTTATACACAGAGGGCTATCACCCACAAAGTCACGGTGCTTGTATTTTTATACACAGAGGGCTATCGCCCACAAAGACACAGTGCTTGTATTTTTTATACACAGAGGGTTAACACCCACAAAGTCACGGTGCTTGTATTTTTATACACAAAGGGCTATCGCCCACAAAGTCACGGTGCTTGTATTTTTATACACAGAGGGCTATCGCCCAAAAAGTCACGGTGCTTGTATTTTTTATACACAGATGGCTATGGCCCACAAAGTCATGGTGCTTGTATTTTTATACACAGGGCTATCGCCCACAAAGTCACGGTGCTTGTATTTTTATACACAGATGGCTATGGCCCACAAAGTAACGGTGCTTGTATTTTTATACACAGATGGCTATCGCCCACAAAGTCACAGTGCTTGTATTTTTATACACAGAGGGCTATCGCCCACAAAGTCACGGTGCTTGTATTTTTTATACACAGAGGGCTATCGCCCACAAAGTCATGGTGCTTGTTATACACAGAGGGCTATCGCCCACAAAGTCACAGTGCTTGTATTTTTTATACACAGAGGGCTATCGCCCACAAAGTCATGGTGCTTGTTATACACAGAGGGCTATCGCCCCCAAAGTCACGGTGCTTGTATTTTTTATACACAGATGGCTATGGCCCACAAAGTCACAGTGCTTGTATTTTTATACACAGAGGGCTATCGCCACAAAGTCACGGTGCTTGTATTTTTTATACACAGATGGCTATGGCCCACAAAGTCACAGTGCTTGTATTTTTTATACACAGAGGGCTATCACCCACAAAGTCACGGTGCTTGTATTTTTATACACAGATGGCTAAGGCCCCTAGAGTCTCGGTGATTGTATACACAGTGGGGTAAGCACCAAAAAAAGCTTTATTTTGTTTTTCTTTTTAAACTTTAAACTTTTTTCTTTTTTTTTTATTACACACAGCCACTTGCAGTCAGTGTACCCCCTTACACAATTACAGCCACTTGTGAATCTTTGGACACAGCACTTGATCAGCAGAGTATAGCGCAGCATACATCAGCATGCAGTGTGCCCTCTTCCTGTCACTTTTGCCAGCGCAGCCAATTGTGAGTCTCTTGACACAGCACTTAATTAGCAGAGTATAGCGCATCATCAGTGTGCAGTGTCTCCCCCTATACAGCCACTCAGCGTGCCCCCTCAGCCAGACAGCCCACATGCAGAGTTGCGCGCAGTACGGAGCGTGCAGGAGAAGTGGCGCCGAGTGGACTCGGATCCCCACTGTTCTGAGCAGTTCAGATTCCACAGAATCCAAACCGCTCAACTCTACTTCTTACAGATATGTTTCTCCTTCCCTTATAGCGTAGATGGTGGGAAAGCAAACACATAGACCTGCTTGTACCTATGTGCGCCACAAAATGTCTCCAGTGACCAATACCACAATATGGAGCCCTGCTGATGTGATTACCGGGGTTTCCTGAAGGAGAGACGCGCCCAAGTCTCAGAGAATATTGTAGAATAATATAAAGAGCGTAATTCAGAGGTGTAGGCAGAAGCTGCCATTCTTCCCTGGTGTACATCCGTCAGTATGAATGTGCGAGGACGGAGACACCCACTTTGAGTGTTTTGTAGACGCTGTAATGCCGCTTGGTGCGGCTTTAAACACCCCCCCATCGTTCCCACCTTTGAAACGTGCACCTATTCTGTGACAGATGTAGATTGTCCATCAGAATATAGCCATCAGTGTGAGCATTTGAGCACCTGTATTTGTAAACACTTCAGCTAGAAGCCTGCGACACTTTCATAACACGCCCATAAGACGGACCATCTCTGCGCCGCTGTTTAGCTACCTCCCTGTAACCGCCCAGGAACGCCCAGCACCTTCTCCAAGACATTTCTGATACTGTGTGTCTCAATCGCAGCAGCGCCCCTGTGTGTACACTCTATGTAATGTATGCGCCTCAACTATCACATTGCTTCAAGGTACGGAAAAAACTATACTGTACAGTAGCCCATAGGCCACTATAGGCTATCAACATCTGAAAATGGCATTAGCTACTGAGCCTAAGATCCATATTGCTATACAATATGGTGATTGTTAAATTTGAAAGCTTTGCAGCCCAGATAGAAACTGATGGGGGATGCTTTTTACGGTCGAAAATGGAGGTAGCGCCTTCATGTATCCTTGGGATGCTTCATTTTTATGGGTAGCTGTTTTTGGGGGATTTCCCACAAAAATACAGTGATGAATATGCCCCTTTGTGAGATAGCTATGGGCGCTGTGGCAACATGTGATGTAATGATTAGCTCATGTGACGTGTCCAAGATGTTGTGTAGTGTGCATGTATAGAATGTAACAGAAAAGTACTATGAACATGTCTGGTGGTTAGCACATTTTGGGAGAACCAGGGGTCTATTTACTAAGCCTTGGTTGGAGATGAAGTGAACAGAGATAAAATACCAACCAACCAGCTCCTAACTGTCATTTTTCAAACACAGCCTGTGACATGGCAGTTAGGAGCTGATTGGCTGGTACCTTATCTCCATTCACTTTATCTCTATCCAAAGCTTAGTAAATAGACCCCCAAGTCTCCTATGTCTATATAGGTCCTCTTTGCCCCTTCCCTCATAACCACTGAATGGTGACATGACAGGGAAAATGACCATCCACTTCAATTGTAGAGTCTCCTGGACACTGCATTTTGCTCCCTGCAGAAATGTTTAGTATTGTAGCGTCCTTGGTGTTGATGGAACCTAAATATCAGCATATAATTTTGTTTGGACTATTTTGCAACTTCTAGGCACAATTTATTAGAGATGTGCGCTGACCCCCGTGTTTTGGTTTTGGATCTGGATCTTCCCTGGTTTTGGATCTGGATTTTTTTTGCCAAGATCTCACCTTCGTGTGTTGTTTTTCGGTTTTGGTTTTGGATCTGGATTTTTTCTTTAAAAAATCATAAAAACAGCTAGAATCACATAAATGGGTCTGTTTTTGTTCCTACAGTATTATTAACCTCAATAACACTTATTTCCATTTGTTTCCAGTGAATTTTGACCACCTCACAGCTCACTATATTGTTTTCATCCAGTTTAGGCCCAAAATTCGCACCAAGCTAGCTGGCTGACTAAGTTAAGCGGCAGCAGTGGGCGGCACAAACACGTGGCAGTTCCACTTCCAACATGGCACAACAGAAAACAAATGTTTATATTATTCAAGAGAGGCCTGAGGGAGTTGGAGTATGTATGTAGTTGAAGGCAGGGCAGGGACAGGAAGGGTTGATTGGTAGTAAATTTAATTTCATTTTTTGATTCCGAAGAAAATTTATGAGGGAGAAGGGGAGGGGAGGAGGCATTTACAAAAATATATTTGACACACTCACATCAGTCCTTGCCCCAGAAGGATCCTTGAGCGCCATGCCTGCTGCTGCTGCTGCTGCTGGATTTTCTCATCCCAGAAGGTGACCAAGAAGACTTCTAGTAGTGCTTTCCACATAAAAAAAAGCATTTCCCAACCTGTACAGGGACATTAAAAAAAAACATAGTTAGTGGCCTCAAAGTGCCACTTAACCAGCACACATATGTGGACAAGCATAACATCTATGATTTAAGGCAGGGGTAGCCAACCCTGGTCCCCGAGAGCTACCAACAGTGCATGTTTTCCAGGTCTACTCACAGAATCACAAGTGTAATAAATAATTAAATGTGTTGGTGAGTAATTAATACACCTGTCCACCAGCTAGGTGGTCTGGAAAACGTGAACTGTTAGTAGCTCTCAAGGACCGATATTGGCTACCCCTGATTTAAGGCATTATGTTGTGTACTTTCTTGAGAATCCTGCGCCTGGTTCTGCGGTTAGGAGTGGATTTTCATCCCAGAAGAGGACCAGGAAGAATGCTTTCCAAAAACAATTGACTTAAATAATCCTTTGCAAACCTTCTGTAAAGACATTTCCCAACCTGTACAGTAGGGGTTCCCAACCACGGTCCTCAAGGCACACTAACAGTCCAGGTTTTAGGGATAGCCTTACTTGAGCACAAGTGACTTAATTAGTACTTCATTTATTTTGATTTAACCATGTGTGCACAATCATGGATATAACTAAAACCAGGACTGTTAGTGTGCCTTGAGGACCGAGGTTGGGAATCACTGCTGTACAGGGACATTAAAAAAAAGAGTTAGTTAGTGGCCTTCAAACTGCCATTGTTTCCACTGTCCACTTAACCATATCAGATATGTGAACAAGCAGAACAGAGCATTAACTGCAACATTTCAGATTTAAGGTTTAAGTATTACGTTGTGTCTTTGTTGGGAATTCTTGAGCGCCATGCCTGCTTGCTGGGAGTGAACGGACACAGATCTGAAGAGAAAGAGATACATGTAAATAACTACTGGCAGGAAAAAGAGGCAATTTGGGGGTAATTTTAGTTTGCCTAAAGTTTCTAAAAATGAAAAGTGTTCATGTTGCCCAGAGCAACCAATCAGATTGTAGTTATAATTTCTCTATTGCATTCTAGAAAATGATAGACAAGATCTGCTTGGTTGCTATGGGCAACATGAACACTTTTTATACAAATTTATACAGGTGAGTGATTTGTTAAACCTGTGTAACAAACATTTAATAAAAGTGATCATGTCTATTAATACTTTTAATATGTATTTTATCATGATCTTATCGGCAATTGCAATTTAGAAGAGGCGCCACTTGTAACACTCAAAAAGTGCATGACAAGTACTATGCAACTCACTTTACTATCTGTTGTCCATATTTTAACAAAAAAGATATATAAAAAGATGTAAATATAACACACACACACACGTCTTTGGATGGACTGCAAAGCAAGCTTAAAATAAGGTACCAGTATAATAACAGAAAAAGATACTGGTACTCACCAAAACTGCTGTGCGTCCTATGGCCAAGTAAGTGATTCCCTGGTATACAATGATTACTAATAAAGATCAATGTTTTAATTGTGTAATTACTACAAAGAGTAACCAATGCACTGCCAATAAATACCTTTCTGCATATCTGTAAAGATTAGGCGGTAACGCATCCAATAAATTATTAGTATATACTGCAATATAAGATTATATTAGAGCACCTCCCGATTTTTAAGGCCGTTGCGGGAGGGTAGACAAGTATGTACAAATTCCAGGCAGGGGTGTTAAAATGAAGCAGTGACGACTGAACAACTTCCTGTTTCCGGGAAAAAAAGGGTGTTAATACTCAGTACCATTGAGTACCGACAGAGAGCAAAAGACTGATGGTACTTAACCCCCCCCACCCCCCCCCCCAAAAAAAAAAAAAAATCCCATTGAGGAGTGAGAGGCGGGGCAACGATTATGCAATTCTACTCTCTCTGGGAGTCTGGGAAACCACTCTAAAATTCGGAAGTCTCCCTGACAGTCCAGCAGTGTGGACCAGTATGCACAAAAGTGACATTTATTTATTTATATCCTGCATATTACCAGTCATACCCATCCTACAACAGAAGAAGCAGATTGATTTTCTAGGGACCCTTTTCAAAATCGGAATAGTGGCCGGCACATAATAATGCACTAGATGGTCAAATAGTTGCATTTGCGCAAATAGAAAAGATGGGTACACGGGGTATTGTGCAAGTCCCTCAATCACCTTTATTGAGGGCAAAACAGACACAAACAGAAGGATCACATAAATACATCAGTCACAGAGAAATCAGAGCGGAAAGCATCCTTCCTTCACATCAGAGTCAAGATAGCATCACAGTGATCATCAGGGTGACAATGGGTTCACTTGAGTTGTACTGTTTGCATGACAATAGACCCTTAGAAATGAGACGCGCCGTGTTTGAGGTTCACCTGCAAACTGTTCTTAGTCTGCAATTATCTACAGCAGAGTTTACTGGAATAATGGAAAATGTGAGGCAGCTGTGTGCTGTTTTGTATGAGAGCGATGACAGTAATGTGGCTGATGACGCTATTGTCGATGATAATGAATTTAAAAATATTTGGGAGTAGGAACACGATTTATCTCTCTGCAGATCCTGCTCAAATTCCTCACAATGCTAAAACGGTTCCCTGTTTACATCACTTCACTGCCGTCTCCCAAATTCAGATAAAGAGAGGGGACGTCATTGTGTATCTTATTGAGCTGGATACATACATGAGGGGAGTTGGATGCATTTACTATCCAAAGAATAGAAAAAAAAACCTGTTTGGATCCCTCTTGGGGAGTTATCCGAAAAGAAGGCCATTGGCAATGCGATCTATAGATGACATCACCTACTGGGTGTGAGCTTGATACATATTGTAAGTGCGGTCAAACCTCAGAAAACTGCAGTTTGACCACATTTTAGTGTTAGTACATACTGCCCTTTGTCTCCCTAGTCCACTTGCTTCATGGTCTGCTCCTGTCACTCTTGAATTTTCTTAATTTCTACTACCCTTGTCTTCTGCCCACTGCCTCACGCTTACGATGCCCACAAAATGTTTTAAAAATAAACAGTTCATTTAAACAGTCAGTTCTGTCATCTATCACCCTTATTTTTTAGCCAGCCCCAAGCCTGTATATTCCCATGTCTCCTATCTGCTTCCATTTACCTTATACTTATGTGACCCCTTATTTCATTGCCTACACCAGTGGTTCACAATTTTTTTCTGCCGAGACACACTGAAGAGTGGCATCCACATACGAGACACACTGAAGAGTGGCATCCACATACAAGATACACTGAAGAGTGGCATCCACATACAAGACACACTGAAGAGTGGCATCCACTTTTCTCAGCTGCGCCCTGGCTGGCCCCCCAATCAGCATCTGATGTCACTGACGTTCATGGTTGGCTCCAGGAGGAGCCACACCCTGTGCAGGAATGGGACAGCACCTGTTATCTCCACGCGACAGACCGAAAAGGGGGCGTGACCTAATTACCATCAGTGGCAAACGCAGGATTTCTAGAGGGGGGTTTCCAAATGCTTGATTTTAGAGTGAGTGTGGCCAGTCCATGAAGAGGGCATAATTAGTACTTATCCAGCTTTAATATGCATCATACAATGTGTATTGTGTGTCATAATTCCAGCATATACAGGATCACAGTAAGTTATTAGATGCGGCAGTGGGGCCATCCTGTCTGAGCTCAATATTTTTATTTTAGATGTGGGCACCATTGGAGCAAGTCCGGGAGTCTGGAGGAGCAGCAGAAGAGCTTAGCAGTGCCCTTAACATATATGTACATATTGGGCTCTATAGCAGTGCCTCCCTAACAGTGCATGTTTTCCAGATCTCCTAGTTGGTGCATAGGTTATTTATTACTGGTTGATACATGTTAAAAGATCCACAGGTGGTGCTAAATATTTCATTTGTGATACTGAGAAGAACATGTAGCACTAGTAAAATTCTATTATATTACTGTTTCTACTGTGGTCATGGTATGTACTGGGGAGGTTTTTTTTCAGGCAGACGGACACCCCCCCTGCATTTGTCTATGACCATAGGTCTCGCCCCTAGATGATGTTTTTGTGGGCATGTCCGTATGGCACACCTCCCATTTCATGTCAGGCTGGAGGGAAAGCCCAGCACTCCATCACAGTCGCGCTCTGCTTAGCAAAGCAGAGCTGCTGCGGTGGAGGTCCCCAACCTCCCGACCGCCCATGTGACACTTCAGTCCGCGGCTGGAACAGCGGGACAGTGCCCAAAAAATGGCACTGTCCCGCTAAAATCGAGATGACTGGGAAGGGTGTGCCCTCTATGGGGTGGCGGCCATGTTCGACCGCACTGGTCGAACTCCCCAAGAGCCGTCCCTGCCGACGCTGATTGGGACATGCACAGTGCATGCAGACATCTGTGTCCAGGGGAGGCCTGCCCCTTAAATCCCCCATCAACTATAAGGAATATCCATGTCCACAGCCTTTAAAAATGAAAAAGTGCCAACAAAATAAACAAGTGTCCAGGCCTCTCACGTCACACAACTTATTTTGCAGATTCCTCATATTCTTTATCTCAAAAAGGAAAGTTTTGCTGCTCATGAACGGGAAATGTGTTATCAGGAGAATAAAGGAGAACATTGATATGCAAGTGGTAACAAAAACCCTATTTCTGGAATAGCAGATTGGCAAATTTCCTACGCCTGAGTTATGTTCTTCCTCCACGATGATAAAAACCCACATGGAGCATCGTCACTGCTGCAGCTGCTGCCTGTATAAGTCTGTGAACCCGGGAGGATGGATGAGGGGGCTGACATTGACCTGCTACAATATCATCCTATATGACTATGAGCTTCCAATTACAGCCTTTCAGGATGGTAAATATTACTAATCTGAGATGAGGCATCAACATAAATACAACGAAATACAATGAAGAAATTGAACTGAGTGCATATATGGTGTAAAGCCATTTAACCCCTTCAGGACCTGCAATTTCCCCCCGTGCTGCCAAATTTCCATTAGAAATATTTCCTTTACCGCTTAGCAACGTAAACTGGAGCCATGAAAATGTCAAAACACATTTACAATTTAATGCTGGATTATTCCAGTCTGTTTTCTTCTTTGTGCATTTCCAGACGCAAGCCAGAGATGCGCTTTAATTTACTAGGTATCCGTCCGGCACTATGCACACTAGTGTGCAGGTTTTATTCGGCAGGTGGTACAGTGAAGCATAGTATGGACCTGTGGTACCAAACCTGAGAAATGTGCGATGAGGAGAGCGCATGCGATGCCTCCATCCACACTGCATCCAGGTGACTGAGCCGGGGGTCCCCAGGACCTGCCAGAGCTCAGCTGGGGGCCTGATCTCCCACATGTGTTACTGCACATGCGCGTCCTATTGGCGTATATTTCTTCCCAAGCATTCCATGTTAATGGATGTACCCTCCGAGACTCCCATTATTACAGAGCCTGCAGAGTACGGCTAGTACACTATAACACCAATGCTATCATAAAGGGGCATAGCACCACTAACTACCAGGGTGTTTGTCATCATACCACCCGGTGCAATAGTGCTCCTGGCTTCTCTATACAATTACTATACCTGTACATCCCTGTGCCTCCATGCTTCATGTTGTTTGTACCTGGCTAAGCTGGACCATGTGTGGACTAACCGCCACCAGCAGCAACATACTGCTCAACACGCTCAACACTAGGGATGTGCGCCGGACCATTTTTGCCGGATTTGGATTTGGTTCTAATTCGTCGTCCGGCTTTGGATTTGCCAAACTGCGGTGACTGGCTTTGGATTTGGATTTGGATTTTTTTACAAAAATTGACAAAAAAAGCTAAAATCACATAAATTGGTCTTTTTTTTCTTCCTAGAGTATTATTAACCTCAATAACATTAATTTCCAGTCAATTTAGACCATATCACAGCTTATAATATTGTTTTCAACATTATTGGCCAAAGGTTGCAGTGAGCTGACTGGTTACTAAGCGACAAAGCAGCGGCACAATGACACAGACACCACAGTATAAAGCACATCTATGACACATTGCCACACAGCAGTGGCAGAAATGAAAAGTAGTGCACCCACCCAGTGGGGTACGGCCAGCAGAGTCACAGTACTTGTTTACAAAGTGGGCTACGGCCCTAGGAGTCACAGTGCACAATCTTATTCGCATTACACCGCACATAGGGCCTGATTCACCTTACACCATAAAGTAGTGCCTCTTATTTATGTTACGACACACAGTAGTGCCCCTTTTACACAATGCCCACAGTAGTGACCCTTTTACACAATGCCCACAGTAGCGGTGTCCCTTACACAATGTCCCCCAGCAGTGGTGCCCCCCTATGCAGTCCCCTTAGTAGTAGGGTCCACTATGCAGTGCCCCCAGTAGAATGCCCCCCAGTAGTATGCCCCCCATTAGCAGGCCCCCCCAGTAGTATGCCCCCCATTAGCATGCCACCCAGTAGTATGCCCCCCATTAGCATGCCACCCAGTAGTATGCCCCCCCAGTAGTAGGCTGCCCCAGTAGCAGGCCCCCCACAGTAGTAGCCCCCCCTGTAGTATGGCCCCCCCTGTAGTAGGCTGCCCCAGTAGCAGCCCCCCCCAGTAGTAGTAAGCCCCCCCAGTAGTATGGCCCCCCCAGTAGCAGGCCCCTCAGTAGTATGGCCCCCCCAGTAGCAGACCCCCCCCCAGTAGCAGGCCCCTCTGTAGTATGGCCCCCCCAGTAGTATAGCCCCCCCCAGTAGCAGACCCCCCCAGTAGTATGGCCCCCCCGCACCCCCAGTAGCAGACCCCCCCCCAGTAGCGCCCCCGGCCCTTGCACAAATAAAAAAATAAAAACTTACCTGTATCCCCGCTCCCGCGCCGTCCGCTCTGTCACACGCTGAGAAGGGAGCCGGAAGACGGAGCTCATGTGTGAGCTCCAGCCGGCTCCCTCCATGCAGCAGCCAATGAGAGTCTGTGTGACTCTCATTGGCTGCTGTAACAAACACACAGCTGCCGTTGGCGGCTGTGTGTCTGTGTAGGGCAGAGCGCTATCACTGCGCTCTGCCCTACACGCGAGGAGACCTGATGTCGGATTCTCTAGTGAGAATCCGACATCAGGCGGCCGCCGTTCGGCCCCGTACGGGGATCCGAGTCAGGCGGTGAACACCCGAACAGGGTTCGGGTGGACTCGGATCCCCAATGTTCGAAGCGGTTCGGATTCCATAGAATCCGAACCGCTCATCTCTACTTAACACCAGAGGCGGATATTAGCTAGGGGCTGCAAGACTGCCCCCGCCCTCCCAGTATAATCTGCCACCTCCAGTAAGCCCGTGAGTCTGTGCAGAGGCAGATCTACTGTGAAACTAATGAAGCTTAAGCTTCAGGGCCTCTAACCCAGGGGGGGGGTTAGAACCATTTTTCTTTTATTGAGTGAATATTGCAACAAAATCAATGGAGTTTTTTTAAGTGCCTGTTATTAAAATAAAGTTATTTTAGTGATAGAAACATAAACCAATGGGTTAAAGTATTTAATATTGACTTAGAATATGCTCTACAGTAGTGCATGTAGGGGGGATTTCTGAATACCCATAAACCCCCCTGGTCAGTACTGGCCAGCAGACACTATCTACAGCTCCAACCAGAGGATGGCTCTTATGAGCCGGCTGGGCGCAGAGAATAGAGAGCTGCTGCCAGTGTCACTGCTGTGCAGTACTGCCAGGTACCACTAGATGCTCCCATCTCCATTTGTGCTGTCCCATCTGCCAGAAGTTGGCCCTGCAGTGCTGACCACAAACTGAAAGCTGAGCTGACTAAGGGATGGCGTGCAGCTTAGAGGCGGGAGCATGCATCGTGATGGAAAGACCTGACTCAGGGGGAATCCTGAGATCCCACTCAGGAGGATCAATAGCTGGGATCCTACAGAGGAAGTAAGTTTGGGTTTTTATGTGCTTTATCTACAGTGTCTCTATCTCTCTCTCTTGGTGGTTCTACATCTATCTATCTATCTATCTACAGTGTTTCACTTTCTGGGGGTTTCTACATATATCTATCTATATACAGATCATAACCTTATCACCTGCATACTCTCCTCCATTACGTCAACCTCAGTGCCAATCAAATCAACCAATCCTCCTCAAACCCGCAGAGATATTAATGCTATTCATTTTGAATAACTATCCACCTCTCTGCAACAATCACTCTTACCTATTTCTAATTTCACTTTTCCTGAGACTGCTGTATCACACCTAAACCAGACCCTAGAACTAGCCCTTGATGAAGTAGCTCCAGCTACCCATCAAACTCGGCGTAGACTTAGACGTCAACCGTGGCATTCCAAATTGACAAGACACCTACAAGAACTCTCATGTAAAGTAGAACGTCATTGGCGAAAGTCTCGTACCCCAAGTGACTTCCTCACATGTAAGACTATCTACAACTCTTACCGTAATGCACTGGACAATGCCAAACATATTTCCAATCTGTCATCTCTGCCCAAGCCTCTAATCCCAAGCAACTTTTTAATACATTTAAATCACTTCTTAACCCTCAGTCACCCAACCCACCTGCTACTATAAGTGCACAAGAACTTGTTTCCTATTTCAAGAACAAGATTGATAATATCCGAAATGAAATGGTATGCACTTCCTCAGCCAGGGACTTGTTCAATTCCCTACCTGAACCCAGTGGCACATTCACATAATTTGACCCCACTAATGAAGATTATCTACACTCTTCTCATCCTCCTACTTTACTACCTCTCCTCTTGATCCTATACCCTCACAAATCAGTAAAGCTTTGTTTCCTGTGTTCATCCCACACTTAACTAAAATCTGTAATCTCTCTTTCTCTACTGGTATCTTTCCAACACTGTTCAAGCTTGCAGTGATCACTCCCATTTTGAAAAAATAAATAAAAAAATTGACCCTAATGCTCTCAAATTACCATCCTATCTCCCAGCTCCCTTGCCCCTCCAAGCTACTGGAGAGACTTGCCTACACCCGCCTCACACACTTTCTTAACATTCACAACTTATTGGACCCACTTCAGTCCGGCTTTCATTCCCAGCACGCCACTGAGACAGCACTAACTAAGGTGGTAAATGATCTGGTCACTGCCAAGGCCATTATACACTTCTAATTCTTCTAGATCTCTATGCTGCCTTTGACACTGTTGACCACTCTCTTCTCAAACAAACACTACAATCCCTAGGTCTTCAAGACACAGCCCTTTCTTGGTTCTCATCCTTACTATCTAATCACTCTTTCACTGTTTGCATTTATGATTCTACCTCCACTTCGCTACTTCTATCAGTTGGAGTACCACAAGACTCAGTCTTAGGTCCTCTGCTTTTCTCAATCTATACCTCCTCTCTTGGAAAACTATTCAGCTCTTTTGTTTTTCAGTATCATCTGCACGCGGACAATACTCAAATTTACCTATCCTCCCCAGATTTGTCACCATCTGTGCTGCAGGGGTGTATCTACCCATTGGCCAGGATGGCACTCGCCAGGGGCACCGACCAAAGGGGGAGCCCCGTCTGGCAGTGCCACCAGCAGTCAAGGGGTGGACAAGTCTCCCGGCCCCACAAGTGTAGGGCAGACCACAGTGAGAGCGGTCTGCCCTACACAGTTTACAAACAGACAGCTGCCAGTGGCTGTCTGTACAGGGGTGGCCACAACTGGGGGCAATTTAGGGGGGGTGCCCACAACTGGGGGCACTGTACAGGGGTGGCCACTACTGGGTGAAATTTAGGGGGGTTGACCAATGCTGGGGGCACTGTATAGGGGTGACCACTACTGGGGGCAATTTAGGGGGGTGGCCACTACTGGGGGCACTGTATAGGGGGAATACTACTGGGGGCACTGTATAGGGGGGAATACTACTGGGGTCCATGCAGCATATGGGGGTCTACTACT
Source organism: Taudactylus pleione (assembly GCA_031769625.1). Lineage (NCBI taxonomy): Eukaryota > Metazoa > Chordata > Amphibia > Anura > Myobatrachidae > Taudactylus > Taudactylus pleione. The sequence goes on from JAUIMM010001164.1 coordinate 828,415, forward strand.
GGGGGGAATGCAACATTGGGGGGACTACTACTGGGGCCACTGTATAGGGGAACTACTGCTGAGGACACTATATAGGGTGGACTACTACTAGGGGCAATGCAGCTTAAGGGGGGATTACTACTGAGGGATTACTACTGGGGCACTACATAGGGGGGGTAGGGGGGCGTCAGTCCATTACATTGCCAGGGGCACTTGGATCCCTAGATACACCCCTGCTGTGCTGGTCCGTGTCACTGAATGTGTCTGCCATTTCATCTAGGATGTCCCCTTGCCACCTCAAACCTAATATATCCAAAACAGAATTAATTATATTTCCACCGGGCAATATTAGTTACCAACCTGATATCTCTATTACTGTTGACAACTCGACAATCAGCCCCACCTCACAAGCTCGCTGCGTAGGTGTCATCCTTGACTCTGAACTGTCTTTTGTTCCCCACATTCAATCTGTCTCTAAATTCTGTTACATACATCTAAAAAACATAGCCAAAATTCGACCATATCTTACACAAGACACTGCAAAAACTCTAATACATGCACTCACTATTTCCCGTTGACTATTGGAATAGCCTCCTTATTGGTCTTCCCAAAAACAGGCTCTCCCCACAACAATCCATTTTGAATGCAGCTGCAAGGCTGATCTTTCTCACCAAACATTCAGTGTCTGCTGATCCACTCTGTCAGTCCCTCCATAGGCTGCCGGTCTTCTACCGTATTCAATTTAAATTACTTACACTCACACATAAAGCTATTAACCAAACCACACCAACATACATATCTTTACTTATCTCAAAATATCTTCCAACCCGACATCTCTGCTCTGCACAAAATCTGCGTCTCTCATCCCCACGCATTACTTGTTCCCATGTACAGTTACAGGACTTTTTTTGGGCTGCACCCACCCTGTGGAATGCCCCCCCACGCACAATAAGACTTTCCACTAGTTTCCAAACATTCAAGCGTTCTCTGAAAACTCACCTCTTCAGACAAGCTTATCGGATTCCCAGACCGCCCACATAACCTTTTATAGCTTCCCTATCTAACTCTCTTCTTATAGTAAACACCTATCACATCTTCTCTTTCTTCAATTTAACATCCTCCTAACCCTAGGCCAACTTTCCAGTGTGATTGGATCATACAGCCCACCAAGAACATCTGCAATCGGGCTGAATCTATTTGCAATATGTAGCACCTATCCTTGTGTATCAACACTTATTACCCTATAGATTGTAAGCTTGTGAGCAGGGCCCTCTTACCTTAATGTATGTCTTTTACGTATGTCTGTCTGTCAACCCAGTAAAATGTTAATGTTGATTCAAATTGTAAAGCGCAACGGAATTTGCTGCGCTATATAAGAAACTGTTAATAAATAAATAATAATCTACAGTGTCTCAACCTCTGGGAGTTTCTACATCTATCTATCTATCTATCTATCTATCTATCTATCTATCACATACTGTATCTATCTATCTCTCTATCTATCTATCTATCTATCTATCTATCTATCTCTCTCTCTCTGGGGGGGTTTCTACATCTATCTATCTATCTATCTATCTATCTATCTATCTATCTATCTATCTATCGTCTCTCTCTGGGGGGTATCTACATCTATCTATCTATCTATCTATCTATCTCTCTGGGGGTTTCTACATCTATCTATCTATCTATCTATCTATCTATCTATCTATCTATCTATCTATCTATCGTCTCTCTCTGGGGGGTATCTACATCTATCTATCTATCTATCTATCTATCTATCTATCTATCTATCTATCTATCTATCTATCGTCTCTCTCTGGGGGGTATCTACATCTATCTATCTACCTATCTATCTATCGTCTCTCTCTGGGGGGTATCTACATCTATCTATCTACAGTCTCTCATTCTTTGTTTTTTTTTTTATATATATCTCTGCCCTTTGGACCTTGTTGGATGTTGCCCTGTTGTTGCTGGTTTCAAAAGCTCCCCCATAATAGTTCAAGCTTCAGGGCCCCAAAACTGCAGATCTGCCACTGAGCTTGGGCACTGGCTTCGCTGGCACTGATGTGGTTTCCCTTCGGAAGCGCTACCTGCCAATCACCCACAGTGCAGACAGTGCCAGGGTGTTTTCTCCCCCTGAGACTGCCAGTTCGGGCTGCGATTAACAAAGTTACACAATCATCTCTACATTTTGTGACATCACATTCAGAGATGTTATTTATTATTCAAGGATATACCACACTATATTACTTTCTTTTTATATTTTATTCCATCATTTGTGGGAGCTTTTGCTTCATTTATCACCAGTAGAAGTCTGCTGAAAATCATTAATGGAAGACTCTGAATAACGACTGCCATTATCCTTCGGGACAATATATGATAAGATGAACTTGAAATATTGATTCTCATCATTTGGCCGCACCCCCTATTTAAATATGTGCTAATGGCGGCAAATTATTGCGAGGGAGCAGAGCTAAATGAAGAAACGTGTTATGCCCCGCCCCCATCGGCGCCCAACTGCTTACCTACCCGGGCTTCTCCTGGGGAGGAAAAAAAAAATATGCAAGTATGCTCCTGTGCCTCTCCAATTGCCTCTCCAATCGTGTTAGGACTGCCGGTCCTAATCCCCTCTGATTATCACCTCCTCACTCCCGCCTCTAATGGTGCACACACACGGAGCAATCAGACAGAGATAACGAAATCGCTGTCTGATCATCCTGCACCCTCCCTGGTGTAATGGATGATCGATATCAGTGGTTCTCAAACTCGGTCCTCAGGACCCCACACAGTTCACGTTTTGCAGATGCACAGGTGTAATCATTACTCAATGACACATTTTAAAAGGTCCACAGGTGGAGCTAATTATTTCACTTGATTCAGTGTGGAGACATGGAAAACATGCACTGTTTGGGGTCCTGAGGACCGAGTTTGAGAACCTGTGATCGATATCGATCATCCAGCACACCAACAACTCATCGACGACTATAGCGACCCGCCATCAACGATCGTGGGTCCCTATAGTAACCTGCTTGATATCGAGCAAGTTGACCTGCATGCACGGCCGGTGGATGATATCGCTATCATCCATACGTGGCCGCACATCGCTGGTCGATGGTGAGTTGGTGGGGTCAAAAACATGAGCGATATCCTGCGCTGCCCCTAAACTATGAAACAATCTCCCTCTCTCAGGGGTAGACTTTACTAAAGCTTCTAAATGGCCCCATTTATTAATAATCGCATTTGCAAAGATATCTGGGTGCGATATTAGTGCCTATGATCGCATTACAGGATGCGATGATAGTGAGTAGAGCATGCAGGGGGGGTTTCTGTGTACCCAGAAACCCCCCTGACAGAGGAGAGAACTGGAACCATGTTTATTAAGCCCCTCAACAAAATGCCGCGATTCGCAGGACAATAGGGAGGAGGCGGAGTCAATATGACACAATTCCATTAGCTTTGTGTCATTTGTGCCCGCCCCCTCGCGATTTACCTGTGAATCACAGCATTTTGCCGCTAGGGTGAGGGGAGTAATTACATGGTGCCAGGTCCCGTCACCATCTGCTACCTGCAGCTGCTGCAAGGTGAGAGTGTGTGTGTTTGTGTGACATATACGTGTGTATATGTGTGTGTGACGTGTGTGTACATGTATATATGTATGTGTGTAATATATATATATATATATATATATATATAAAATCCCCCCCCTTAAAAATCCTGCGTTTGCCCCTGATAGCGCCCGAATATAGCAAGTTACACATGCAGGGTCAGGGTGTTCTGGAAGAAGCCTGTCCCTGTGATGTGCTCGGAGTGAAGTGACCGCGTCTGCTCGGTAGTTAGGGCTCCTGATCAGATACTTTATTTAGTGGAGAATCTGAAGATTTTCCTATATTCTTGTTGAGGAGCAGAATCTGAAAAATATAAAATAAAGTCCTTCTCTATGGGGTATACCGCCTCTTCCCTGAACTGGAGATATTTATCACAGCATTTTGAATTACAGCTAAACTGATCTCAAAGCTAAAGTAACACATCTGGTTACACAGAGGCCTATTCATCAATACTAAACTAATGGTTTTAAGAACATTTTCCTTAATTACCATTATTGTAGTATTCATTAATACACTTAACACAGGAGATATCACTGATATCTCCTGGCTAAGTCCCCCTGCGTTCATTTCCACACTCCCCATACATTAGTACATTAGTATGGGGATGTAGAAATTAGGCTTTTCATCAAATTCCGAAAATGATGTATTTTCGGAATTTGATGGTGTTACTATATGCTACTCTCAGGTGGCGTATAGCTGGTTATACTTATCTGCTTCCAGCTGGGCAGGTCCTCCCGGCTCCCTCCGTCACTCCCTCGTCCCTCCTCTGGTACCGGCTGCTGCTCTGACTGTGTTCTCCCGGCAGAACACAGTAAGTTTAAAAAATAAATAAATAATATATATATATATTTACTGTTTGATCCTCTTGAGATGGGAGGTCGGGGTCCACGGCTGCAGCGGCCAGGTTGGTGGGGGACAGGGAGGTGAGGGGAGGAGGGGGCGGGTGGTTGAGGGGGAGACAGAATTACCGCAGTTGTAGGCAGTGCTGTGCATGCGCCGAATTTGTGAACATAACATCACATGTGCAGCACTGATTACAGCTGCGGTAAGGTAGGACTAGGCAGGGAAAAGTAACTATTTCCTGAAAAGCTGTCATTACAAAAATGACAGCTTTTCAGTATAGATACTTATGGAGAGGAGGAATGATGAATTGCTCCGGTAATTAGGTAGAACTCCATGCCAGTTCTAAACCTAATTACCTCCAGAGAATTTTCAGTTATGATGAATAGGCCCCTTAAGTAGAGAATCACATGAACACTACTGAGGTCTACGGTAATTGCAGTGCTGACATCTACTGGCCAAAGACAGCAGCACAGTTTTTCGATGACAAGTGGTAACATTTGAATATTATTTGTATTTATCATTTTTATTAAAAAAGAAAAGATACTTAATAAGGCAGGGAGGATCTACACCACCTGGGAATTGAAACCAAAGGGGGTTTGAGCATGTTTCTTTGGTTTTAATTATATGCATTTTCCAGGGATAGTCCTAGGTTTTAAAAAATCTTTTCCCTTGACCTATATTTTTTCAAAAGTTCCACAGTAAAATATCATTATGTGGAGCATACTTGCCTTACGGGCGCTCTGCCCGTAAAGGTGGGAAAGTCTCTCGGAGCCAGCCGTCATCCGACCGCACCACCTGCACTGAATTGCGTCAACATAGCCCCATCCCCCACTTTACAATGCTTGTGATCAGGGCACTGTATAGCGGGGGGCAGACCATGATGACACGATCATGCTGCCGTGTCCCTGCATCGCCCGCTTATGCTGCTGAAACGTCCCATGCTGTGCCAACCTGGCTACCCCTCCCGAAAACACAGCGCACAATTTCCAAGCTTCATAAGTAACCTATACCTCCCAATTTCAGCTGTCCCGCCATCTCACCTGCGGGCTAGTGTCCAGCAGGCAGTTGAGAGGCTGGGGACACTCTGCAGAGCACCTGTGAATGGATGCCGAGTTTTTGGCCTGCCCCCAGTGTGAAGCATCTGCTCCCTTACCAAGATGGCCACCGACAGTACTTCATAGACGTGTAGTACTAAGCCCAGGGTTGGACTGGCCCACAGGGGTACAGGGGAAATCCACGGTGGGCCTCACTGCCAGTGGGCCCACCCCCACTTCTAGGTGTCAAGTTCCAGACTTCAAATTATAGATTTTTACTCTATTAGATGTCATTTACCTGGTGGAGCAGGAGCACTGATCAACATGGGGGCTTGGTTCCATTCTATAGAATCTACACCAAGATTGATTGGCCAAGTGTCTGTGGTATCTTGCCACACCCCCTCTGGTGGATGGCCTCACTGCTTAGGCATGGGCCCCTACCACTTAATTCCCCCTCTGGGCCCTTCATGCTCCAGTTCGACACTGACTAAGCCCCCACATTATCCTGCATTAACTGCTACCATACATGACTGGCTGGTTCGCTGTATGTTTCACTCCATCTCCACTACATATTGGTGTTATGCTGGGTACACACTAGTCGATAAATTGGCCGATCAATTGATCGGCCAATATATCTGCTGGCCGTCGGCCAGTGTGTATAGCCGATACGTCTGTGGACTGCGTCGTTCACAGACATATCGCATTGGCTGTGCTGCACAGATATGTCTGCAGACCGCCCGTACACACACAGCAGAAGCCACGGGCGAGTGGGGGACCTGCCTCCCTGCCAGCTGGACCCGCGGCTGCTGGATAGATTATGGCCGTTCAGTGTGTATGAATGACCATTCTAAAGATATATCTGCAGATGTATCTTTCAGGTGTGTACCCACCTTAAGGTGCCCACACACATAGCGATATTTTACACGATCTGGCCGATTCCGACACATTGGAACGACAGATCTTTTAAAATATGGCCAAATCGTGAGGAAATCGTGAGTCCCCACTCACGATCACGATGCGATGCGCGTCCCCGCTGGTCGCACATCGCATCTTCAGATCTGCTGTGCAGTAGGGCAGATCTGACAATCTAGGACCCGATGCACTGTAAAAAGTCTGACTGCAGGAGAGATCGTTTGAAGATTGGACACCAAATCGTGTGCATATCGTGTGGAGATCGTGTGCAGAGCTTCCGGGGAGAGTTTTAAGGGAAATCGTACACAAATCGTACACATCGGCTGATCGTGGGCAGATCGGTATGTGTGTGGGCACCTTAAAACTGCGAGTACAGCTGTACAATCTGTTCACTGCAATAAACCCAAGCTCCTGTAGTCTACAGTATCTGCCTGGTGTGCAGATAGACAAAAGAAGGGCCATAAAAAACATGTGACCTTCTCCTTAAGAGCTTACAATCTTATTTGTTAGAAATGAAGGATTAAAAACAAAATGACAAAAAAATATGATTAGTAAACTTTGGGCAGAAAAACTGGGCTTATATTTGCACATTTGCAATTTACAGTTGTTATATAGAATATGTAGTATTGTAAATTCAGACATTGGGCCTGATTCAGATGTGGTAATAGAGATCAACAGCTGGATACACACTAAACAGATATATCTGCAGATGATGGTTGGTCGTATACACTGAACAGCCATCATTTGTGTTCTGTGTGTTGGAGAGGGGTGGGCCCCACTGGCCATGGGGCATTTCTAGAGAGGAAGGGCCCGTGTACAGCCTCCAACACGGGCCCCCTCCTCTCCGCCCGGCAAATGGCAGCACACTGAGTTGTGCGCGACCAGTGCAGGAGTTATAGACTCTGGGCACTAGAGTGTACCCAGAGTCTATAGTGTCTGCACAGGTCACTGGGAAAATGGCCGTGGAGGCCACTTTCCCTGTACTGCGCATGCGCTAACGACGGGAATATGGCCGCCGTGGCCATTTTCCAGTCGTTTTACATTGCCGGACCCCCGCACCGACGTGGGTTTCCGGAGAGGTAAGTAATATTATGGGTGCAAGGTGTGCGGTCCGGGGCCCCCCTGGACCCAGGGGCCCGTGTTCCCCGCACACCCTGCAGCCATTATAGATACGCCCCTGGACGGTCCCCTGACTGCCCCAATATATTTGCAGATATGTGTGTGAACAATGTCGTTCACAGACATATCGCTGGTACACATGGCCGATGGGCAGCTAATATATTGGCTGACCAATTGATCGGCCAATTTATCTGCCAGTGTGTACCCAGCATAAGAAAGAGCAAGTAACTGTGCACCTTGGTAAAAGAGAGATGTAACTGAAAGTTACATTGCAGTGTAAAAATAAAGCTGTCCAGCATTTGTGGGCTACATGCAAAAGCAGCCAGTATTTACCCCACATGCCGAAAAAATGTATGTATTTGCACCCTTTGCATTTCAACATGGTTTATCCAGGTTCACCGTTAATTGCTCTATCTTACTATATTCCCAAGGGCTCTATTTACTACAATGCGGATTGTAGTGTGATATTACCGAGTGAATCCGCATTGCGAATTCAGGCAATATCACAGGGATTTACTATAAATCCCTTGCAGGGACAGAGCTTGCGATAAAGCTCTGTCCCTGCGGATCCCATCCGCACTCTAGTCGCTGTATTTTTGGAAAAAATACCGCGACTAAGAGCCGCGCATGCGCCGACCCACCGTCGCTGCTACCCCCACCGACGCTAAGCCCCTGATGCTAAGCCCCGCCCCCGTGATCGCGGACCCCCGCGACCCCCCCCCCCACGACCCCCCCTCCCTTCATTACACTTACCTGCATCCTCCTGGCCTCCGGTGATCTTCTCCAGGCTTCCCGATCAGGTGATCTCCCATACTGCACTGCGGCCCGATCACCTGATGACCGGGCAGCAGTGCACTGTGGGAGACCAGCTGACCGGAGAGGAGCCATCACCGGAGGCCCGATCACCGGTCCCTGGATTCAGGTAAGTAAAAAAAATTGTTTCATTTTTTTTTTTCTTTTTTTTACAGCAATCAGCTTGCGGTCTGCTTAGACCACACAGCTGATTACTGGTAGCGGCTCCTGCTCTCCCCGTTAGAGCAGAGTGGGAGCCCGGTAACCGGGGGAGACCCTGGATAACGCCACCTCCAGGTGGCGTTATTATCACAGGGCTTCCCCCGGTATTTTTTTACAATTTATTTTTAGTAACTATGGTCGGATCACATTTCCCATTACAATTATGGGAAATGCGATGCTTTACTAAAAATAAGTGATACTTAGGGGTTGGAGTAGAATTTTACTAATTCTACTCCAATTGCCCTATAGTAACTACAGGTGAAACTAAAATAATGTGAAAAGGGTGTGAAAACATCCTTTTTCACTTTATTTTAGTAAAAATAATGTTAATAAATAGAGCCCCAAAGCTGAAGCAGGCCCATTGTGTATTCTTTTACTGTTTATTCTTCATACTGTTTTAGTCTTCTCCAAAAATGCAACAAATACAGGCAACCCTATACTGACTTGCACAACTCACTTGCAAGATCAACCAGTAGTTAATAATTAAATGTCCATTTTTCAGATGACCCTTCTTGTGTTGAGAGAGGCAGAGACAGCAGAACAGGAAATCACTGCTGCTTGCAAAAGATGACCATTTGACCATCAGCATGTTATTTACTTAAGCTCAACCCTGCAGCAAACATTTATCACACATAGGCAGCACAGCATGGAGGCTCTCCGTCTGCTGACATGGGCACTTATATTCACCTATTATATCTCCCATACCTCTGGAGCATTGGTGAGTACTTTGTTTTAAGTTATAGTATACTGTAAATAGTCTCTATTGTGTTGCCCATTCCTGTAGTACTTCAGCATATAGGTAGAAGTGGGTCAAATAGCAGCCTGCGTGTTGTACTCTATAGGCAGCTTTGCACTACGGTTCCGTCTTGCAACAAAGCTGTCGTTAACTGTCAGCAATATGTGTTACATTACACAATAGTATTTCACTTACGAAAGTTACTAATCAGAAAATACGATGAGGCCGTAGGTTCCCCAACATGTCTGTACATTTAAATTGAAATTATTTTTCTGTCTCTGCGGAAATACCCAGGACGGTGAGCTTAGGACACAATAAGGGCCTTGTTTAGGAAGCACAACAGTAACACTCTAGGACAGCAACATTCATTAAATTCAACTGTGAATTTTTCTCTGAAAATGCTGCTTACTGACGTCCTGTCTTGAGGAATCATAAGAGTAAGGCGACCTGAAAGACTCAACGTCTAGCGTTCAGACCTTCAGGTCGCCGAGGTGCGGTGCCCGCACTGAACGGCGTTCACTGAACATCATTCAGTGCAGGAGCCCGACCTACTATCTCTGAACATGCCGAACCTGACGAGCGTCTTCAGGTTGATGGGCATGTTCAGTAGATAGTTGCGGTCAGCAAGGACCCAGCGTGCACGCTCATCGCTGGTCCTTTCCGGCTATCCATTACACGACTTTGTGAACAATGCGACCTGGTTGCGGTCGGATTATTCACAAAGTCGTGTAATGGATAGGCCCCTTAAAAGCACGTTTGTTACTTTTGTGTGTTGTAATGTTGTTATTTGTTCTGTATAATTGGCCACTGCGATCTCTTCCCTTAGGAACGCCTGGCGTTTGTTGGGAGGTCTAACTTATATCACTACTGATGTCAGTAGTGGACTTTCTGTTCTATTAGAGCAGGAAGTCCACTCGGCCTTGCGGCAATTTAGAGCCTGGCCGCCCACACAATCTGTGGGTGGTCTCCCACAGCTTTGCCGGAGATAATAAAAAAAAAACGCCCACATTACCAGCGAGCGGCCAGCTCCCATGTGCGGTGTAATGTGGCTAAGATTGTACTACTGTGTGGCATAATTTGAATTGGAAGTACTATTGTGTGACCGTGTCCTTTTTGAGACCACGCCCCTTTTTAGTTGGCACGCTGTCCCTTTATTGAAAAAGCGCAGATGGAGGGGTATCGGGACGCATCGCATTCGTCATGCATCCTGCCCCTAATACCAGTTATGGCATTGTATATTAGACTTGGCATCAGTTATTGTTCCCCATATTAGACTTGGCTTTAGTTATTGCTCTGCATATTAGACTTGGCTTCAGTTATGGCTCTGCATATTAGTTTTGATAAGAATATTGTTCTGCTTTCTATACCTGGCATCAGATAATGCTCTGCATATTAGACTTGGCTTCAGTTTTGGCTTTGCATATTAAGCTTGACATCAATATTGTACTGTATATTAGACCTGGCATCAGCTATGGCTCTGCATATTCGTACTGGCATTAGATATGGCTCTGCATATACATTGGCTTCAGTTATTGCTCTGCATACTAAACTTGTCAAAAGTTTGTTCTGTTTGCTAGACCTGATACCAAATGTGGCTCTGCATCTTTAGTTTTGTCTGTGCATATTATACTTAGCATCAGTGATTGCTCTGCCTATTAGACTTGAAATCAATGTTGTTTTATACTGTATATGAGACTAGATAACCAGATATGGCTCTGCATATTCATTTTAGCATTAGAATTGGTTCTGCATATACATTGGTTTCAGTTATTGCTCTGCATATTAAACTTGTCAACGATACTGGTCTGTTTGCTAGACCTGATACCAGTTATGGCTCTGCATATTAGACTTGGCTTCAGTTATGGCTCTGCATATTAGACTTGGCTTCAGTTATGGCTCTGCATATTAGACTTGGCTTCAGTTATGGGTCTGCATATTAGACTTGGCTTCAGTTATGGGTCTGCATATTAGACTTGGCTTCAGTTATGGGTCTGCATATTAGACTTGGCTTCAGTTATGGCTCTGCATATTAGACTTGATAACAATGTTGTTCAGCTTTCTATACCTGGCATCAGATATGGCTCTGCACATTAGACCTAGCTTAAGTTTTGACTCTGCATATTAAGCTTGATAGCAATATTGTTCTGTATTTTAGACCAGGCACCAGGGGCGTCTTTAGAGAGGAGGCGGCCCGTGTGCCTTCCCCGTCCGGGGCCACCTCCTCTCTTCCCGGCGTCTGGCAGCCAACTGAAATGGCTGGCCGGCCACCGGAGCATTAGTAGACTCTGGGCACAATAGTGTGCCCGGAGTCTACTGCGCATGTGCAAAATGCTGCGGCCATTTTTCCAGCTTTTTGTACAGCGCTGACACCCGGGGCGGGACGTCGGAGAGGTAAGTTTTAAAGAAATATGGGTGCAGGGTCCGGGGGCCCGTGTGCACCGCATACCCTGCATCCATTATAGATACGCCCCAGCCTGGCACCAAATATGACTGCATATTCATTTTGGCATTAGATTTGGCTCTACATAAATATTGGCTACAGTTATTTGTGAAAGTTTAGCGGAAGCTCGTTAGCCAACACTCACCACTTTTCCCATGGCAGAGTTCTGGAGTCTTTGTATCTGGTTACCCACTCGACCTATAGTCCGGACCTTCTTCACCACTCAGACGTCGGGTTGAACCAGACCAAGGCTATGGGAAAATCGGACAGTCAGTAATCGTTCTCCCGCCCTTGGTGACACTGTAAATACTAAGGATGACTGCGACCTTCAGTGGTTGGGTGAATGGTCATCATTGGCACAAAGCCTCAGCTACCCAGTAATCACCTATATAGTGCTCACGCACTCAGGTGTACTTTGGATCTCCCACCATTGTGCGAGATCCCCTATCCGGTGTTCAAGTGAAGGACAGACAGAGAAAGAGAGATATGGATTTTGGATCTCACACCATTGTATAAGATCCTCTTTCTGACGCCCAGGTGAAAGACAGACAGACACGGAGAGATACTCACACTAGACCACTTGTCACCTTGAGGAGTTGTCGCCAGCCCCTAAGTGTCAAAACAGAACAATCCTCCTTCTCTAACAGACAGGTCACACAAACAATGCTGAACCAACTGGGTTACCTGATTGTAAGCCCGAAAGCACAGACTTCACTTCCCAAAACTAGGTGTACAAGTAAGGTACGTTTCTTCACAAGCTCTCTGCTATTGTAACTAAAGGATTTGACACAGTAAACAAATAAACATGCTTTAACATACTACATAAACTAGGCTTAGTGACAATACAAATCTAATGGAGGTACTCTCAATGTAACTGCCCCTCTCTCTTTCCGGCCGGCCCTGTCTGTGCCCTTTAGGAAAACACCACTATCTTTACCTTATTCCCTTAGTCTGGTTCTTCAGGGGAGCACCCCGCTGTCCTTACAAGAACCTGCGTAAATTCAGTGCCGAGACCGGCCAGCCTCTTGCACTATCTTCTGAGGAAAAATGCCCAGTGTCGTGAGTCTAATACACAGGCCCACTTAGCTGAGGCTATCTGGGTCTAATACCCAAATCACCTTTACACACAAGCTCACCTACCAGTGCTCTGTACCTAGTGATCTGGGCCTAATGCCCAGGCACTATTATGCAGGCCCACCTACTTGTGGGCAATCCCTAGTGATCTGGGCCTGATGCCCAGCTCACTTTATACTGCTGAGCCGCCTGACAATTCAATCTGGTGATCTGGGCCTAATGCCCAGACCACTTTATACTGTTGGCCCGCCTAACAATTCAATCTAGTGGGGCCTAGCGCCCACTTACATACCTGGGCCTAGTGCCTGATCGTGCCACGGGCCTAGTGCCCGAATCCTGGTGGTCTAGGGAGGAATTACAAATAAGTAAGGATGGCCCACGGCCGCCTACCTTTCTCGTCGGGAGAGCCTGTAGTGGGGAACTTCGATAAGCTCTTTTTCTTCCCACCACTGCCTGGCTCTACGGTCTTTAGCTTCAACTCCGCTCCCCGCTGCCAGCCACAGTCTCCCTTGTCCAGCCTAGGTGCTTCTGTCTTCAGCTGTTGATCGTGGCGTCTTCCGGCGTCTTACAGCGCCTCTGGAGCTCTTCTTTCCTGCAGACGATTCTCTTCGCTTGATCCCCGCCGACGGACTGCCTCGCCCCACTCAACAGCGCCTAATATACAGAGCCGCAAGGGGGCGGAGCCATGATGCAGCAAGCCATGATTGGCTCGCGCACCGGATTGGCTGTCCGCCCGCGAGCCATTACTGGCTCGCAAACGGCGCCAAGTTTAAAATCCGCGTCTTTGGTTGGACGAGCTTGAATCTTTTCAGATGAAAGCCCGTCCAGCCCTGTCTCCTGCCGCCGCACCACGATGCCCGGAACGCCGACACCTGCCGGTCCAGTGGACCCTGGATTCCGGCATTGATCAGGTCCTATAATGGTGACCCCGCTCACATATTGATATGCAGACTAAACTTGTCAACAGTATTGTTCTGTTTGCTAGACCTAATACCAGAGGTGGTTCTGCATTTTAGACTTGACACCAATACACAGGGCCGTAGCCAGGGGTAGTGCGGCCGGTGCCATCACACAGGGCACCATAGGTCAGGGGGCGCTGTTTGGGCCTGTCAAATTTCTGTTTATTATCATTCTTGCTTGTAGCTTCCTCTTATTTCATCCCCAGCATCTCCTGGCCTCCCCTATCTCTTCCCTGGCCCTTCCCCATGAGGCCATTCCCGTTTTTTGGGTGTATTATGTCCCTTTGAAAAATGAGGGGGCGCCAATGCTCTCTCTGGCACAGGGCACAAAAAAGTCTAGTTACGGCTCTGCCAATACATACCTGCCGACCCTCCCACAATGTCTGGGAGGCTCCAAAAAATTGTATGGCGCTCACAGCCCTCCACAGGAGATGGCAACTCTCCTGGACTGGCCGCCACCCCCCTCCCCCCACTACTTTCTATTTGCTAGACCTGTTACCAGTTATGGCTCTGCACATATGACTTAGCTTTAGTTGTGACTGTGCTTATTAGAATTGGCATCAGTTATTGCTCTGCATATTAGACTTGACATCAATATTGTTCTGTATATTAGACCTGTCACCGGATATGGCTCTGCATATGAAATTTGGCATTAGGTATGTCTCTGCATATATATAACTAGAGATGAGCGGTTAGGATTCTGTGGAATCCGAACCGCTCCGAACATAGGGAATCCGAGTCCACCCGAACCATGTTCGGGTGTTCCCCGCCTGACTCGGCCGCCTGATGTCGGCTTCTCGCTAGAGTAGTGAATAAGATTGTGCACTGTGACTCCTTGGGCCGTAGCCCACTTTGTAAACAAGTACTGTGATTCTGCTGGCAGTACCCCACTGGGTGGGTGCACTACTTTTCATTTCTGCCACCGCTGTGTGGCACTGTGTCATAGATGTGCTTTATACTGTGGTGTCGGTATCGTTGTGCCGCTGCTTTGTTGCTTAGTAACCAGTCAGCTCACTGCAACCTTTGGCCAATAATGTTGAAAACAATATTATAAGCTGTGAGGTGTTCTAAATTGACTGGAAATTAATGTTATTGAGGTTAATAATACTCTAGGAAGAAAAAAAAGACCAATTTATGCGATTTTAGCTTTTTTTGTCCATTTTTGTAAAAAAATCCAAATCCTAATCCAAAGCCAGTCACCGCAGTTTGGCAAATCCAAATCCAAAGCCGGACGACGAATTGGAACCAAATCCAAATCCGGCAAAAATGGTCCAGCACACATCCCTACATATAACGGAGGTTTGGACTAGAACCAGGGGCACATAAACTTCTAGTCAGGGATAGAAGGGTTAATAAAGTTAAAGATGTTTGTGCTGTTTGACAGTGGGTCGGCAGATGTGATAGGGCGAGAGGTTAGGGGGCGTGTTATGTGAGAGGGTGTGGTGAGAGGTTAGGGGGCGTATTATGTAAGAGGGTGTGGTGAGAGGTTAGGGGGCGTGTTATGTGAGAGGGTGTGGTGAGAGGTTAAGGGGTGTGTTATGTGAGAGGGTGTGGTGAGAGGTTAGGGGGTGTGTTATGTGAGAGGGTGTGGTGAGAGGTTAGGGGGCGTGTTATGTGAAAGGGTGTGGTGAGAGGTTAGGGGGTGTGTTATGTGAGAGGGTGTGGTGAGAGGTTAGGGGGTGTGTTATGTGAGAGGGTGTGGTGAGAGGTTAGGGGGTGTGTTATGTGAAAGGGTGTGGTGAGAGGTTAGGGGGCATGTTATGTGAGAGGGTGTGGTGAGAGGTTAGGGGATGTGTTATGTGAGAGGGTGTGGTGAGAGGTTAGGGGGCATGTTATGTGAGAGGGTTTGGGGAATCTGCTGTTGTAAATCTGCCTCTTTGAATTTGATCTGCAGCAAGGGAAGTTCAGTTTGTTGCTTGGCAGATCTGTTCTTTGATCTATACTTGTTTTTCTGTCCCTGTCCTTCAGTCTTTACTCTTTCTTTAGATTCTAAAGGTTCTTTCCCTACTCTCTCTTTTCTTATTTTGCACACGCTCGGGACCTGCCCGTCTTTCCGACGGTACCAGGTCCGGTGCTTTAGCTTTACTGACCCCTTCGCCGCGTCTACTCTCCTGGCGGTCTGGAGGGTCAGGCCGGCTCCTGTACCTCAGGCGGTCGCCGAACCTGGAGCGGCTGTTGTCCGGGGCCAGGGGAGGTCAGGTACGGACTCCGCGAACACTGCGGCGCCCGCGGTGGTCATGGGCGCGCGTTCGCGGAGTTCTCGCGGGCGCACGTGGCAAGTTACACCACTGCGTGCCACCGTCCGCCCCTTGTCCCCCGGCGGTCGCCCGACCTTGAGCGGCTGTTGTCCGGGGCCAGGGGTGGTCAGGTACGGACTCCGCGAACACTGCGGCGCCCGCGGTGGTCATGGGCGCGCGTTCGCGGAGTTCTCGCGGGCACATGTGGCAAGTTACGCCGCCTTCCCCTTGTCCCCTGGTGGTCGCCCAGCTAGGGGCGGATGATGTCCAGGGGCAGGGGCGGCGGAAAAAATAGCCACATAAGCGTGTAGGCAGTCGCCTGTCATGGCGCCGGCTTGCACGCAGGCCATAGTATCGCAGCAGGGGGAAGATGGGAGTGGAGCCGGAGGGGGTGGAGTTGGAGGGGGCGGAGCCAGTGCCTGCACAGTGACAGGCAGGTTAATGCTCCCTTTCCTTTGCTGCCCTCTGATGATAGCAGCAGGGATTCGGACATGATCCGTGCCCTGGGTGGCCAGTTCAACCCTCGTCCCCCTCGGCGCCACGGGCTGTTAGTGGAGGGCAGAACAAGGGTAGGTGTTACGCGCACAATAATGGGAATTATACCCTGGGAAACAGGTGTCGTTTTCGACACCTGTGCCTACCCTGGGGGGCAACGCACCCCAGTACAGATTGTTCCCGTGGCCCATGAGGGCCTCAGGCCGCCTCCACAGCACCCTCTGCTAAGTGGCCAGGGGTCAGAAATTCTAAGTAGAGCAGCAACTCCCATCTGTCTGGAGGCTATGGCAAGATGGCTAGATTGGTATGCTGTGCGGGACGATGCCACTTTTTTGCTTGAGGGTTTTGCAGGGAGGGGTTTCGCTTCCAATATTTCGGCCAGTGGGTTCCGGGTCCCCTAGGAATTTACGTTCAGCCTACGATTTGCCTCACGTGGTTAAGGACAAGGTTATGAAAGAGGTCGGACTGGGTCGCATGTTTTGCCTTTCCTGCAACCTCCGGTACCTGATCTTGTCCTTTCACCTGTGGGAGTTGTCCCCAAGAAAGCCTCGGGTAGTTACAGTTTAATTCAGCACTTGTCACATCGGTTAACGACGCCATACTGTTTGAAGTCTGTCGCGTACGGTATCAGTCCTTTGACTCGGCATTAGTGTTAGTTCGCTCTGCAGGTCCGGGTTCCTTGCTGGCGAAAGTGGACATTGAGTCCGCTTTCAGATTGTTGCCCCTGCATCAGGAATCGTTTCAATCCATGGGGTTTCAGTTGCCGGATGGGTATTACCTGGACAAATGTCTACCCATGGGATGTTCGGTTCCCTGCGCTTTCAGTTCCTTTCTCCATTGATGCATCGCAGTAGGGTCTGGGGAAGCGGGAATAGCACATTACCTGGACGACTTCTTGTGCGTGGGTCCCGCTGGTTCTGATCGCTACTATCGCCTCCTGTTTTTCATTGCAAGCACTCTTTTCGGAATTCGGGCTTCCCATTGCGCATGACAAGACTGAGGGCCCCACTACTAATTCGGTTTTCTTGGTTATTGAAATTGATACCTTGGAGGGTCTTTGCAGGCTGCCGCTGGACAAGGTGCGTCGCTTGCAGGATACTATCCGCCTAGCGTTGGCAGGAGAGAAGGTAACGCTTCGTCAAGGTCAATCCTTGCTCGGGCTGTTTAACTTTGCGTGTCACGTTATCCCGATGGGGAGGGTTTTTTGTCGCAAGCTGCAGAGGGCTACATCGGCCACACCATTTTCTGTGGCTGTCGGCTGAATTGAAACTGGACCTGGCGGTTTGGGAGACCTTTTCGTTCAGTTTCAAAGGAGTGCGCGTCTGGCCTGCGGATCCTCGTCCTAATGGCCTGCAGCTCTTCACGGATGCTGCAGGATCGTCAGGTTTTGGAGCTTTTTTGGGTGGTGATTGGTGTTTTTCGGCTTGGCCGGAGGAATGGGTGTAGGCAGGTCTGACCAAGAATTTGCTCCTGCTTAAACTGTTTCCCATAGTTGTGGCATTGGAGCTATGGAGTCCTCGGTTGCGCAACTGATCCGTCGTGTTTTGGTGCGATAACATGGGTATAGTACATGCGATCAACAATCAAAGATCGTCATTGCTACCAGTGCTACGTCTCCTTGCTTGCCTAATCCTACGCGCTCTGCAATTTAACATTCTGTTTACAGCCCGTCATGTGCCGGGTACTGACAATTCCATCGCAGATGCGCTCTCCAGGCAGGATTGGCGAAGGTTTCGTGAATTAGCACTGCACGCGGCATTGATTGGTGAGCCTTGTCCATCTCATTGTTGGCTGATCATCAAGCCAGAATGGAAGATCTCACACGTCGGTCCATGGCCCCACAGACTTTGACTTCTTACCAGGCATCTTGGCAGCAGTGGGAGAATTTTCTGCAAAGAAGGAGTTCGTCAGGTAGATCCCATTATTCTAATATGGTCACATATGTATGGTTTTTGTTTGATTCTGGGAGGTTGCGGGCTTATGTTGCCCAGAGACTTGCCGGGATTTAATTCTTTTTGCACTTAGCGGGACTGAGAGACATCACTAAGGGTTTTTTAACACAATTGGCCCTTAGTGGTTGGTCTAGCGCCATGCCTACGGTGGATGATCAGCGTAGTCCTATTGGCCCTGATTTGTGTGCGGCTATGTGAAAGCTTGACAATCATTTGTTCCACACAGTTCAAGGTTCGTTTATTCCACCTCGCTTTTGCGATGGGCTTTTTGCATAAGCGAGCACATTCTGCTGCGCGATATGATGTTGTGCCGTATTCGGCGTTCTAAGACCGATCAGATGGGGGAAGGGGCGCTGAGTGTCCCTGAGATCCTGTCCTGATAACAGGATTTGTCCAGTTCACTTGGCCTCCCAATACTATCTCTCCCTGCCGGTGCTGCCAGGGGTTTGGCTCGTTCATGAGGATGGTTTTCCTCTGACAAAATTTTAATTTTGGTCGGTCTTCCATCGCTGCATACAGCACCTCGGGCTTCCCCCTTCGGAGTACGGCACCCATTCTTTTGGAATCGGTGCTGCAACTTTCGCGGCCTCTTCAGGTCTTTCTTCACAGGAGATCCAGGCTCTCGGAAGGTGGAAGTCCAATGCCTACAGAAGATATGTTCGGGCGGAGGAACCATAAATTGTTATACTTTATTCGTTTTATTTGAGTGCTTTGGCCAACTCGCCACCTTTCCGGTGGGGGTCCCGAGAGATTTTGCCCTGCTTTGGACATTGATCGGTTAGATTAAAATAAAATAAATAAATGAATAACTAAAAAAATAAAAGAAACACATGAAAGGAAAATATTTACTATAGAAAAGATTAGGGATGAGCGGGTTCGGTTCCCTGAGAACCGAACCCACCCGAACTTCGGGGATCCGGGGCGATCCGAGCCCAAGCTCGGATCTCCCTGTCTGCCCCGGATCCCTCTCCCGAGGCAAAACCTCGAGATCTGCTGTCGGATCTCGAGGTTTTGCCTCGAGCGGCCATTTTAAAAAAAATGCCTTTGCCTTTAATGGGCAAAGTGCTGATTGGCTGACAGAGCCGTCTGTCACGGCTCTCAGCCAATCAGCATTATGGTGCTCATTTGCATGTAGCACGGACTCGTGAGATCCGTGCTACATGCATCTGTGTGATTGACAGTGACACAGAGCACAGATGGGTCAGTGAGACCCGTCTGTGCTGCTGTGTATTTCAATGACACAGATGCACGCACGGACCAGGAGATCCGTGCTACTTGCATCTGTGTCATTGACACAGAGCACTAACGGGTCCGTGAGACCCGTCTGTGCTGCTGTGGTAAAAAAAAAAAAAAAAAACCTGTGTAAAAAGAGAAAAAAATGGCGTGCCCCCCCCCAAAAAAAGAGCAACCAGCCCCGGGCATTAGTGACCCAGTGCTGGGTGTGCTTAAATACAGGGGACAAACGACATAGGGGTCCCCTGTACTTAAACACAACCAGCACCGGGCTAGTCAGAACCAGAGCTGGTTGCCAAAATACGGGGGACAAACGACGTAGGGGTCCCCCGTATTCTGCACAACCAGCTCTGGGCTCTGATCCGGTCCTGGTTCTGGAAATACAGGGGAAAAAAATGAGTAGGGTTCCCCTGTATGTTCCAGAACCAGCACTGGACTTTTTCTAGCGGGGGGCTGATGCCACAGCCAGGGGAGCCCTTTCACCGGGCCCCCCAGCCGCAGCATCAGCCCTGACCGCTAGTCAGCCCAGGCCGGGGATCCCTGGAGAGCTGGGGACCCCCCCAATAAAGGGGTCACCCTCTCCAGGGCTCCCCAGGCCCATGCTGATAGCCCGGGGCTATCCCCGCCACCCCTGGTGGCGGTGGGTGGCGGGTTGATTGTGTGGTGTGGTGTAAATAAAGAATATCAAACATTGTCTTTACAAGTAGAACTGCAAGTCCCAGCAAGCCTGCCCCGCATGCTGGTACTTGGAGAACCACAAGTACCAGCATGCAGGGCATTAAGGGCCCACTAGTACCTGTAGTTCACCTGTAAAAAAATGTTTAAAAAAAACACAGGACACACACACCGTGACAGTATAAGTTTATTAAACATACATACACACACACACACACACACACATGTACACATACTCACCTATGTAACCCTGTAGCATCGGTCCACTTGTCCGGTAAAGTATCCATAGGGGACCTGTGAAAAAAAACATACTCACCATCTCCTATGCGAGGTTCTGTCCTCTTCGTTCCAAAGTAGGCATCCCCGGACTTGGCAAAAAAAAAAAACGAAAACGCGATCCACGAACTTAGTACCGTTCTATAGAACGGTACTTCCCGAATGAGAGCTTAGCGGCGGGGTATCACCATGGAAACCCCGCTGCTAAGCGTTCATTGGCTGAGAGAGGCCATCTCCCGTCTCTCTCAGCCAATGAACGGCTCCCTCCATTGTAGTCAATGCTGGGAGCCGCAAGGTTATTAAAGTTTACCCTGCGGTTCCCACCATTGACTACAATGGAGGGAGCCGTTCATTGGCTGAGAGACGGGAGATGACCTCTCTCAGCCAATGAACGCTTAGCAGCGGGGTTTCCATGGTGATACCCCGCCGCTAAGCTCTCATTCGGGAAGTACCGTTCTATAGAACGGTACTAAGTTCGTGGATCGCGTTTTCGTTTTTTTTTTTTGCCAAGTCCGGGGATGCCTACTTTGGAACGAAGAGGACAGAACCTCGCATAGGAGATGGTGAGTATGTTTTTTTTCACAGGTCCCCTAGGGATACTTTACCGGACAAGTGGACCGATGCTACAGGTTACATAGGTGAGTATGTGTACATGTGTGTGTGTGTGTGTGTGTGTATGTATGTTTAATAAACTTATACTGTCACGGTGTGTGTGTCCTGTGTTTTTTTAAACATTTTTTTTACAGGTGAACTACAGGTACTAGTGGGCCCTTAATGCCCTGCATGCTGGTACTTGTGGTTCTCCAAGTACCAGCATGCGGGGCAGGCTAGCTGGGACTTGCAGTTCTACTTGTAAAGAATGTTTGATATTCTTTATTTACACCACACCACACAATCAACCCGCCACCCACCGCCACCAGGGGTGGCGGGGATAGCCCCGGGCTATCAGCCTGGGCCTGGGGTGCCCTGGAGAGGGTGACCCCTTTATTGGGGGGGTCCCCAGCTCTCCAGGGATCCCCGGCCTGGGCTGACTAGCGGTCAGGGTTGATGCTGCGGCTGGGGGGCCCGGTGAAAGGGCTCCCCTGGCTGTGGCATCAGCCCCCCGCTAGAAAAAGTCCAGTGCTGGTTCTGGAACATACAGGGGAACCCTACTCATTTTTTGTCCCCTATATTTCCAGAACCAGGACCGGATCAGAGCCCAGAGCTGGTTGCGCAGAATACAGGGGACCCCTACGTCGTTTGTCCCCCGTATTTTGGCAACCAGCGCTGGTTCTGACTAGCCCGGTGCTGGTTGTGCTTAAGTACAGGGGACCCCTACGTCGTTTGTCCCCTGTATTTAAGCACACCCAGCACTGGGTTACTAATGCCCGGGGCTGGTTGCTCTTTTTTGGGGGGGTGCACGCCATTTTTTTCTTTTTTTACACAGGTTTTTTTTTTTTTTTTTACCACAGCAGCACAGACGGGTCTCACGGACCTGTCATTGCTCTGTGCCAATCACACAGATGCATGTAGCACGGATCTCCCGGGTTCGTGCTACATGCAAATGGGCACCATAACGCTGATTGGCTTCCTGTCTGCCACTGCAGTGCCACTCCTAGATGGGCCACGTGTGTGTGCCGCCCCCTTGTGTCGCTTAGCATAGTCATCCAGCTTCCTCGGTACAACCTTTTGGCCTAAAAACAATATTGTGAGGTGTGAGGTGTTCAGAATAGAGTGGAAATGAGTGGAAATTAATGTTATTGGGGTTATTAATAGCGTAGGAACAAAAAAAGGCCCATTTATGTGATTTTAGCGTTTTTTTTTTTTTTTTTAAGAAAAAATCCAGATCCAAAACACAAAACCCAGAACCCAAAACACGGAAGGGTGGTTTTGGCAAAACCAATCCAGATCCAAAACACGAAGAAAGATCCAGATCCAAAACCAAAACACAAAACACGAAAAGTGTCCGGTGCACACCCCTAGAAAAGATCCACTAGGTTTTTTGTAGGTTTTTACCTCGGGTCGTCTCCCTCCCCCCCTCCCACTCCTCCTTATGATTGACATGTTGCATATATACTCATCTATTATTATTTCTGTATATTTGCAGGTTTCCAGGACGCTAGGCCCATTTGGTGTATTGGCCACTCTTTTATTTTTTGGGCTGGGCAGTCGCGCTTCGCAACGGATGCCTCTGTGTTCCCGCGTTGGGAGTGTGTTAGGTGCTTGGGACTAAGGGGCATGCTGTGGGAAGCTTTGTTGCGCAGCTTACACAGGTCAGTGGCTGAATTCGGAACGCCCATAGTGTTAATAATTCATCTCGGGGGCAATGATTTGGGTCAGAAAACTTCTTTAGAGCTGCGCCATGCGATTGTTCGTGACTTGATGGAGATTGTAAGCTCCTATGAGCAGGGCCCTCTACCCTCTTGTGCTTCTCCTTACTCTACCTTCATCTACTTCTTACTCTCTACCAGGGCACCTAACACTTGGTTGCTTTGCATTGTTGCTTATCTGGGTGTTATGGTTGTGAATGTAGCAATGCATATTATCCATGCCCTGTAAGGTATTGTATTGTATTGTACTGTAAGTCACTGGAAATCAATCTATTTATGTACTTTGTAAGGCTCTGCGGAACACTTGTGGCGCCATATAAATAAACAATAATAATAATAATAATTGTGCGGCTATGGCCTAACTGCATTGTGGTATGGTCCTCTATCATCGCCAGGCTTTCCTGGCGCTATTGTTATACAGGTTGAGTCTCCCGTATCCAAAATGCTTGGGACCAGGGGTATTTTATATAACGGAATATTCCGTATTTTGGAATATGTGCATGCCATAATGAAATATCTTGGGAATGGGACCCAAATATACACACAAAATGCATTTATGTGTTATATACACCTTATACACACAGCCTGCAGGTCATTTTATACAATATATTCAATAATTTTGAGGCTCAAACAAAGTTTGTGTACAGAAATGAAATTCATTTATGTTTCATAAACACCTTATACACACAGCCTGGAGGTAATTTTATACAATATGGTTAATAATTTGTGCCTTAGACAAAGTTTGTGTACATTGAACAATCAAAAATCAAAAGGTTTCATTATCTCAGTCATGCCAAAAAAATTCTGTATTTCGGAATATTCCGTATTTCGGAAAATTTGGATATGGGAGACTCAACCTGCAATAGTGTGGCTTTGGACAGGTCCAGGAGGAAAGTGAACAAATGGGTGGCTAGGCATGTGCTGGAGTTGGGGGGGCTAGTGGTGCATCATCCTTTAATTCGGATCTAAGATGCCCATCTTTTTCGTAGGGAATGGAGTTCATCTGACTGAGGAGGTTAATTTTTTGTTTCTGGAAGGCATATTTTCCTTGTTAGGAGGTTTAGTTACTTAGTATGGTGGCTGGTTGGTTCTTTACTGAGAACCTCTGTGGTGGGAAAGACCGGCAATGTTGAAGCGTCCATCTTGCGCAGTATGAGCGGTGTGCACCCCTTCAATGCACTGATAGGCTGATTTCACCCTATTGGGGTCAGCGGCACCTCTCGACCGAGCAGGATGAATAGTGCATTGGCATGGGTGTTGGGACCGCATCACTTGCTTTGAAATGGATAGTTGGCCCTTGCAAGTTTTAAGATCACACTTGCCCTTGTCTGGGATAGTTGGCCCTTGTGAGTTATGATATACTTTTGGCCTAAGACAAGTGGACGCTGGTTGTTTGCCGTTCTTTCTTCTGCCACCATACCTACCATTGTAACTAAATAAAGCTGACCATTTATTTTTAAACGGCATAACTTGGTCTCGTGTGTTTATTTTAGTTAAGTTTAGTTTCATTTTATGGGTCACATCTATCATCTGACGTTAGAAAGTTTATGGCTTCAGTTATTGCTCTGCATACTAAACTTTATAACAATATTATACGATTTTCTAAACCTGATTATGTCTCTGCATATTAGACCTGCCTTTAGTTTTGGATCTGCAGATTAGACTTAACAACATAAATGGCTCTGTATATTGAACTTGGCTTCCGTTACTGCTATGCATACGGTATAAGGCTTGGCTTTAGTTTTGGCTCTGCATTTTGACTTGACAATCAATATTATTTTGTTTGTTAGACCTGCCTGCAGATATTGGGCCTGATTCAGACATGGACAGTATAGCACAGGAAGCGGCTGTGCAATACTGTCCAACTAAAATGTAAATGCAGCAGAGGGGATTGTAGGAAATAGCCACCTCCTGGCTGCATCTGCTATCCCAGTGCAGTGGCCAGAGATGCTGCCTCAGATCACCATAGCAACCTTCGTGACCATTGGTCACAAGGTTTGCTGCTTTGGCTTTGTAAACTGATACTTACTCATCCTGGCTGACAGATATGGACAGCCGGCTCCAGGAAGCCTGCATCCACTGATGCAGACCCTGGGCTCGGTATGCCTCAAAAACCGGGGCAACACGCCCCTCTTATAAAGAACGGTTCCAGTCGCCACCCCTGCTCCGCCCCCAAACGCCACAGCATGCTCAGAACGGGTCCTGCGCCTAGCGTACATCCATACTTCACTACCCTCCCAATTTGGTCGGGAGCCTCCCGAAAATCGGGTGCCGCTCCCGACCTCCCGGGAAGGCAGGCAATCCTCCCGGCTGCCACCCACCCCTCCTATCCCCCCCGCAATTACCTTTGAAACCCCCGCAGTGGGGGGGCGTTGACGCGATTCACGCTGAATTGCCTCATATTGGCCCCGCCCCCTGCGTAACAATGCCCCACCCTACCCAACCACAAATACTGGTAGTCTGGCCGGCCCCCCACCTTGTGCTGGCCACGCCCCCTGTCATGCCGATCTGGCTGCTCCCTCCCGGAAGGGGCAGCCAAAAGTCGCAAGCGTGCGTACATCTCTACATCAGGCCCATAACTCTGCATATTAGACTTGGCATCAGATATGGCTCTCGGTGTTAGATGACACCAAATATTGTTTGGCTAATTATACAACCCCCCCCCCCGAAGCATAGGCGTCTTTATGATGGGTGCAAGGTGTGCGTGGCCCCTGGGTCTAGGGGCGCCGTCACCGCACACCCTGCACTCATTGTTAATAAATACTTACCTCTCCGCTGATCCCGATGTGCTGCTCCGCAGAGCCGGACCGACACTGCAGATCGGCAAAAAAATCACTGGGAAAATGGTGGTGGCCACTTTCTCGGTGACTTCTGTGCGTGCGCAGAAAAGATGTCCACCAGGAAAATAGGCACTGACACCATTTTCCCGGAGACCTGCGCATGCGCAGTAAATTCTGGCATGAAGCCAGAATCTACCGCTCTCAGTGCGCCGACAAAGAGGAGGGGGCCCAAACGGAGGCTTTCTTAAAACGCCCCTGCCTGGAAGTGTGTATTAGAACAGTACACCCCAGTAGTAGGCTTGACCATGTTACAATTTGGTATAGCCGCAACTTGGGGCACCCTCTCCTCCTCTATTTACGCCTCTGCATTGCTGCATGTACTAGTGGCAGGTTTGTGGCACTGAAACCAATGTTCCCTGACTGTTAATAGCTGGACAGTGCACCATAATCAGTACAGTTGGGAGGTATAGGACAGTGACATGCGGTGAAGTCAGTGGCTGGAGAGGCACACATGGAGATGGGTCTGAGTGCTGGGAGGCTGTCTAACCCCCTACTCTCCCCTCACTACACTAAGCTTCAGTGTCCATTGATTCTCCTACCTGCATCACTGTGTTTTCTCTTGCTGCTGCTGACTGAACTCTGATCTTTAAACACTGCAGTGCACTTCCTGGCCACATGACACATCCAAGATGTCCATCAGTGCTCAGAGCTCACCCCCCATACTCAGAGGCATGCCTCTATTAGCTCTCTTTCTGTGCAGCTTACTGCCCGTGGTGTGGCCCCGTCCGCAGCTCTGCAAGCAGTGTCTGACTATACAGAAGCGAGGCCAAACTGTTGCTGCCTCATCTCTAGTCTCCCTGCAGCCCCAGGGAGCCCCACAAAGCTGGTGAGTGTTAACTATAAAAATTATTACAATAAACAAAGAAGATGTTTATAAGTTATATCTTCTTTGTATTATTCTAATCTTTTTTTATATCAAATCTCAGGAGTATGACATCCCGGCACTGGAATGCCATTACCCGGCCAGAAGGCCAGCCCCGGAATACCGACAGTAGTGGACATTCCGACAGCCGGGATGCCGATCGTAAGAATAATGGGGCTTGTTAGATTTTAGCCGCGGGGGAGGAGGGTTAGATTTAGGTGTCACAGTTTTAGGGTTAGGCTAGGGTTAGGCACCACTTTAGACACTAAAGGGGAGGGTTTGGGTTAGGGTGCAGGGTAGGGAGAGTTAGTGTTAGGATGCAGGAAAGGAGGGTTAGGGGGAGAAGGGGGTAGGGTTACTATACTTACCAGACCCTTGTTGGGATCCTGAGCATCGGTATATTGACAGCAGGCATCCCGACTGCCTGGATTTCATACCGATTCCATTTCAGTCATACCTTGCCCATCTCAGTTAGTGTGTAATAGTTAACCAGCTTCCTTTCATGTGCAAGCAGAACATCAACGAGAAGGTACTGTAATTTGTATGTCGTGCAACATGGTCATTGTAATCGCTTGTCCCTCTCTATACATTATCCCCATATGAAATACTTCTTACTAACGGGTGAGAGGAACTCACACCTAATTGGTTTGACCCCTACATGTTCCTTGCATAATCTTTGTTCAGCCATCCCCCCTACCCGCCTACAAAACTGGGTGAACTGTCGATCAACATCGACAGCCGCCCCGTTTTGCTGTGAGCTCCGGAGCGAGTGAAGGTCTCACTCGCTCTGGGGCTCGCGCACGTGCACTGGGCTACCATAAGTGCATTGCTATTGGGGCACCTTGCTTCTCCCACTACTTATTTCTTAGTATGTCTCTTCCTGCCATCTGTAGCCCTTTCCTCATGCTATCAAACAAGTGGGCAGGTAACTACTGCATGCATCCTATAGGATCAACACACTCTGCTCCTGACATACCATGTGCTGCTGTGAACAATCTAATTATCTGATTGGCCATATGTGTTTCTATATCATCCACTTGAAAACTGAGGACATCCCAGATGAGCAGGAATGGAGGATTAAATACTTGTCAAACACACCTTAAAACAAATGGTAGTAATGATAATTACATCTTAAAAGTATTAAGTATTACAGTATTTATTTTCTTTAATGATTTGAATTTTAAATTTATTTGGGTAACATTTACATGCTGTTATATTCTAACAGAAACCGGGCCTCCAGAACTCAAGACTTGATCGGAAGTCCCCAATTGCTCAAAAAATGCCACTGAAGCAGACTGCAAGAACAGGTAATCTGGGATCAATGCTGGGAAGATTTGTCTTGGTGCCGACATTAGGGACCTATTCATCATCTCTTTATTTTTACAAAAGCAGGTGAAAATGAAAATTTTGTAACCTGCAAGATTCACTGCCCCGAAAAGGAGCAGTGAAGCCGCTCGCGGGGACAGCTGATTTCGCCTCAGCTGTCACCGTACCGAGCAATGATGAATTGCTTTGGAATCTGCGGCGAGTTAGAATGTTAATTATCGGGGTTAATTAACATCATGTATAGGCCCTTAAGTGAACTATTAATAAACACTCGTAGAGAAGAAAGGAATAAATCCCCAACAATAGTGGAATTTATCCTACAGCACAGGTTCTCGGTCCTCAGGACCCCAAACAGTGCATGTTTTCCAGGTCTCCTCACAGAATCACAAGTGAAATAATTAGCTCCACCAGTGTAGCTTTTAAATTGTGTCATTGACTAATGAATATGAGGAAAATGTGACCTGTGTGGGGTCCGGAGAACCGAGAGCCTGATACAGAGGCGCACGCTATTTGCGTGCGCTCGCTCTGAATCAGGGCGTCCCTATTTTTTTTTAATTCCGGCCTCCAGGCCGCTCACACAGCTGTGAGTGACCACCCACAGCTTGTGCGAGCGGCCTGGCGATAATCGCGACCACCGGCATTGCGAGGAGACCCTTGTGGTAGGGTCTCAGCACTCGCAATGCCAAGTGGACTTCAAGCTCTAATAGAGCCGAAAATCCACTACTGACATCACGAGTGATGTCAGTAGGGCCGCCCACAAACGGCAGGCGTTCCTTCGGGAGCGCCTCCGTTTGTTCAGCAATCCCCCCTACCCGCCTACAAAACTGGGTGAGCTGTCGATCAACATCGACAGCTGCCCTGTTTTGCTGCGAGCTCCGGAGCGAGTGAAGGTCTCACTCGCTCTGGGGCTCGCGCACGTGCACTGGGCTACCATCGACCCGCTATGCGCTCGCGAGCGGGTCTGAATCAGGCCCCGAGTTTGAGAACCACTGTCCTACAGTCACACAGAATCTGATGATGATTGCCTGGGTAACTCAACCACCTATTAACTGTGAGTAGAGGTAAAGAATTTATTGTAAGGTATCAGTGTGGACCAGTGGCGGTGATGCAGCGCAATTCAAAATTCAAATAGGGGAGCCACTCCAACTGCCAGTGAGTCCCGGCTGGTGATGTCTGTTAGGGCAGTTGGTGATGCTCCCCTATTTGAATTTTGAACTGTGCTGCCACCCCACCTCTGGAGCCGCCACTGGTGTGGACTTAAGATCCTTGAAGAACTAAAATATCCTACTAAGTACTAAAATATAATCTCTTGACGGAAGAGAGTTTAGCCCCACCCCCCCAGCAGCCTCTAAGCACCCCCCGGCGAGCCCCCAGCAACGGTAGCTATCGAGGGGTGTTCACCATATATGATTTTTGTGCCATTTATAGGCACCTCACTGATGGCCATCCCTACTGCACACTGCCCACGGCTAAATGGGAGCGACTACCTACATAACTACCTCACGTGTCACAGCTGCTCCCTCCTGAGTCCCTACTATCTCCTCACACTTTTCCTTTTACCCAATCACTACACTTCATAGGAATCTCTGCCTAGTAGCATCATCTCCTATCATAGCTAGCCTTGTACACCAGCCACTGTTCTACCATATCTCTTCTGTTACACATTAGTAAATCAATAAAATAAGCACTCCGGATGTACACTCATAATTACATGTATAGCTTTAGTGGGGTACCACACATAAATTATTTTTAGATAATGATGTTCTTTCGGACCAGTCTAAGGGGCCTATTCATTAAACCTAAAGTTTAACTTTTCATGTATTTTTATTACCTACTTATGTATGTGTTGTATATATTCATTAAAAGACTTAACGCAGGAGATATGACTAATATCTCCTGGTTAAGTCAGTCTCCGGTAGTTTCCACACTCACCATATAGTAATATGGGGATGTGGAAATTACTGTATACATCGAACACCGAAAATCATAGATTTTTCGGTAATTGATGCTGTTAATTTACGTTGTCTGCAGACGGCGTACAGCCCCCCGAATGTGCTAAGAAGCTGCCCTTTAGATGGCACGGCAGCTTGTATAGCAGATATTCCCCCAGTCTGTGCGCTCCCCCTCCCTCTACTCAGCAGGACCCAGATCTTACCCCGGCTGCTGTCTACTTCGGGACCTCACGTGACCTCTTCATTCGGGTGGCTCCGGCTCTGGCTCAACTTGTGTTCCCCACCCCGGCACTCCATCCTGCTGCAAACTGAAGCATCTCCCCTCTGCTCCCCAGTGACACTTGTAAGTAAGCTTAATAATTAACTGTTTACTTACTGTAAACAGTTAATTGAAAGAGCTTCAGTCTGCAGCAGGATGGAGCGCCGGGGGGGAACATGGGTAAAAGTTATTTGCAAATACAAATATATTTCATATTCAATTACCGCAGCTGAAATCAATGCTGCACATGCGACGCTTCTGTGATTAGAAACGGTGCATGCGCAAAACTGACTACAGCTGCGCTAAGGTAGGAGAAGCAGGGAAAAGTATCTATTTCCCAAAAAGCTGTCATCGCAAAAATTACAGCTTTTCGGAATAGATAGTTATGGAGAGGAGCATAGGCAAACACAGGGGGGGTTTCCATCTGCCTGGAAACCCCCCTCCCCAGCACAAACCATGATCACAATAGAAATAGTAATATAATAGAATATTACTAGTGCTGCATGTTCTTCTCAGTATCACAAATGAAATGATTAGCACCACCTGTGGATCTTTTAAAATGTGCCAACCAGTAATAAATGTACCTGTGCCCCAACTAGGAGATGTGGAAAACATGCACTGTTAGTGGTGCACTGCTATAGACCATCAATAGGGTTAATTATTAATACTGTATTATAATATACTATCCAGTACATAAGGACACCGATATGTACATATATGTCCAGGGCAGTGCTAGGTACTGCTGCTGCTCCCTCAGACTCCCGGACTTGCTCCAATGCTCAGGAATGGTACCCACATCTGACATACTGTAGAAACATTCAGCTCAGACAGTATGGACCTACTTCCGCATCTAATGGCATACTATGATCGCTGGTCCTGTATATGCTCCAATTATGCAACACAATACACTTTGTATGTGACATATTAAAGCTGGATAAGTGATAATTATGCCCTCTTCATGGACTGGCCACACTCACTCTAAAATCAAGCATTTGGAAACCCCTCTCTAGAAATCCTGCGTTTGCCACTGAGGAGGAATGGTGAATTCCTACGGTAATTAGGTAGAACTCCATGCGAGTTCTAAACCTAATTACCTCCATCGTATGTTGAGTAATGATGAATAGGCCCCTAAAGCCAGGTACACACTAGACGATATGTGTATCCAGCGACGGCATGTGCGATGGCACGATATATCGTGAGGTCCGCACACACGATCTGGTGTATGACCGCCCGCTATATCGTTCCCCCGCCAGAAGCTTGATGTCGTTCGCCGGATCCTCAGTTTGGCCTGCACTGCAAACAGATCTGAAGATACGAGGAACGACGCATTGGATTGCGCAATAGTTCGTACACACTGGACAAAACGTGGATCATTTGTTGTTCCAATTTGCCTCATAACGACAAATCATCCGATATATCGTCTAGTGTGTACCCAGCTTAACTGTTGAGAATTACCTTCATTTTCGGTGAGGCGCATAAACGTATCCCTGGTCAGATTCTGCTCTTCCCAGGTTCAGGGAGCCAGTTACCACTAGTCTGACAGGGCCTGGAGGCATCCAAAAATCCTGCGCATCAACAAATGTACAAAAATAGACTGTGCCCAAAGGATGCAAATGATGAAATGGATTGGGAAAACCTGTGGCGTTGCTGCCAGCTGTGTCACTGGCTGATCGAACGTTAGGGGACATTTTATTTATTATTATTATTATCATTTATTTATATGGCGCCACAAGTGTTCCGCAGCGCCTTACAAAGTACATAGACAAAAAAGTAACCATTGACTTACAATACAATACAGGACATGGATAAACATTGCTATATTAGTGACATTAACGCCCGCATAAGCAGCCAAGTGTTGGTTGCCCTAGTGGCTAGTAAGAGATAAATTAAATTTTACCGTCCCAGACAGTCCACACACACACAGGTCTTTACTGGTGCAGAATTCATCACGAAATACCATCATTTCAATATTCAATAAAGTATTCTTAGAACAGAATATATATAAATAGGTCAAACACTTTCACTTTTTAAACTCTTGATAAATTAAGTTTCTATTGGCTCCAATGGAATAGGTATGTAATGCTGGCGGCTGATTAGTTGCCGGAATAAATACAGACACCGGAAGACCAAAGGCTCTACATACCAACTGGGGCTGGTAAGTACCCTAACCCTCCCCTGTCCCCCCTCTAACCCTAACCCTCCTTTAGTGGTGCCTAACCCTAACCTCCCCCCGGTGGTGTCTATCCCTAACCGTCCCCTGGTGGTGCCTAACCCTAACCTCCCCCAGTGGTGCCTAACCCTAACCCCCCCTTCCCCTAGCCTAACCCTAACCGTCCCCGGGGGTTGCCTAACTCTAATCTCCCCTGGGGGTCCCTAAACCTAACCTCCCTCCCCCCGCGGCTAATGCTAACCTGTTCCTACTTACCTTCGTTCAGGATGCCGGTTGTCGGGATTTAGATGCCGAGCTAAAGATAGGCGTCAGTATTTGGACGCCTATCTTTACTCCCAAATTGGTCTTTCCGCGTTGGGATTCTGGTGCCCTGCATTCCGGACGCCGGTAACATAACTACATCCCGACTTAAATCTATGTTTTCTTTTTTTCTGGGGATGTAGAGAGAGGTATGAGATTGGGCTCTATTTACTACAATCCGCATATTGAATGCGGATTGTAGTGTGATATTACCGAGTGAATTCGCATTGCGAATTCAGGCAATATCACAGGGATTTACTATAAATCCCTTGCAGGGACAGAGCTTGCGATAAAGCTCTGTCCCTGCGGATCCCATCCGCACTCTAGTCGCGGTATTTTCGGAAAAAATACCGCGACTAAGAGCCCGTGCATGCGCCGACCGACCACCGCTACTACCCCCCCACCGATGCTAAGCCCTGCCCCCCGGCGCTAAGCCCCGCCCCCTGCGATCGCGGACCCCCGCGACCCCCCCTCCCTTCATTAGACTTACCTGCATCCTCCTGGCCTCCGGTGATCTTCTCCGGGCTTCCCGATCAGGTGATCTCCCATACTGCACTGGGGCCCGATCACCTGATGACCGGGCCCCAGTGCACTGTGGGAGACCAGCTGACCGGAGAGGAGCCATCACCGGAGGCCCGATCACTGGTCCCTGGAGTCAGGTAAGTAAAAAAAATGTTTAATTTTTTTTTTCTTTTTTTTACAGCAATCAGCTTGCGGTCTGCTTAGACCACACAGCTGATTACTGGTACCGGCTCCCGCCTCTGCTCTCCCCGTTAGAGCAGAGTGGGAGCCCGGTAACCGGGGGAGACCCTGGATAACGCCACCTCCAGGTGGCATTATTATCACAGGGCTTTCCCCGATATTTTTTTACAATTTATTTTTAGTAACTATGGTTGATCACATTTCCCATTACAATTATGGGAAATGCGATCTGCTTTACTAAAAATAAGTGATACTGGGGGTTGGAGTAGAATTTTACTAATTCTACTCCAATTGCCCTGTAATAACTACAGGTGAAACTAAAATAATGTGAAAAGGGTGTGAAAACACCCTTTTTCACTTTATTTTAGTAAAAATAATGTTAATAAATAGAGCCCATTGTGAGAAAAACCTTCTAATGGAGATTTCTCCTCTAAGCTGGCTGCCTAAATAGATTTGTCACCGCAGCAGTTGCGCACAGATTGCCTCATGAGTTGTAAATATTAAATAAAGGTTTTACATCTGTGAAAATGCTGAATTGCTTACGGCTAAAATAAGACAGCTGACACATTACAGGACTTATCTCTCTATGCAGTACAGTTACTTTCTATTGTTTCTTCAATGCTTTAGATAAGCGCAGCTTGTCCCCTCTTCTTCTATTTCCCAGAAGCAGAATACGGACGTGATAACGTGAAATAAAAATAAAAAAGGTGAAGTCTAGAAACTGCCTGAAACTTGGGGAAACAGATAACTGCCGAATTCTATGTCTTTGTCTGACACTGAAGTAAAGCTCAGCTGTTAAACTACATATAGCGGACAAAAAAATGCAAACACCTGGGTTAATGAGGCATAAAAAGCATATAAAAAAGCTACTCATGCATTTTAATAATGCAAATAACATGCATGGTGAGGGTCATGAAAATGCTGGACTGCCCCAGTTGCATATAATTATGGCTAGCATGGCTGCATCCGGATGTCTCAACTGGGATGACTTTTGGAGCGCGCTTGCCAGGGGCTTTAGTAACCAAAATAGTTCAAGCTGCAAATGACTCACGGACAGGAAAATGCATTTGTAAAAATGTAATATACAGTAGCTGGCATCAGACCTGAATATATTACTCCCTCCCCCTGAGTGTGAAAGTTATTATACAGCCCCATTTATGCACACTACCAGTAAAAAGTTAATTGAAATGCTGTATACTCAAGGAGCAAACCTTCTGCTGCTATGCAAGGATCAGTGCTAAAATAAATTATCATCTGTATAAACACAATGAACACCGCAGGATTTAACAGCTCTTGTTCATGTATACAATAAAAATTTAAAGAGTTGTAACAGATGTATAAACATTAATTCTGAAATTTAGTTAAATAGGGACTTTTAATCTTGTTTAATAAATTAAATAACCACACAAAACAAATCCTCCTATACATAAACAGTGAGCTGATTCAGTATGGCACACGCGGATGGATCTTGTGTTGCTTAGTACCAGTGGTCCCACTATTCAATTGCTGCCATTTTTCGCACTAATCGCACCCAAAGTGGTTGGGTTTAGCCGCGTAAAGCAGCTACCCCCGACCAAAGTGCTGGGCGCGACCGCGAAAAGTGATGTTTGGGCGCCCAAACAGGTCACTTTTCGCACATTTCAGCTCTCACCCCCCTGGGGCTGCGAGCTGAAATGGAGCACTGACCGCTGATTGCGCCCGACAGGAGCAACAATTGAATAGCTCCATCGGGTGCGATGAGGGCAGGAAACAATTGAATTCCGCACAAATTATTATTATTATTAATTACGATCTTATACACTGATGGAGAAGAAACTCAATGATATATCTTATGACGCTTGTATCTGCTCTGCCAGGCTCCTGCTACAGTTTTGTAACGTTAAATTAAATTGAGGTATTGTTCATGCCTATGTATAACTGGCTTTAAAAGTATATGTGATTTTAAACAAAAGGGAATGCGAGTCAAGAAAGTAGATTTCCTGATTCTACTGATCTTAAAGGGTTGGGTACAGGGTCCTGGCGGTCAGAATCTCAGTGGTCACAATGCTGGTTTGGGAATCCCGACGGTCAAAATCTTGGTAAGTATTGTAACTTCCCAGCAGCCTAACCCTAACCATCCCCTTTGGAAGCCTAAAAGCACACATCCACTAGAAGACCGGCAAACGACTGCACGATTACGACATTGTGATCGTACAGTCATTTGTCAGTCTGTGATGTGTCTACACTGAAGAAGCAGTCGCTCAGTGTAGGCACATCAATCATCTGCAAACATGCTGAATCTGACGTTATCGTCAGGTTGTACAACATATTTGCCCTGTCGAAGCTGGATAATTGGCTGAGACAAGATCAGCTTAAAATTAGATCGTAAAGACACCATCTCGCGACTGGCCGCAAGACGCCATTTTAGAAAATGAGATCGCAAGACGCCATTTTGCGAATGGCCGCCCAAGCGCCATTTTAGGTAAACTCACACTTAAGTACATATGGAGATCACCATTTCTCATACATACATTAATACGCACAATTGCGCTGTTAACTAGTCGCATATTAGCGAATGCATAAGATCCTGTATGAAAACGCTGTTTATTAGCTTCATGCGCACGCATCTGCCCCAAGTTAACTAGCGTCTTTATATCAAACCCCACATACTTACACATTACATATTCACATAAAAGGTCTCATAAGCTTTAAAGTATAAGATTCAAGTTTGTTCATTTATTATAATTGCTGAGAAATAAAGGTTATTTGGTAGCTAAGGTTTAATACATGATAAGTAAGTCATGTTTGATATTATACTGATCTGCACTCTTTCAACGGCATTCTGGTATCGTCAGTGTGAAGATCGCAACAGCCATTCTCAACTTATGGACCGCAGAGACTTAAAGCACCGAAATGTACATTATATGACCAACTGTTAGGATGTGCATGAGGCAGGAAACCAGAGACAACCAGTTGTTAGAGGCTGGACTGTGTCTATTTGAATCAACCTGTTAAATGCTCTGCAACAGATGCATCCTCCTTGGGAACCAATGGCATCAGCGACAAGCCTCTCTATTGTGTTGTCTGTTTCTGTGAGAGTATAAACGTGTGTGTTGTGACCCCAGTCTGGGTCTTCTTGCTGAATGCTGATTGACGGGGGTTTCTTGCTGATGCCTACATCTGGCCCAGAGCGCTGCGAATGTATAACTGTACTTGGGTCTGTATAATTCTTTGTGCTAAATTGTACTTAGATCATAGCGTGTAACTGACTGTACTTTTACTTGAAATATCACTTTGTGCTTTGGAACCACAGGTTCAAGGTCTGGAGTCTTTATTTACTATATGACTGCGTACGCAAAATAGCGTCATCCTTAGAGGTTTATAGTCAGGATATTAGAAGGTATAGGCAGGATATTAGAAGGTATAGGCAGGAGTGTATAGAGGTTCTAATTCAATATCCTTAGCCCGATAATAGATGTCTAAATGACCAGCGGGAGCGCGCATCGCTGGTTGTTTTAGAAATTATTTAAATGATGTTTAAACGATTTTCAGACGATTACGATATCGTTATATCGCTCAATTTAATAGTCTAGTGGATGTGTGCCTTAACTCTAACCATCCCTTCCTGCAGCCTAACCCTAACTCTCCCCCTAGTGCCTAACTGTAACCCTAATACTGTTGGGATGGTGGCCATCAGGATTTCGGAGCCAGTGTTCTGATGACCATTGGGATTCTGAGTGGCTATTCTGACCGTCGTAATCTTGACCAGCTAAAATCTATGTAGGTAGATAAGATTTACACAGGGAACAATGGATGACAAAGTGTAGCTGCATCAATGATGCATTTTCAATAGAGTGTGATGAGCAATGCCAAGGTGCCCACGTGATTAAAAAGAGTGGGCGAAAAAGGGAGAAAAGAAGGTAAAAGGGCCCTGCTTGTTTCTTTCGTACTAGACATATCAATTTGGGATGGCCGCCCTGTCTATGACCAGTACAGGATTTGGCAATATAATATCCTTGGCTTAGCCACACATATAGGTTGTAATAATAATATTATATATAAATATGTGAACCTTGGGCTTTGTTGGAAAATGAGGGCCCTAGCAACAGGACTTATTCATTTATTAGGTATTAAATACACATACAATTCTTCACTGCGACAGATATGACCCCGTGACCTTCCCTTGTACATGTCTTATGCAGAAGGCCTTGTGCTTAGTCATGTAACATTGTGTTTCTATGGCAATTATTGTTATATGTTCTATTGAAATAATAAAAAATAAATCTTTGCACCTGCAGCACCAAGGACTGCTTGTTACAGTGCGTGAGCTAATATATATTTATATATTGCTATATACAGAGGTCACATGCCAGGAAACTTCAGATGAATATATGTACAATGCAGAACAGCATGGTTATGTACTAACCCACAAGCTGCACACAGACAGAGCAGAAAGTGGTACTTGTGACCCCCTCCCCCCAGCCAGACACAGTAACACGTCCAATATATGCAAATTAGATGCACTAAGGCCAACATAAGCTTCTATCCATCTATGTTTGCTCAAAAATGACCAACTTGTCTGGCCAGAATGCTACGTGTGTGCCGACAGCAATAAACGCCGCCTCATGACTAAATAGAGGACACTGCAACCATGTCATTCAGTCAGATCAAAGGCACCTATGAAGGTTTTCCCTGTATCCAACAATGACCTCTGCAGACTGCGGAACATGGGGCTGACAAGTGAAAAGACTATCCGCAGTTAGGGTTAGTAATACATATTTACAGCTTCTCTCTTTCTCTTCTCTCCAGTCATGACAGAAAACGGTAAGCCGTGCAAGTTCCCATTCCGAGCTGGGGGACGTTTGCATTTCTCCTGTACATCAAAACGTCACTTCCAGAAAAAGTGGTGAGGAAATTACTGTATGCAGTGTCTTTTATACTTTATCATACCAATGGATTTAGTGCAAGTGGAAGAAGTAAGCAATACAAGCTGGGCAAAACATGGTAGGAGGACATTATGAAAACGCTTCAACAGGTAGCCGTGGAGTAAAGGTGCTGTAATGCAGAGCAACCACAAATAGGTTTATTTCTGATTTTGAAATACAATAGGCGAATGACAGAGTATGATTCTTTGGCAATAACAACTTTTCTGTGCAGTTTTCATAAGTATTCCCTAGTGTGAGAAAACCTAACTTAGACAAGTGCTGGTCAAGGTTTCTTGGCACCCCCCTTGGCAAAGCTTCAGCTCACCACCCTCCTCCTCCTTGTCGTCATAACACCCACTTCCCAGCACTTTACATACTTGATTTTTGTAAAATAAAACTAATAGCTATTCCTTACTCCTCCTTACTGGTTGGCTGGAAAGTCTGTAGTCCAGTTGTGTAGAATGTTGTCCAAGCTCCACCTCTGCCCAGGGGTAAATGCAGAATTAATAGAGGGGAGCGACGCAAAAATAAATAAATAAACTTCACAATCAGCCAGCAATTTGATAACTTTGCTTTTATGTTTTGTGTGTGTGTTTTCTGTAATTTTTCAGACAGCAACAAACAGGCATAACTGTACAGAAATGTTTGCGTTGCCACAAAGGGAGGTAGTTGTAATCCAGACAACCGGGATGCAGGCACTCACAATGCCGGTGCCGGTATCCTGACACCAGTCGGAAATCCTGGCACCGACATCCTGACCCCAGGCATCCTTGCGGTAAGTGGTGGGGTTAGGGGGAGGCTTAGGGTTAGGCACTAGGGGGAGCGTTAGGCTCTAGTGGGGGTGGGTTAGGCATTGGGGGGAGGTTAGGTTTAGGGGGGCGGGGAGAGGGGGGGTTAGGATACTTATTGAGAGATGTCTGTATCCTAACTCTGTCCTGTACACAACCCGCCACCAGTACCAGATTCTATCATTATTCTAAAATAATTAAAATATATTATTATAATTATTATTGTTAAACATAAAATAAAATTTTAAACCCACCACACCGATTTGTAACTCAAGAAAATAATGCAGATAAAATTGTTGATTTTTTTGCTAAATGATAAATCAAGTTTCTTGTCTAAGTATTATACACTCGTTTAAAGGCAGTGTGACATGCCTTTATACCTGCTAATTGTATAGTGTGTTCTGATTAGAGGAGAAAAAAAAAATGAAAGCATGAAAATCTCCAACAGCTTCTCCCATGTATACCTATTTACCGCCCAGCTTTTCCATTACATGCCCCTCTGCCCAACTGCTTTTACTCACATGTCCCTCTGCCCACCAGCTTATTCTTCACAAGCTCCTCAGCCCCCAGCTTTTCCCTCACATGCACCTCAGCTCACCAGCTTTTCTCTTACATGCTGTTCTACCCACCAACTTTCACCACACATTCCCCTCTGCCCACCAGCTTTTCCTTCACATGACCCTCAGACCCCACAGCTTTTCCCTCACATGCACCTTTGCCCACCAGCTATTCCCTCACATACACCCTACACACCAACTTTTACTTTATATACTCCTCTGACAACCAGCTATTTCCTCACATGTGCAATGCAGCCTACCAACTGTCTCCCTCACATACCCCTCTACCCAATAGTGTGCCTTACTTTGCCCTTTCTAGATTCTCCTCCATTGCTGCACAGAAAGTGCTCACAGTAAGTACAATGTAACTGCAGCAGTCAAATTACATTAAAGGGTCAATGCAATTGTACGCAATGTACTCGCGGGTGCGAGTCATCACGACAATGGCCGTGCTAGACGGGAGCCCAGATTCGCATAAAAGTGCTTGCAGTCCCGTAGGGCTCCGAGCAAAATTAAGCGCTATTTCGGACTCAGAGCAGGCCGCGATGGGTGCGAGGTGTGGTGTGTTGCCTGCGTTTTAACTGAACTTCCATAGCATGGAATAGGATTGACCCCTAAGGCAGAGACAGAGCAGCTGCCTGAATTAACTTTTCGGGCAACAGCATGGTTGGATGATCTTTCTGGTGACTGCAACGAGGAACTGCTGCAGTGAATGGGTGCCACATGCACTTGACATTGGTGCACATTACAATCATTGAGTGTTTGGAGGGGGTAGCATAGACCTTAAAGGAGCACTAGACCATGACCTCATTATGTTGTAACTGCACACCCCTCAGCGATATTAGGGAAATATAATACTGTCAGGGATGTGCAGTCAGGGTAGACAGGGGAGGCATAGTCTCCCTTGTCATACTCTTGAGATTTGATATGAAAATTATTAGAATAATACAAAGAAGATATTTATAACTTATAAACATCTTCTTTGTTTATTTACAGTTAACACTTCACCAGCTTTGTGGAGCTCCCTGGGACTGCAGGAAGACGAGAGATGAGGCAGCAACAGCTCTGCCTCGCTTCTGTATAGTCAGACACTGCTTGCAGAGCTGGGGGTGGGGCCACACCACGGGCAGTAAGCTGCACAGAAAGAGAGCTAATAAAGGCATGCCTCTGCATATGGGGGAGTGCCTTGAGCACTGATGGACACCTTGGATGTGTCATGTGACCAGGAAGTGCACTGCAGTGTTTAGAGATCAAAGCTCAGTCAGCAAAAGCAAGAGAAGACACATTGATGCAAGTAGGAGAATCAATGGACACTGAAGCTTAGTGTAGTGAGGGGAGAGTTACAGTGAGCTGGGGGTGACACAGGCTCCCAGCACTCGGACCCATCTCCATGTGTGCCTCCCCAGCCATTGACCTCACTGAATACTGTTTTTAATGCAGTAAATGTATGTGTCATTTACAT
Source organism: Taudactylus pleione (assembly GCA_031769625.1). Classification (NCBI taxonomy): domain Eukaryota; kingdom Metazoa; phylum Chordata; class Amphibia; order Anura; family Myobatrachidae; genus Taudactylus; species Taudactylus pleione. The sequence continues at coordinate 869,429 of JAUIMM010001164.1, forward strand.
TGCAGGTGTGCAACAACTGGAAACTATGACAGGGACAGAGAGTGGGGATATTGCGTGACAAACTCCAGTCTAGAAATCGGTGAGTCTCTATACTCTAGAATGAGAACTGTAATCTTGTTTTGTGGTGTAGTGTCAATGGGAAATTTGTAAAACTTCAGCTTTGCTTTCTTTTCTGTACATTTATACACAAACTCTACTGTTCCTCATACTGAAATGTCTAGATCGTTGTTTAATCCGCCCCTCATTCAACTGACTTGCACCGTTATTTCCATTTGCCCCTGTTCGGGGGCTGGCTGGGAACTTTCAGCCCTGAGGGCCAGTCCAATCATGTGGCCCAATGTTTGTCATAGCCAGAGGATTGTGTGTGTGTGCCTAGCCCCGAACCATCCTCCAACCCCTCCCTCTCCATTCCCGTCCCAACAAAAAACATGCACTGTGTGGTAAAGAGTGAGCTATATATTTCATATCGCTATAGAGGGATTATTCAATGGAGAAGGGAAGATATCCCTGTTTAGTAACCACTGTTTGATGCGTGCTTCAGTAGCAGTGCAGTATTATGCGGGACATATGTGTTTTGACAGCTATTCAGCAGTGATTGTGGATAAATTGCATGGAATATATGGCTTTACATCAGCGGGTAGCTGTGAGCAATGAGGAGAGAGTGTTATGTTTGTGTCTTTCTAGTCTGGGTGACTGCACAGGCATCAGGCCGGCCCAGGAGAATATTAGTGGAAAATAGCACAAATGGGCGCACTGACTGGCCTAAGGCGGCCCAATATGCCACCAGCATAGGAGCGGGTTGCGGGAGCAAACGCCATCTGAAGATGGCGAATGCTCCCGCAGTCAAGCTCCGAAAATATTGTATTTTTAGAGCTTGATGAATTCTGTCCCCATACTAGTGTATGGGGACAGCGGGCCATTCCAGGAGAGAAAGGTAAGCAGGAGATACCTGTGATACTAGTGTATGGGGACAGCGGGCCATTCCGGCAGAGGAAAGTAAGCAGGAGATATCTGTGATACTGGTGTATGGGGACAACGGCCATGTCGGGAGAGGAAGGTAAGCAGGAGATATCTGTGATACTAGTGTATGGGGATAGCAGGCCATTCCAAGAGAGAAAGGTAAGCAGGAGATATCTGTGATACTAGTATATGGGGACAGCGGGCCATTCCGGCAGAGGAAAGTAAGCAGGAGATATCTGTGATACTGGTGTATGGGGACAACAGCCATGCCGGGAGAGGAAGGTAAGCAGGAGATATCTGTGATACTAGTGTATGGGGATAGCGGGCCATTCCGAGAGAGAAAGGTAAGCAGGAGATATCTGTGATACTAGTGTATGGGGACAGCGGGCCATTCCGGCAGAGGAAAGTAAGCAGGAGATATCTGTGATACTGGTGTATGGGGACAGTGGGCCATTCCAGGAGAGGAAGGTAAGTAGGAGATATTTCTGATACTAGTATATGGGGACAGCGGGCCATTCCGGCAGAGGAAAGTAAGCAGGAGATATCTGTGATACTGGTGTATGGGGACAACGGCCATGCCGGGAGTGGAAGGTAAGCAGGAGATATCTGTGATACTAGTGTATGGGGATAGCGGGCCATTCCGAGAGAGAAAGGTAAGCAGGAGATATCTTCTATTTTTGAGGGATACGCGCAAATATTTAGTATCCCCCAGAAGTATTATGAAGGGATCACAGCAGATATCTCCGATATCTCCTGTGTTCCCTCCATTTCAGACAGTAGCTGCAACCTCCATACTGTAGGTTTCTATGGAGAGTACGATGTACAAGTACGATGCTGGCAGGTTTACCAATCTCCGGAATGTGAAGCATTCTGGAACTTGGTTCCTGCAGCTTATGCCATCTGAAGAGTGAAGATGGTGTGAGCCGATATATAGCCTATGGGCTACACATCGCAAAAACTATTGGGAGAGGGTTCCATAGAAAACTCCCATGGCTATGGCAGCTGCATATTCGTGGTCAGTAAGCTGCGCATTGCACAGGATCCCCGGCACAGGAGTGAAGAGACCACTTGTGATGCCCCGCCAGGTGATGTATACAGTAGGTGTGTTAAGTTGAGTTGTTTGCGTACTTAGCTGTTTGGGGAAGAAATTCCTCTATGCTGTTTCACTTCCTGTTATCTTCTTATTCCACCAGAGAGGTAAGGAGGATTAGTCCAGACAGTTTGGGTAATAAAAGTCACATATACAGCTTCACACAATACATTCAAACAATAGAAATTCACATAAATCAATTAATACACCCTATGGCAGTTTATTTAGCAGGAACTCCAAAGTATGCTGAAAGGTAAATTGAGTTACACTTCAGAGTTCATAAGAAAATTCAAGAACTGTCGCATTCAGAATAAAGTTTTGTTTGCCATCAATTTTATATGTTATGCTAACAACAAAGTAACTATTCATTTCAGTATACATTCACATTCTAACGAAAACACAATCATTTTCCCAGAAGAAATGCACCCTTTTGACCAGATACCCTTGCGTTGGTGCACATATGTGGTTAATGGATTGCTGGTGTATTGGTTGAATGAACAGGACTGTGGGAAGGTTCCTGCTGCTCAATATGTTGCTGTAATGGGCGCTTGCACGGTGCAAACCCGTGCTTGTTAACTTGGCCGCAGTGAAGGAAGCTTTTACCTGATCCTCGTTGGCAGAGGTATGCAGTTCAGCGCCACCAGAGGCTGGTACAGTGCTCTCTCCTCAGTGCAGAGCCTCAGCTGTCACTCAACTGGAAAGGGGAGGCTTCAGGGGCAGCACCAGAGCTGTCTTCTAACAGCGCTCACTGACAGACCTCTCCTGCAGCACAGTAGAGCTCTCCTGCAGCACAATAGAGGTCTCCTGCAGCACAGTAGAGGTCTCCTGCAGCACAGTAGAGGTCTCCTGCAGCACAATAGAGGTCTCCTGCAGCACAGTAGAGGTCTCCTGCAGCACAGTAGAGGTCTCCTGCAGCACAATAGAGCTCTCCTGCAGCACAATAGAGCTCTCCTGCAGCACAATAGAGGTCTCCTGCAGCACAGTAGAGGTCTCCTGCAGCACAGTAGAGGTCTCCTGCAGCACAATAGAGCTCTCCTGCAGCACAGTAGAGTTCTCCTGCAGCACAGTAGAGGTCTCCTGCAGCACAGTAGAGGTCTCCTGCAGCACAATAGAGCTCTCCTGCAGCACAATAGAGTTCTCCTGCAGCACAGTAGAGGTCTCCTGCAGCACAGTAGAGGTCTCCTGCAGCACAATAGAGCTCTCCTGCAGCACAGTAGAGGTCTCCTGCAGCACAGTAGAGGTCTCCTGCAGCAGGCAAACCTCAGTGCTGACTCTCTCACTGCCTCCATTAGCCACAGCTGACAGTGCTCAGCCAGCGCAGCTACAACCACCCAGCAAGTTACCTCAGGAGTCTGCCCAACTGTCACCAACATCCAACTGTCCCAGGCCCAACCACCTGACCCCGGTCATGTGACCTTCTCATGACCTCTTTAGCAGTTGCAGAGGTTGCTGGAAATTGTCTCTGTGTAATGGCACAATGTCTGACATAATGCCTCACATAGCAGGGTATTACACATTGATGCGGTCATTTCATTCCTAGCACATCGCAGGGACGGGCTCCTTTCGGAGCCATTGTCTTTGCTTGTGTTCTTTAGTGAATCTGGGCGCTGTGATCGCATCTTGCAATGCATTCATGGGCACTAATATCGTGCCCAGATCGCTGATTGATTGGTAATCTCCCTCATTGCTCCCTCACTCCAAATACCACCTGCCCTTCCCCTTCATCTGCCACTGATTACTGGGCAGGATTGGGACACCAGTTTCCAGGTGGCATTATCTTATAACATTATAATATTCTCTTGTACATTATTCACATTCCTTAAACAGATCACAGTTGATAGTTGTTATCTATGCAACTGCTGGATCTGTGTCCCCTAGTATATTATAGTATAGTAAGGTGGTTCCCAAACCGTGCGCCGTGACACCCTGGGGTGCCCCGGGACACTTGGAGGGGTGCCTCAGGTTGGTGGTCCAGCACCAAATCAAATTAGATATGGTCAATGTAGTGTAAATATGTGGACAAAAAGAAGCGCAAATCTATCCACCACCACATAACTGAGCATAAGGAGGACAGGTAAGCACAATATACTTCACTTTACTACATTTCTGAATTTCTCAATAACAAACTTTTGGCTTAGGGGTGCCATGAAAACAATGCTGATACTCTAGGGCACCATGATTCAAAAAAGTTTGGGAACCACTGGTCTAGTATAATATCTTACAGCAATTTCTAAGATATAGGCGTTCATTTTAATGAAAAGATCATTACTTCCAAACTCTATCAGAAAAAAAGGAAATTTTTATTACAACAAGGACTATTAAATAAGGACAAATATGGACTTTATCCAAACCTGCTGATATTAGGTGCTAAACTGCTTTCAGTTTGTGCCTTCAGTATCCACGTTGGCTCAGAGCAGGGAACGTAACACCCATAGTTGTGATCCTTAGAAATTGGGACTCTAGAAAATGTGCTGCCATTATTGACTATAAGTTTAACTTGGATCACGTCCAGGGCTGGCAGGGATGAAGCCCAGACTGGAATTTCCTGGTTGGCCTGAAAGGAAAAGCCTAAAATTACCTGTAAATATTGTATACTGTATGGCTTGGTGCTGCCTTGAGCCTGGTAGACTGTATCAGTGGTTACATATTATAACTCAGCCAGGGGCGTTTTAAGAGAAGAGGGGGCCCGTGTGCAGCCTCCGTTTGGGTCCCTTCCTCTCTGACTGCGGCTCAGCAGCACTGAGGGCTGTAGATTCTGGCTTCATGCCAGAGTCTACAGCGCATGCACGGGTCTCCGGGAAAATGGCGCCTACTTTCCCGGGGACATCTTTTCTGCGCATGCACAGATCACTGGGAAAATGGTCGCCACCATTTTCCCAGTGAGTGTTTGCTGCTCTACAGCACCGGTCCGGCTCTGCGGAGCAGCACTTCGGGAATCAATGGACAGGTAAGTATAATTAACTATGGGTGCAGGGTTTGCAGTGTGGGCCCCCCTGGACCTGGGGGCCCGTGTGCCCCGCACACCCTGCACCCATTAAAGATACGCCCCTAAACTCAGCACCTTACAGAGAATATTTAATCATTCACATCAGTCCCTGCTATAATGGAGTTTACAGTCTGTAACCTACAACATGTACACACAATAGGGTCCACTATTGTTAGCAGCCAGTTAATCTACCAGTCTGCTTTTGGACAGCATACAGCCATGGCCAAAGGTTTTGAGAATGACACAAGTATTGGTTTTCACAAAGTCTGCTGCTTCAGTGTTTATGATGGCAATTTGCAAATACTCCAGAATGTCATGAAGAGTGATCAGATGAATTGCAATTAATTGCAAAGTCCCTCTTTGCTATGATAATTGACTTAGGGCCTGATTCAGCAAGGGATGCAAGTGAGAGAACGCACGCACTCGGTCGTATGCATCGCACTGCGCGTGCACGAACTAGCCAGTGCGATCGGGTAAGCAGACTACACGCAGTGTGTACGCAGACCTTTCCGATATTGATTGACAGGAAGTGCCGTTTGTGGGGGGTGACTGGGTGAATGCAGGCGTGCCTGTGTGTTGTGACGCCGTTATAGGGGGTGCATAATTAAGGCAGTGCTGTGGAATACGCAGCCAGATGACTCGATGCACGCAGGAAGTGGCCAAAATCTTGCGCCGGGTCAGGTCATCCTCTATTGTGCCTCTGGGTCCGATGGTTCTTGATGTTACTGATGTTTGCGCTATTCTGCGTACTGATTATTCAATGCTCAAAGGGAGATGGACGACACTATGTATTGCTGGGCATCTGCACCCTTGTGCTGCGGATGTCGCACGTATGCATTGATTAGCATATACACGCAGTGGCCGAAAGCGTGCGTTCTCCCCCTTGCTGAATCAGGCCCTCAATCCCAAAAATATTTCCACTGCATTTCAGCACTGCCACAAAAGGACCAGCTGACATCATGTCAGTGATTCGCTCGTTAACACAGGTGAGAGTGTTGACGAGGACAAGGCTGGAGATCACTCTGTCATGCTGATTGAGTTAGAATAACAGACTGGAAGCTTTAAAAGGAGGGTGGTGCTTGAAATCATTGTTTTTCCTCTGTTAACCATGGATACCTGCAAGGAAACACTTGCAGTCATCATTGCTTTGCACAAAAAGGTCTTCATAGGCAAGGATATTGCTGCTAGTAAGATTGCACCTAAATCAACCATTTATCAGATCATCAAGAATTCAAGGAGAGAGGTTCAATAGTTGTGAAGAAGGGTTCAGGGCGCCCAAGAATGTCCAAGCGCCAGGACCATCTCCTAAAGTTGGTTCAGCTGCACGATCGGGGCACCACCAGTGCAGAGCTTGCTCAGGAATGGCAGCAGGCAGGTGTGAGTGCATCTGCATGCACAGTGAGGCGAAGACACAGGACGAAGACTTTTGGAGGATGGCCTGGTGTCAAGAAAGGCAGCAAAGAAGCCACTTCTCACAAGGAAAAGCATCAGGGACAGACTGATATTCTGCAAAAGGTACAGTGATTGAACTGCAGAGGACTGCAGTTAAGTTATTTTCTCTGATGAATCCCCTTTCAGATTGTTTGGGGCATCTGGAAAAACGCTTGTCCGGAGAAGGAAAGGTGAGCGCTACCATCAGACCTGTGTCATGACAACAGTAAAGCATCCTGAGACCATTCATGTGTGGGGTTGAATCTCAGCCAAGGGAGTGAGCTCACTCACAATTTTGCCTAATAACACAGCCATGAATAAAGAATAGTACCAAAACATCCTCCAAGAGCAACTTCTCCCAACCATCCAAGAACAGTTTGGTGATGAACAATGCCTTTTCCATTATGATGGACCACTTTGCCATAAGGCAAAAGTGATAACTAAGTGGCTCTGGGAGCAAAACATCGAAACTTTGGGTCCATGGCCAGGAAACTCTCCATACCTTGATCCCATTGAGAACTTGTGGTCAATACTCAAGAGGTGGGTGGACAAACAAAAACCCACAAATTATGACGAACTCCAAGCATTGATTAGGCAAGAATGGGCGGCCATCAGTCAGTATGTGGCCCAGAAGTTGATTGACAGCATGCCAGGGCGAATTGCAGAGGTCTTGAAAAAGAAGGGTCAACACTGCAAATATTGACTCTTTGCATAAACTTAATGTAATTGTCAATAAAAGCCTTTGACACTTAAGAAATGCTTGTAATTTTACTTCAGTATACCATAGTAACATCTGACAAAACTTTGTGAAAACCAACTTGTGTCATTCTCAAAACTTTTGGCCATGGCTGTACAGTAGTTAATTGGACCACCTGTAGGAAGCCCACGCAAACATGGAGAAAACATATAAAATCCACATAGACAGAGGTCTGGTTGAAATAAATCCCGCTGCTATAGTACTGCTAGCAATGCTAACCACTATGCCGTTCACCATACTGGGATTGATGTAGGACATGACACAATGAGAATGAACACACGTAAGCACCTACCATAGACTTGTGACTTCCTACCCAGAACATACTTACCTACCCTCCCGGAAGTGTCAGGGAGCCCCCCCGCACCCCCAGCAAAGTATCCACATCTCCAGCATCCCACCGACTTCCTACTGAAGTGTGCAGAATGAGGAGGTAAATGCCGTGACTCGCGGCTCCAAATGGAGGGGGCGGAGCTAAATTACATATAAATGCATCATTTAGCCCGCCCCCTCATCACGCTCCCACGATTCATGGCCTAATGACGTAGCAGGCCTGCCCCGCCCCCCTAAGCGGTCCCCAGTGTCTGCTCCCCGGACATCTTCTGGGGAGCAGATAAGTAAAGTCTATAAGAAAGACCCATAAATAACTAAAAATTCTTATAAGGGATGGACTGGGGCTGCATGATCACTCCCCACAGCATGTCATGAGCCATAGGAGCTGTTTGGCCAGGCTTTTGCCAGTAGTGCCGTTTTGGCCCTGTTTCTTATACTAAAGGGGCCCTTCAACCGAAAACAAATTTGTATTGAAATTAAAAACATACATTTTTATGGGCCTGATTCAGATTTGAGAATAGAGTAAGAAATAGCAAGTAACTGTGTACCTGGATAATACCATGTAGCAATCAGGGGTGTAGCGAGGGTGGTTCCAGTGGAGCATGAGCTCTGGGCGCCAAAATGGACAGAGGGCGCCATCCAGGGTTCTGGAAATCATGGGGCACTGCACAGTATGACGGCCACCTGTTAGCTTTATCTTGGTTTGTTTGCTCTATATCCTAAATAAGTTACAGATCTGAGATCCGTTTCTACATTTCATGCTCCCTCAAGCTGCCTATATTGTCTCCCCTCCAGCCCTCCCTCCTCTGATCATCTTCTGTCATCTCCCCTTTCCTGTCAGATTGATTACATTCACTTCTCACCTCTTTAATTGCCTCCCCTCTCTACCCTGTGATAGTCTCTTTGCCCCTGTCCAGGGACGAACCTAGGAATTTTATCACCCGGGGCAAGGCCATAATTTGGCGCCCCCTAAAAAAAATACAACATAGAGGAAGAAAATGGTGTGTGGTTTTGTGACACATTATGCCACACATTAATGACCCTTATAACACATTATGCCACACAGTAATGACTCTTACAACACATTCTGCCACAGTAATGCCCCTTGCAACATATTATGCCACAGTATTGCCCCTTACACATTAAGCCAAAGTAATGCCCCTTATACATTATGCCACAGTAATGCCCCTTACACATTATGCCACAGTAATGCCCCTTACACACTATGCCACAGTAATGCCCCTTATACATTTACACTATGCCACAGTAATGCCCCATATACATCATGCCACAGTAATGCCCCTTACACATTATGCCACAGTAATGCCCCTTACACATTATGCCACAGTAAGGCTCCTTACACATTATGCCACAGTAAGGCCCCTTACACATTATGCCACAGTAATGCCCCTTATAGATTTACACTATGCCACAGTAATGCCCCATATACAGTATGCCACAATAATGCCCCTTACACATTATGCCACAGTAAGGCCCCTTACACATTATGCCACAGTAAGGCCCCTTACACATTATGTCACAGTAAGACCTCTTTTACATTAAGCCACAGTAAGGCCCCATCTCCCATCTTTTAACTGCCAGGGCCGTGCGGTGGGTGGCATGGGACGGGGCACGGGAACTGTCAGTACTGCCATCATTGTAATGTGGCGCTGCTTGCGAACCAATTGGAGCTCACGGACCAGCAGCCTCTGCCAATTGGCTCCCGGTCTGCGAGCACTGATTGGCTTGCCACCGGCACGACATTAGACTGATTGTGTCTCTGTGCCTCTCAAGGCCGAGATGCGGTTCCAAACCTACAAGAGCAGCAACCTAGCCTCCCGGCACCCCCTCAAGGCCGGCACCCGGGTCACGTGCCCTGTTAGCCCCCCCCGCCCCTAGTTGCGGCCCTGCCCTGTCCACTCCTTTCTGGCTCTGTCACCACCCCTCTCTGAACGACTCCTTGCCCCTCCCCTCTCCTTTCTTATTGGCTTCTGTCACTACCTCTCTCCTCTCCTTTTGTTATTCGCTTCTGTCACTGCCCCTCTCTGATTAGCATTTCCCCTCCTCTCTCCTGTCTTATTTCCTTCTGTCATTACCCGTCTATTCTCCTTTTCTTATTTGCTTCTGTCACTGCCCCACTGATTGGCATTGCCCCTCCCCTCTCCTTTCTTATTGGCTTCTGTCACCTTACCGCTCTGATCGGCTCTTTCTTCTCCCCTGCCCTCTTTGATCCAGTCCCTCTTCTCTACTCAAATTTCAGATAATGCATCATTGAAGCATTTTGTACCCCCAATGGCACCTCCATGCCCCAGCGTGATACTGCCACTGTTTGCTGTGCTATCTCTTCACTTGAGTATTCCCCCGCAGGCTGGCCAAACCCCAATGGCACAGTTCAGTACAGGGGGGGGACGCTATGACATGCACTTTCTCCGGGCGCCATGGTTCCACGCTACTCCTCTGGTTGCAATGCAAGGGGTGTGAATACATACATTGTTTTTGCATGCAGGGTAAATACTGGCTGCTTTTGTATGTAGCCCACACATGCTGGACAGCTTTATTTTTACACTGCAATTTAGATTTTAGTTTGAACACCCCTCCCAAATCTAAATCTCTCTGCACATTTTAAATCTGCCCCACCTGCAGTGGAGCATGGTTTCACCAAGATACACCGTTACTTACTCTGGGCCTGATTCAGACCCGGTCGCAAGCGCTGAGCGCTTGCAACCGGGTCGATGGTGGCCCAGAGCGCATGTGCACGATGGAGCCGGCTCCGTCGTGCGCATGCGCGAAACCCGGAAAGCGGCGGGCAAGCCGTCGTTCCGGGTATCGCACCAAAGGGGCGGGCCGGGGGGGTGACTGCCCAGACGGAGGTGTTCCCATGAGAACGCCTACCGTCTGGGGGCGGCCCCACTGACATTATAAGTGGGAGAGCTTTTGGCTCTGTTAGAGCCGAAAGCTCTCTGGGGCTTGTGGCAATGAGACCCTACCACAAGGGTCTCGTCGCAAGCCCTATGGTTGCGATGGTCTTGACCATCGCGACCATCTTCCTGGCCGCTCGCTATAGCTGTGGGTGGTCACCCACAGCCATGCGAGTGGCCAGGAGGCCGTTCTAAAAAAAAAAAAAGACCGGCCCTGATTCAGAGCGAGCGCTCTGTCAGAACGACCGGCTCTGAATCAGGGCCTCTATTCCCAAATCTGAATAAGGCCCAATGGTTGTTGTTCTTATTTACATGTACATTAATTCATCATTGAACTAATCATTTATATTGCAAAGTAAGCATGCAGCATAGGGTTCATTCGGCTTCAACAGACGATAGGCTACAGTTTACATTTAGAGAACCGGAATCTTCTAGTCTCTGCATATCTTTTCCTAATTAACATCTTTACTAGTAATAACCATTTAGATATTCTGAAATACATTTCACCTTTACCTCCTTAATGAGTAGGCCTGACATCCTAAAAAATGAAAATAACTTTTGATTGACAACAGGCTGCATAGATCTTTTTTGAGGTGTCAAGAAGGGATGCAGTTATAATAATACCGACCATGGGATTCCGGTGCTCAGAATGCCGGCACCAGAATCCCGACACCTGGCAGAATCCTGGTGTCTGCATTCCAACCGCTGCCATCCCAACAGTAGCAGGGTTAGGGCGAGAGTTAGCGTTAGGGTTTAGGCACTAGAGGGAGTGTTAGGTTTAGGCACTAAGGGGGGAGGGTTAGGTTTAGGCACTAGAGGGAGGGGGAGGTTTAGGCAGGGGCGCCGAGAGGGGGGTTCGGGTACTAATTACCCGGGTACGGGCTTGCGGGAGGGGCCCAGCTGGGGCCTGGGTCCGGTGCTGCCCCCCCTTCCCTCTTACATCAAAGCAGCCCAGCACACGTTGCTGGGCTGCACTGGGAGACTGCTCGCGGCTGCTGAGTAGCAGCCACAGCAATCTCCTATGCCTGTGGGGAGAGCGATCACACTGATCGTGCCCTCCACTGGCTATGCGCCGGGCTGAGGGTCTCACAGCGCCCCCCCCTCCCCAGCATTTTTTCTCTCTAAGGGGGCATGGCCACGCCTCCCGTGATTGGCCACGCCCCCTTCTTCCACTGGGCCCCGCGCGGCTGTCGGCACCCCTGGGTTTTGGAACTAAGGGGGGAGGGATAGGTTTAGGCACTAGAGGGAGTGGAAGTTTTAGGTACTAAGGGGGGAGGGTTAGGTTTGGCACTAGAGGGAGGGTTAGGTTAGGCACTAAGAGGGGAGGGTTAGGTTTAGGGTGCGGGGCGGTTAGGTTTAGGCACCGGGGAGGGTAGGGTTAAGATACTGACCAACAGGTGTCGATATCCTAATCCTGTCGGAATGCCGGTGTCGGCATTCTGACCGTCGAGATCCCGAGCCCCGGCATCCCGTACCCAACCCGTCAAGAGTAGTGGCTTAATTCATGTTTATATGTGTGTGCTAATTGGCGGTGCTATGCAGAGTTGGATAGCAACACCAGCGGAACTGCAGATACACCAAATAGTCCAGAGGGCAGATGCACTAAGCCTTGGAGAGAGATAAAGTACCAACCAATCAGCTACTAAGTGTCATTTGTCAAGCACAGCCTGTAAACTGACAGTTAGGAGCTGATTGGTTGGTACTTTGTCACTCTCCAAGGCTTAGAGCATCTGCTTAACCAGGTGTCAGGCTTACTGAAGTGTATTAGTAGTTACTGGTATAGCTGTACTCACAATTACACACTTGTTAATCTTGATAGAGCGGAGCTTGAGCAGAACATACAGAGCATTAGCCGGTGATATATGGAGGTAGTGACAGGGATGCCAAGAGCCGGGCCGGGTGTGTGCTCCCCCATCTCCCCCCCGCACTGCGGGACGCTGCGGCCCGCGGGTGGGACAGCAGGACAGTCCCACAAAAATGGGGCTGTCCCGCTGAATGCGGGACAGTTAGGAGGTATGCATACAGGCTAATAAACAGTATAAGGCAGAAGGGTCTCTGGAGCTAAGTGTAACATGTCCGTGTCCCACAGTCTCTTCAGGGGCTGTTTGATACATGCCGGCACTAAGGTCGCATTTAACGTGCCCAGACCGCAATGCAAATGCAATTGTTGATAAATGGGCCTATAAATATCTGACTTCTGTGAGTTGTAGCTTAGCTGGCAGAGCCCTTATGATATCCTGTGTATGCAGAGGGTAGAGGAGAGAAAAAGGCACAAAATCAATAAAACTAAAATATACAGGGCCTAGGATATAAAAGGCACCAAATCAATAAATGATCTATCTATGTCATTTCCCATAATGCTCTCTAAATGCTCATAAAGCCAGGAGTCAATCACTAGCAGGAGTGTGCGAGGTTATCCATTCCTGACACCAATAAGGTCTCACTCTCTTATTGGTGTCAGTAGCCATCACTGTGTCTGGAGCTGACCAACATCGGCAAAATATCCAGCCGCTACCAACTTACTGTATATATCATCCTTTAGAAACATTTTTTTTCCCTTCAGAATGGCCAGAAATAAACATTCTTCTTGTTGTCTATATCGAGCGCCATTAATAATGACCGCTGTTGGACACATGGTACATGGGAATTTGCCAGTGAACCATTTCACAGAGGCCGGAGAGTTCTGTAAAACTAACCTGTCATTAATATTTTATTTATGTGCATTTGTGCATCTTTGTCTAAACATACCGTGGGGAGATAACGAGGAGCAGCAGAGAACGCAGGAGTGTGCCGACGGAGTTCAGTGAATCCCTAAAAACCCCTATGGCGCATGCATTACACACAGTTTACACACAGAGGCGCTGTTGCGAATTGTGACGCAGGGTATCAGAGGAGTCTTGAAAGGTGCTGTGTGTTCCTGTGCGATGACTGGGAGGTGGCTCCACAGATGCATGGATATGGTCTGTGTTAGGGTAGAGTGTTCCCGGCAGGACGATGAAAGTGTTTGCATTCTTAAACGAATAATCGTTCACTTTGGAAGCCATACTCGGGTGGAGAATCTGTACCTACCATAGTGTTGGCGCAATTTCCGATGGTGCAAGCGATGGTGGCATCTAAAGATGCACCCGGTGGTATTACAGCATCTACAAATGCTCAAGCTTGGCGTCTCGTGCCGGGTACACATTAGGCGATATGTCCCCAAAGTTTCTATAATATGTGAATTACTTCTGGGCAGGGTTGCATAAAAATCGGATTAAAAAAAAAAAAAAAAAAAAAAAAAAAAAACAAACGGATTTATTTGATTTAAATCAGATTTTTTTTGATTTAAAAAAAATAAATAAAAATTTTTAAGTAAACGTTTTAAAATGTATATGTTTAAAGGAAAAAATTTTTTTAATAAAATATCCTATTTAAATCAAATCCATATTTGATTTATTTATTTTTATTTATTTTTTTTAAATCCAATTTTATGCAACCCTGCTTCTGGGCTATTATCGGGCATTTTGGTTATTGTGGTCAGGGGATTACAACAGATCATCACAGTCATTCAGATTATCCTAATAGACCACAATCATATCAGAAGTGATATCGTCTAGTTGGCCCATACAGTGTGTTGTCACTTTTACACAGGAAATCATTGGGGGATTTCCTATTGCACGCTGCCATATTTCTGCAAATGCTTTATATTTCTGCAATAAACCTTTTAACTCCGCTCTAGATATACTGCAAGCTCCCAGTCAGGTAGCACCATGTGGAAGAGCTGTTTTTATTGTTTTCTAACATGAACAACAACATGATCTCTACTTAGCTCTGGTAACTGTATGTTGTATAAATTTTATTACCTTCTTTCTTGTATTATGATATAGTTTTTATTGTGCCCTATAGTTTTTCAAAATCACTGTGCCAAGAACCCCTGCCAAAATGGCGGCACCTGTATCAATGCACCGTTCAGAAACACTTATAGCTGTTGGTGCCCGGAGGAGTTCTCAGGACACGACTGCGAGATAGGTAAGTACTAAACGGTCTTACAATGGATATTTTCTACTTTCAAATTCACGCATAGGCTCCAGTAATTTAGTATACTGTACATTTGTAGATTACGTGGTACGGCAACGCTGTAATCTTGCATGGATGTTCCTTGTTCTTTGTTTAGCAAAGTGTTTCGATGAGGCCCATTACCAGCATTATGATGTTGGAGACACATGGACCAGAATTCACAAAGGGAGGGTGGAAACGTGTTCGTGTCAGAACAGCCAGATAGAGTGTCACAGCGGAGACAGATACACAGGTGATGTTTTTGTCTATGATCATGTAAGAAGATTCCTCTGTTTTGATTGATTGTCCCTTTATAGGTAGGTAGCACTGGTAGTGATCCTTCCCGTATATGACTATCTACCATTATTCACAGATGGTTAAGGGCAGTGGGTACCGCCATGAGGCACACAGTCGATGAATGATTGTCCACACAATGCCATAGGGCTTGTGATTTGAAATGTTACAAAGTACCATCAGGGTTTCATGCTCAACCAAGAAGTGTCCCGCACGGTGGCCAGGCCTGTCTGCAGTGCTTAACAAACCTAAAACACCCTTATGTGGCTTCTGTGGATACTTGGTGGAACTAACTCTTTGTACATCCAAGTTAAGGATTGCGTTATGGGATGCCGGCGGTCATAATACCGACATTGGCATCCCGACAGTCAAAATCTCGACGCCTGCATATAAGTACACTAACCTTCACCCTAACTCTAACCCTCCTTGCCCTCAGCCTAACTCTAACCTTCCCCTCCCGCAATCTAACCCTCCTTTCCTACAGCCTAACCCTATGTAGCCTAAACCTAACCCTCCCCCTAGTGCCTAACCCTAACCCCTACCCTAACTCAAAGCCTAATACTTACCGTCGGCATGTCAGCGGTCAGGATTCCAGCACCGGCCGACTACATCCCCAAGTCAATCCATCTAAGGTTGATTGTACTGCTTGTATACTATATAGCTGGTAATAGATAACTGAAGAGGCATCTACAGTACACAATGCATTATGTATGACTTTGCAAAGCAAGTTTCAGGTCCTACAACTAGATATAGTTTATCAATGTAGATGTTGGATAGACTATGCCGATAACATGGCGATATTGCATTTACAGTTTGCATTGTGAACCCGTGCCTTAATGGTGGAGCCTGTCGCCTGATGATCGCAACCGGGAAAACGGTGTGTGGGTGTAAGGAGGGATACGCTGGAAAACACTGCAATATTGGTAAGACAAGAACCACGGAAGGTTACATCATCTCTAGGATACAAGTTGTGGCTCTCAGTAAGGTGTGTTTTGTGGAGCGCGCAGAGGGGAACCCTATAATCTAATGAAATGTTAATGATGCTATGTGTGCGATTTATTTGGGATAGCAAAGTTCATGTTTAGAGGAGACCATAAACGGGCTTATGTAGTGTTGGACGTAAAATGGTTGCATCGTGCATTCAGAAAACGCAAAAAGCTAATATGGCGTATGATACAAAAGTTACATTTCCTCAAGAATGGTGTAGACCACAGGTTCTCAAACTTGATCTTCAGGACCCCAAACAGTGCATGTTTTCCAGGTCTCCCCACAGAATCACAAGTGAAATAATTAGCTCCACCTGTGGATCTTTTAAACTGTGTCAGTGAGTAATGAGGACACCTGTGCACCTGCTGGGTGACCTGCAAAACGTGACCTGTGTGGGGTCATGAGGACCGAGTTTGAGAACCACTGGTGTAGACACTTGCGGCTACTGCTGACCTCCTCTGGCAGACCACGCAGATAGTCCCGCTAGGAAAGGTATTGCAGGCAGTACCGTTTCCTCCACGACTGTGACAAAATTCAAACACAACATATTAGTAAAGCAGGCAGAGTAATATGTATCACAAAGATCATTACACAAGCATTTATTGCCTCAATAACGTGCGGTTACAGGCTCTAGCAGAATGCTACAGGAGGACATTATTAAAACAGCGACTTATTTCTGTCACCAACTACAGTTTGCGGGAAGGGGGGTGTACTTCCAAATTATTATTATCATCCTTTATTTATGTGGCACCACAAGGGTTCCACAGCGCCTAAAGCTGGCCACACATTTAAAGATTATCTACACAAATAGAAGATTTAAAGGAAAAGAGGTGAGTGCGCAAATAAGCAGCTGGTGCAAATGGTGTCAGAGGTGCCCTCCACCCTCCAGATATGGATGTGTGCAAAGAAAAAGCGAACACCACAGTTCCAGCGCTATAATCTATAGGATACTTATGATGATTAATAGGAGCAGTGTCCAACAATTCAAGGGTTTGTCCTTTTCTCAACAGGCAAAGATTCCATATAAAAGAGAAAAGTGCATATAGTGCAATACCATTTAATCACATATAAACAAAAAATAACATAAAAGAACACAGTGTCTAACTGATGATCAATATTAATATCGAAATAATATGTATATAAACATATTAGGGATCCCCAAACGGCTGGAGGACAACAATTACGGGATCATAGAAGAAGGCTGGCAGTAATCTGGTCTTTTTCATGCATATCAAATGCCGTGGTCCTGCGTAAATGCCAGGAATGGATTCACACCAGCGTCCTTTGTAGATCCGTAGCGTGTAGTCAGGTTGGGTCCATAAACAAGCAAAACCAACACGTTTTGACCCGTATCTAGGGTCTTTTTCAAGGTTAAAGTCAGAATGATCCTAGGCCCTCATTCAGAGCCGTACGCTCTGAGCAGAGCGCACGCTCTGAATGAGGGCCGCCCTCCATAAACATGGAGCGTACTCCTGGACGCTCGTATAGCTGTGGGTCACCACCCACAGCCTATACGAGCGCGCAGTTTGATGGCCGCGATGGTCTTGACCATCGCGACCATCGAAACTGCGAGCCGGAGCCTGCAGTTGAGGTTTTCAACCGCAAGGCCCGGAGTGATGTTGGCTCTATCAGAGCCAAAATCACTCCCACTGACATCACTAGTGATGTCAGTGGGCCGGCTTCTGACGGTAGGCGTTCCCATGGGAATGCCCCCGTCAGGGAGGCACGCCCCCAGCACGCCCGCCAAAGGGGGCGTGCTGTCAATCAACATCGACAGCACGCCCCCTTTGATCAGACACAACGAGCGAAGGAAAGTCCTACGCTCGTCGCGTCTGGCGCATGCGCACGACGGAGCTCCCTCCGTCGTGCGCATGCTCAGTGCAGACCATCGACCCACTTGCGAGCGGACAGCCGCTCGCGAGTGGGTCTGAATCAGGCCCCTAGTGCCTGTCTCAGTCCATTAAATACCTAGTCCAATCTGGATACACCGGACGCAGCTGGTCCATAGACAAAGAAAACTACAAATCCCATGACCCTTTGCTGCGTCCGGCCAATCTCCTATTGTAGAGAACAAGCATGTGACTCCTCCAATTCCGCTCAGCATATACATTGGAATAGTTCCTTTCCATACGGCATCACTTCCGGTATGTAACATATGTCCGGTGTATCCAGATTGGACTAGATATTTAATGGACTGAGACAGACACTAGGATCATTCTGACTTTAACCTTGAAATACTAGATACGGGTCAAAACGCGTTGGTTTTGCTTGTTTATGGACCCAACCTGACGACACGCTACGGATCTACAAAGGACGCTGGTGTGAATCCATTCCTGGCATTTACACAGGACCACGACATTTGATATGCATGATAAAGACCAGATTACTGCCAGCCTTCTTCTATGATCCCGTAATTGTTGTCCTCCAGCCGTTTGGGGATCCCTAATATGTTTATATACATATTATTTCGATATTAATATTGATCATCAGTTAGACACTGTGTTCTTTTATGTTATTTTTTGTTTATATGTGATTAAATGGTATTGCACTATATGCACTTTTCTCTTTTATATGGAATCTTTGCCTGTTGAGAAAAGGACAAACCCTTGAATTGTTGGACACTGCAAGACGCAGCTCCTATTAATCATCATAAGTATCCTATAGATTATAGCGCTGGAACTGTGGTATTCGCTTTTTCTTTGCACACATCTAAAGATTATCTGTCCAACCAGCCAACTAGTTGATTGGTTGGAATGAAAATCTGGTAACGTATGGGAGTAACTGATGATCAGCAATTTGCTCCTAAATGCCAGAAAACAGATGAAAATGGTCGTTCAGACAAGTTTGTTAAATGTTTGATCTAAACAATTTGTTCAAACAGTTTTTGTCCATTTTCCGGAGTTTGGGAGCAAATTGCTGATTGTCATTTACTTTCATCCCTTACCAGATTTTCATTCCAACCAATCAACTAGTTGGCTGGTTGGACAGATAATCTTTAAGGTGCCCACACATATACCGATGTGCTCACGATACGATTTTATGGCCAATTTCCTCATGAGCTTTCACGGGAGCTCCCTTGCCGTTGTGATCACGATTTGGAGTTAAAAATGTCCAATCTGACTAAAGATCTATCTTGCAGCCAATGCATTGTATCCCAGATTGGCTAATCTGCCCTACAGCACGGCAGATCAGAAGATGCGATATACGACGAGCGGGGACGCGCATCGGCATCGTGCTCGTGAGTATAAACTCACGATTTGTACTTTTTTTACCCGATTCGTCGTCACGATTCGTCGAAATCGGCCAAATCGTGTAAAATGTCGCTATGTGTGTGGGCAACTTCAGATGTGTGGCCAGCTTTACAAAGAAGATAAACAACTGAGCAAAGCAAGAAAACAGTGACTTACATAACACTCATATAAGCAGCACGGCGGCAGAAACCAAGGGTTAGGTGCCATTGTAGGGAGTATGGAGTAGATGATAGTGTAAGTAGGGGAAGAGGGCCCTGCCTGTGAGTGCTTACATTCTAAAGAGGAGGAGCAGACAGACAGGGGTGACACAGGAAGTGTAGACAGTCAGCATGGGGCAGTGGGTTAGGATGAGATGGAGGAATTGTAAGAATATACATTACGGTGCAGTTATAGCTACAGTAACACCGACACACTGTGTGACATTACGGGCAGGGCCGGCTCTAGCGCAAATTTTTTGGTAAGCAAGTATATTTTTTGGCCCCCCTCTATGCAGTGCCCCTTTTACAGTGCCACCGGTAGTGGTCCCCCCTGTGCAGTGCCCCTTGTGCCCCCAGTAGTATTCCCCTTATATAGTGCACCCAGTAGTAGTCCCCCTATGCAGTGCCCCCAGTAGTGACCCCCTATGCAGTGCTCCTTGTGCCCCCAGTAGTATTCCCCTTATATAGTGCCCCAGTAGTACTCCCCCCCCTATGCAGTGCCCCCAGTAGTGGTACCCACTATGCAGTGCCCTTTATGTAGTGGTCCCCTCCCTTGTAGTGCCCCTAGTAGTAATCCCCCCCTTGTAGTGCCCCCAGTAGTATTCCTCCCCCCTTGTAGTGCCCCCAGTAGTAATCTCCCCTTGTAGTGCTCCCAGTAGTAGCCCCCCCTTGTAGTGCCCCCATTAGTAGTCCCCCTTGTAGTGCCCCCAGTAGTAATCCCCCCCTTGTAGTGCCCCCAGTAGTAATCCTCCCCCTTGTAGTGCTCCCAGTAGTATTCCCTCCCTGTAGTGCCCCCAGTAGTATTACCCCCTGTAGTATTACCCCCTGTAGTGTCCCCAGTAGTAATCCCCCCCTAGTAATCACTCCCTTGTAGTGCCCCAGTAGTAATCCCCCCCTTGTAGAGCCCCCAGTAGTATTCCCCCCCTGTAGTGCCCCCAGTAGTATTACCCCCTGTAGTGTCCCCAGTAGTATTACCCCCTGTAGTGCCTCCAGTAGTAGTGCCCCCAGTAGTATTACCCCCTGTAGTGTCCCCAGTAGTATTACCCCCTGTAGTGTTCCCAGTAGTAATCCCCCCCTAGTAATCCCCCCTTGTAGTGCCCCCAGTAGAATTACCCCCTGTAGTGTCATAAGTAGTATTCCCCCCCTAGTAATCCCCCCTTGTAGTGCCCCCCAGTAGTATTCCCCCCCTAGTAATCCCCCCTTGTAGTGTCCCCGCTGTAGAGACATAATGAAAATTAAAAAAAAACCACTTACCTGGAATCCACTCCTGGTCCTGGTCCTGCCGCCGATATCAGCTCCTCCGTCCGCCGCTTTGCATTATGGGAGTGACGTCACGTCATGACGTCACTCCCATTACCCACTGCGGGAGCCGGAAGATGTCCGGCTCTGGCAGTGGGAGCAGCAGCCGATGAGAGTCTGTCTGACTCTCATCAGCTGCTAAAGCAAACACACAGCTGCCGGAGCTGGCGGATGTGTGTTTGTGCTTTGTAGCGCTATCCAGACTCCATCCGGTCAGTGATACACACGCGGTGCAGCTGTGTCACAGAGACACAGTCTGCACCGCGGCCCGCATGGTACGCAGCTGAGGCGCCCTTCACCATGTGGCGCCTTACGCAGCTGCGTACCATGCCTAACGGGAGAACCGGCCCTGATTATGGGTGTAGTAGTTATTACCGCTGGCTGCATGGTTCAAATCCCGTGTACTGACAGCTGGCATCCCGTTCATCTGTATTTCATACCGATTCCTATAAAAAAGTAGGACCCCATTTTTGTTTAAATGATCCCAACCCTACCCTTTATTTATATTTAATGTCTGAGTTTCCCCCTCCCACTCATTTCTTACCTGCTCCTCCGCCGCTGCTTCTTCCTATCCTCGTTTTTCGTTCTGCATCTGCTGAAATTCTTCTGTCTTTATTGTTGTCTTCCCTCTGGTCTGGGGCTGGTCTCTGGCTGGCCGGGGAGACGCTCCTGTTTTGCAGCGCCCGTCTTCCCGGGTGGGCATGATAGACGTCTGACTGCCCATGTCAGTCACTTTTTACTGTATCAGTGTCGCAGTCGAACATAAGATGTGGGGAGCAGATGACAGCCAGATCCGGGCAGACTGGTCGCGGGCATCCAGCACTATAGACAGGCTTAGACACCTTCTCATGTGCTATACTGACACCTGTCAGCTCGCTCATCCGTTTCCCAATCCCTACAGCCAGTGCGGCCAGTGTTAGTCACTGAGTCTGCACAGGCATTCCTACAGTAGGCCCAGGTCACCATATGCTGTCAGCAGCAGCGGGCCATATTAGCAGACACTATGGGGGTAAGGAGCAGCAGGGTGCAAATGAAGGTTAATCCACATGGCAGAGGACTTAACCAGGTAAGGCATTATTAACCATGTAGGAACAGGATAACACAGGGTTAACAGCAGGTACAGGTTACAAGGATTGTCCAGTTGCAGCCAGGAGCATTTGGGTCATGCAGTGGTGTGCCAAGTATATGTGCACTCACTGTACTACGCTGCAATGGTTGCAGTGGGATTCTTATTATAATGCTGCCCTGGTAACATTGTGCCTATGGGGTCACTAAGGAGGTTACTCAAAGGCATTTCCGTATAACGGACAGAGAGGAGAGAATATGCGGCAGGGTGGCATGCATGTGCAGATGGCAGAGGTAGGAGGTCGCGTCTCTGGCATGCCACTGGGTCCTAGTACCCAGCGGCTGTCTATCTTCAATACATAGGCAGCACAGAGTGCACCTCCTATAAATTGGGCCGCGGATCACTTTGGTCATCTGATTGGCAGCATTGGCCTGGTGATAGAGGGAGGACTGGGGCACCTCCAAGCTGGCTGGCCCAATGGGAACTGTCCTGTGTTCTGGGTGGCCCTATCCGCAAATGAATTATGACAGAAATGCTGCAGTACCAATATGGGTGTGGTCTGAAAAGACCCTATTGCAGATGTTGCCAAACTCACTACAGTCCAGGTTTTAAGATGCTTGAGCATTTTTGTACCTGGACTCAAGCATGGATAGCCAAAAATACCTGAACTGCAATTGCAGAGTTCAGGAAAACTCTGCCCTATTGCACAGAAATTAATACAGACAATAGTCAGCGGCGGACAGTAGCATAACTAGGGTTTTTGGAGCCCAGGGCAATTGAAAAAGGGCATCCCAACCCTCCAATAAAAAAAAATCTATGGGTGTGGAACCTTTTTTCTGCCAAGCACCATTTTGATATAAATAACATTATTCGCAGGCCTGGTGCAGGCCACACCCCCTCCATGTGATGTCACACACGGGCAAGGCCACAATCGCTAGTGATTACAAGGATGCTCCAGGCTGCACTGCTGCATAGATTCTGGCTGCATGGTTCCATTCTATGCACCCTGCTAGTCAGATGAGACTAGCTAGCAGAAAAAAGCTCAGAGTGCCAGATCAAATCATTCCAGGGACCTCATACAGTACATCCCCCAGGCCTAAGCTTCCCCATCCCCGCTCTAGATTGTTTTCCTCAGCTCTTCACAGAAGGAGAGAACATGGAACAAGGGTAGCCCATTAAAGACCATACCCTTTCCCCTCTTCCAAAAACATTTATCATGACACTGGGGGTAGTTTAAATCACACACCTGTAGAAATAGGGAGAATCATTTTTTTATTTTCTTTCTAAAATATATTTATTTTATAACGCTTACTATATTGCAAACCACTGTTTATTAATTTCTTCATACAAAACAACACAGGAAAAGAGCGCAAACATTGCATCAATAACAAACAAAATGCATTCTGGGTAAAATAGATCACATATATGCAAATTATCCTACCTATAATGCATTATGTTTTTAACAAATGATGCCATTGTTGCACTTTACCACATCACTCACTCGCTGTTATCACATTTTTTAAATGATCTTTAGGGGTAAATCCTATTAGCTGCGATTATCTCGCCCTTGCAAGTCATCGCTGCAATGGGCGCACTTTACAGCAGACCAGATTTGCAGAATTTTGCTCGCAGCCCTATAGGCCGATGCATTCGGGCTGGGGGCGGGCCACGAAGTACTGGTCCATTGCCAGCATTTTAATACCGTTGCAATGGCAACTAGCATCCTTCGCTCATAATAGGATTGATCCCAGTGGGCTCTATTTATTAACATTATTTTTACTAAAATAAAGTGAAAAAGGGTGTTTTCACACCCTTTTCACATTATTTTAGTTTCACCTGTAGTTATTACAGGGCAATTGGAGTAGAATTAGTAAAATTCTACTCCAACCCCCAGTATCACTTATTTTTAGTAAAGCAGATCGCATTTCCCATAATTGTAATGGGAAATGTGATCTGTGTGCAAGTTACTAAAAATAAATTGTAAAAAAATACCGGGGGAAGCCCTGTGATAATAACGCCACCTGGAGGTGGCGTTATCCAGGGTCTCCCCCGGTTACCGGGCTCCCACTCTGCTCTAACGGGGAGAGCAGAGGCGGGAGCCGGTACCAGTAATCAGCTATGTGGTCTAAAGAGACCGCAAGCTGATTGTTGTAAAAAAAAGAAAAAAAAAATTAAACATTTTTTTTTTTACTTACCTGAATCCAGGAACCGGTGATCGGGCCTCCGGTGATGGCTCCTCTCCGGTCAGCTGGTCTCCCATAGTACACTGGGGCCCGGTCATCAGGTGATCGGGTCCCAGTGCAGTATGGGAGATCACCTGATCGGGAGGCCCGGAGAAGATCACCGGAGGCCAGGAGGATGCAGGTAAGTGTAATGAAGGGAGGGGGGGTCGCGGGGGTCTGCGATCGCGGGGGGCGGGGCTTAGCACCGGGGGCGGGCTTAGCGGCGGTGGGGGGTAGTAGCGGTGGTCGGTCGGCACATGCGCGAGCTCTTAGTCGCTGTATTTTTTCCGAAAATACCGCGACTAGAGCGCGGATGGTATCCGCAGGGACAGAGCTTTATCGCAAGCTCTGTCCCTGCAAGGGATTTATAGTAAATCCCTGTGATATTTCCTGAATTTGCAATGCGAATTCACTCGGTAATATCACACTACAATCCGCATTCAATATGTGGATTGTAGTAAATAGAGCCCTAAAAGCTTTCTTTTAATTGTTGCTAAAACAGAAAGGAATAATACTACAAATAATAATAATAATAATACGATAAAGCCCCACAGGATTAAATGATAATGCGTTCATTCAAAAATTGCCTTTTAATTAGTGCATCGGCCGGCTAGCGGAGCTCATGCATGCGTCTGTCAGTGTAAGCGCAGGAAAAGCACATTGGCTCACCTGCTCTAGTGCACTGTCCTCCTGCAAGACCCCCACAAACAGGCGCTGGCTCCCCCATGTTATGTAGGTAATTATGCCTAATGAGAGCTATAGGAGGGGTTGCACCAATCATCCCACAGAACTGATGAGGTCATGTTGCTGTACATCATCATCCTAATCATCCTGATGTATTTGTACCTTTCCTGGTAGCTGATGCAAATTGTTGCCTTCTTTTGTGCATCCACATAGGTTTGTATTGGGCATATTTGCGTCAACAAGTCTTTACTGGACATTGGCTACGTGAGAACGCCCCCTTGCTACCCATGAGCCTCTCATAGCCACACTTGCGTACTGAGCATACGCAGCGGGAATTCACAAATGATACACTGGTATACAGGTTTACGTTCAACTCCGCAATCCGCACCAGCCCCAGTATGAGGATGGGATGACAAACAATGTGACAGTAACTATGCAAGGCAGAGCTGGTGCAGATAATGCCAGAACTTTGGTTACTGGAGACAGTGGGCCTGATTCACTACAGATCGCAATACTGCGTACTCACGCAGTTCAACCGCGACAGCCAGCCAATCCACTGCGATCGCAATGCAAACTCAGCACTACATAAGGACGCTCACTTTACCATACGCACATCCGTAATACTTAGCAGAATGGCAAATCCATCGGTACAATCGAGTGCCATCAGACCCATACGCACACGTGCACAAGCCCTGACCTTACTCAGACATTGCTAACAGCCACACACGCTATGAGGCCTGAAGCTGCGTATGGCTTCCCAGTGACTCATTTATGCACGCCCCTGAAACGGTGCGTGAAATCAGTGGTACACCTGTATTTCTCTGACCACCCCACCCATCACCAACCACAAACGGCACTTACTGTCAATCACTCTGCGTAGCCACTGCGATCACAGTCCCAATCGCAGTGGCTAGTTCGCGCACGTGCACTGCGATGTATACGCATGCAACAATTGGCCAATTGCGTGCGTTTTAGCAACTGCGGTCCAAGCTGACTCAGGATCAGTACTTAGAATAGGTCATTTGGATGGCACCAGTTGTTTGGGCGAGTGGGGATGGTGCCAGTAGTTTTAGGTGATATATGTTATTTATACATAAATGTAGATGCATAAATGTTAAATAAATGTGTTTTATGATATAAATATTATGATATTTGAGAGAAAGTTAATAAAAAAACAAAACAACAAAAAAAACAATATCTAAACAAATGATGCTTTACATAAATAGACCAAAA
Organism: Taudactylus pleione; assembly: GCA_031769625.1. NCBI lineage: Eukaryota > Metazoa > Chordata > Amphibia > Anura > Myobatrachidae > Taudactylus > Taudactylus pleione. Next base: position 895,169 of record JAUIMM010001164.1, read on the forward strand.
ATGGTGACACGCCAGATTAGATCTAATTTCGAGGGTCTTGATAACCCTTGAATTAGTGAATGAGCCAAAGTTAAACTGTCAGACTCTGTTCCTCCAGCGGCTTCTCATGTAGCTGCCAGTTAGCCGCCCGGCTCTGCGAGCATTGTTCTGCCCAGGACAGAGATATTAAAGAATTCCAATCATTTAATTTGTGGCCTGACTTTCAAGCTTTTTGAAGCGCCTGCCAGATCTTCAGCCGCAGATGACTTGCACGATGGAGACTGTGGTTAACAACACACTGCGGGGATAATTCAGTAAGAGATGGCCGAGGGACAACTTAATTTTATCCCCCAGTTCCTTGCAGATCATTTCTTTCGGAAATTGTTCTTCTAGGTTATAATTAGCAGCAGGGAGCCGCCATATGCTGTATGTATATATACCCCTTAATTAAAATATAACTCAGTTTTTCAACCAGCTGTTATGAAGGCTATAAAAACGGAACACTTATTTCTAACCATTGTCTGATTTGTGTTTTAGTTGCCCGGCAGAAATGTTTCAACTACGAAAACGCAACAGAATACAGAGGCGTCATGAAGAGGAGTCAGTCCAGCCATAGTTGCCTTAGGTGGAATTCTGACATCCTCCACGATGAGATGAACATCTACACCGTGACCGATTTTATCCTCAAAGGTTTAGGAACCCATCCATACTGCAGGTGGAAGCGCCTAGAATGATCTGTTCAGAGGATGACAGCTATACAGCAATGGGGCTCATAGTATAACAGTGTTAGGACACAGTGGCGGCTCCAGAGGAGGGGCTGTGGCACAATCCGAAATTCAAATAGGAGAGCCACGCCAACTGCCCCTCCAAACATCGCTGGACGGGACTCACTGGTAGTTGGTGTGGCTCCCCGGTAGTTGGTGTGGCTCCCCTATTTGAATTTTGGACCGTGCTGCAGCCCCACCTCTGGTAGAACGTAGATCTTAAGAGTCTGCCTAAGGCTGGTGCCTATTGAGGTCAATGCTCTTGTAATACTTTCACAAACAGATGGGAATTAACAATTAAACAAGGCAGTCATCGATGTACGTTTATATAACGCCAGCATTTCCCATTGCGCTTATGTTATATATTGCTCATCTGCCACCCTGCATTGGGTTCTAGCAAGATTCTCTTTGCTTCATCCTCAGCTACGTCTTCCCTTTATAATTCTTGCAGGCTAAGGCTATCTGACTGTAGGATCTGTCTAATATCAATATTTGGGATAAATTAATCATGGGTGGCGAAACTAAACACCCTTGTCCGGACAGTCACTGCAAATAGGAGCCTGTTCCGGCGAAGAGGTTGCCGGGGAGAGATCAGAAGATCCCTTTCGAACGACATCCTTACCATAGAGTTAGAAGGGCTAATGACCAATTGGCTCACAAGGTCGTGCTACTGTAAATGAGCTATATTATCTCTTGAAAGTTAGTCTCGGAGGTGCTTTTGCTACTTGCGTTTTTGGGGACTCGCTTACAAAGTTATAGGAATTTACAGTTGCATGAAGATTAATCAACATCTGATGACCACCAGATGGATAAAGTGAAGAAGTTTCCCAAAGCAACCAATTAGCTCCCGTCATTTATGAGTATCTATCAAGTCTTTGAGTTGACACATACCTCTTTAATGCCAAACTTTTAACCCGTGTTATTGCCAGGGCAACCTGGGTCCAAGTTTGGTGTGAAAGGGTCAACCCAGGTTGTGTTACCCGGGAATCCGATCCTGGTAGGCTACCTGGGTGAAACAGCAACAACCCAGGTAGTCTACTGTGTGAACGTTGCGACCTGGATTATTTGACTCAGGTCACAGTAAAAGGACAAGAGAGACGGAACAGCGGCGAGATTATGTCATTTTTAAGCACTGGTAGATCAGGCAGACTGCAGTGTGCTTGCTAGAGTCGGCTAAGACAGATTTGCCAACCGTCAGTAAAAAAACGCCAATTTTTACTTGTCAGTTAGGAAAAAGTAGTGGTCAGTAAAAAATATATATGCTAGTTTACGGCATTATACATATACACACGCAGTATATATTTAATTTCAGTCCTTTTTATAGTTGAATCTACAGTTTTGGCATCTGTTCAACTGTCTGTTGGTGGCCCAAGGGCTAAGGCCACCCTCAGTGACGCAATGAAGCAGGTGAGCGGCAGAGCAATGACCAAAATGAATGTGCACTATTTTAAGCCTTGGATTTTATCTGTTGTAATGCGCTGCATTTTCACATTATACAAAGCAAAGGCTCATAGACGGTATATCAAACTTCGGGAGCTTTAGCCACAAGGACGATAGTAAAATGACATATACTATAACCTCTGCCTTTTCTGTACCTATTCTCAGTGCTACTGTAACATATACTATAAATTGCTTTATTCAAGCTCATAGTACAGTATATAATGTAGCATATATTCCACTACCAGCAATAGCCAGAAGGTGGCAGTATCCATCAGCGTAGTGTTCACAAGTGTAGAACTGTTATAGAGTACACTGTTTAAAACATGGAAATTCAGAGCATGGGCGGTAAATAATTATGTGCATGTATTCATTCAGTCAGTTTAATTATGTTAATGTAACCCTCATAATTTGGCCCTATGGTGCTGCCCTGTTGGCCAGTGTGGGAGAAAGCTGTCAAGTTTAGTTTTTAAAGCCGGTTTTTATTAGAATTCTTTATTGACACCAGCTGATCATGTGCTGAAGTTTTAATGAGCCTCACGATTTAAATAACAGATTTATACCAGAATTCCATCCCTTAAAGGAGATGCACGTAAATGGCCTTTGCCCTTCGTTTTCATCCCATTTGTACCTTCTCATAATGAACAATCTGCAAAACAAAGAGCCTGATTCTGAATTAGACGCATCAGCGATGTCAGACGCAGTGGAGCAATTTATTTTCTTCTGCACGTGGATCTAAGCCGCACTGCGCTTGCGTCCAGATACAGTGTGCGCACGCAGTCACCGTTACGACTGAGGCGCACGGGAAATGCACAGTTTCAAAAAAGCTTTGTAGATTTATTGGACATTCATGGGCCGTGACAGGGAGGTGGCTAAGGGGACGCACAGAGATGCTCCGTCTTATGGGTGCGTTGTGGGAGTGTCGCGTGTGTGTCGCTGATAATAGCTAGTGCAAGTTATGATGCTGCGACCGATGATGCACCTAAAGACGCAGCAAGCGGTATTTCATCGCATGCGGACGCTAAAAATGGGCGTCTCCGTCCACGCGCATTCAGGGGAACAAATGTACTCCAGGGAAGGTCTTTGTAGCACAGGAAAGGACTAGATCAGCCCTGCCATTCCCCTTGCGTAACAGGGGTGTGACCTTGCTTCACAGGGGCGTGGCTAAATCTCTGGGGGGCTTGGCCTAGCGGCACGCCACCACCTCTCAATATTCTGACCAAACAGAGCACCAGGAGGCATAGTTGCTCAGCCAGGCTTTCAGACTGGACCGTCCCATCAGGCCATGGGCCCTTCTGGCATTTGTTATCTCTTTCAGATTATGCTGATAACTAGTTGAACCAATATTAAACAGAATCTAATACACAATCCTCTAAAACAGAATACACTTGCAATTGTATTGATTGTTGTAATAACGTTAAGTGCAAGCTATTGTTCTCTGTTGTTTCTGAGTGTTTTAATGCGGTGCCATTCAGTAGGGTTACAGTCAGGAAGTCTGATGTGCACAGAAAACTATCCCCCTCCCCCCACCCAACAATTTATCTCAAATATATTCGGTCCTGATAAGATTTTATATTTATAATTGACATTTATAGGAGCCCAGACAATGATGAATTTCCTTGGTGTTATGTGATAAAGGATACCTACGTGTCTTGGGAGCATTGCCCCATATCGCAGTGTGGTAAGTACTCAGTCTTTTTCCTTAGCTTTGCTTTGTAAACTGAAGTTTTTGTTATATTAAGTGGCGATACAGCCCGCTATTATACACTATTTACATACAGTATATGCGTTTCTATATCATATGTGCCAACCTGATACCTCGTCACTATGATAGCAAGTTCTCCTTTTCCCAATTCTATTTCAATTGTCGTTTCCTGGGATGAGTGAATTACCTGGAGTTAAAAAGCATTTTATGCTGCAATTAAGTTAATTAGCCCAGGTTATTGGAGTTTGGAAGGAAGTGAGAAAACCAGAAGCAGACAATTACCACAATATGAAAAAGTCATATTAATGAAGGCTTAGCTGCCCAATATTTAGTCTTCTGTGTCTAAAATAAGTGACCATAATGGGTGCATTTAATAAGCGCTCCTCTGCATGTTTAACCCCGAAATTTAAAATGGCAATCATGATAAAAGCAAAACACAGCATGGGCTTAATTATAGCTGGATTGTGCTTATCCTTGCTAGGATGTGGCATAGGCATCCATTGTGCTCCTGCATTGAGCAGCCCCAGAACCAGAGTCATAACTAGGTATCTGAAGGCCCCATAGCAAAAGCTTGTAAGGGCCCTTATGTACCACCCAATGGTGAAAAATGTATATAATACCACTTTTACACCTAAATTCCGGGTCTGACCCGGAGTTGGAACAGGGTTCCAATCCGGATCAGACCTGGAATTTAGTCGGCACCGACCCAGTATATTCCCGAGTCGGCGCCGTTCACAGCGGAGCCAGGTCTGCATAGACCCGGTTTTTCCGGAGTTGAAGTGGACGTTTGGAGATGACGTCATCTCCAACCGCCACTGAAGCCGGACTAATCAGCCGGCATGCGGCGCGCTCCAGGTCATCTTGACCCGGAGCGCACCGTTCACACTGCAGGGTTTCACGGGTTACTCCCATGTTAAACCCTGCAAGTTACCTGGGTTGGATTGCTGGGTCAGACGACCCGGCGATCCGACCCTCTCCCCTTTTACACCAAGGAGCTACCCGGGTTAACCCTGCAATAACCCGGGTTTTAGCTCCGGTGTAAAAGGGGTATTACATATGTAACTTTGACAAGGAAGATGGGCCCCATGGCAGCTGCACCCCTTGCACCTATGGTAGTCATGCCCAGACCAGTATGTCCCTGACGATGGTCTCACAGTGCTAGCCAGTGGAAAACTTTGCTGCCCGTTGAAATTCCATAGGGCATGCTCAGAAAGGACCCAAAGTGATGCCTTTTCAATGAGGGCAATTACCCCAATTGCCTACGCCGGCAATCCTAGAATTTTGACAGTATCTTGTGATCACCAACATCACAGGTGTTTCCTCGCACCCAATAGAGGCGTGTGGTTGGGCTGCCATAATTAGCGGTGATGTATGCAGTTGCACCTCGCTGCTAACTGTATACATTTTATACCCCTTTTACACAAGAACATAATCCTGGGTTATTGCTGGGTCTACCCGGGTCGCAGCTCAGTGTAAAAGGGTCCCTGAAAAATATCCCGGGTGAAGAGATCCAGCAACCCAACCCAGGTAGCTACCAGGGTAGGACCCTAGATGGACCTGGGAAATGGTGCTGTGTAAACGGCGCAACCCGGGTTAACCAACCTGGGTCATGCCTAAAATGAGCTGATTGGTGGTTGTGGAGCAGTCACCTCCCACTTGTTATGACCTCACAAGTTTAGCAGGGCAGGCCCAGGTTCAGTGTGAATGGGGCTGACTTGAGAATAACCCAGATCGATGGTGCTGTGCAAACGGGGTCTGACCTGGGTTGGAACTATGTCTGAAAACCCAGGTCAGACCCGGATTTTATTGGAAAAGAGGTATTAGTGATGTGCTAGCAGGGTGGCATATTGACAATGGTATTCTCAGCAATAGAGAAAGCTGAGCACTACTAACCCTGGGTTTAGAAATAATCTATGACATGACTATAGTATTTTCAAAATGCATAACTTTATTTAGTTAACTATTAATGGATTGATCAGAATGTACTGCTGTAATATTATGCTCTCCCCCTTGCCCCCCCCCCCCCCACCTGGTCTTCTCCATTTTACTGTTTATACCACCAAACTTTCAGTAAAATTGAAACAAAAATTATTGATGAGTTGTTTGGAAAGTGGGGGTTGAATATTAGAGAAACTGCATAAATGTCCCTGTAGCAGAATAAAATCCCAAAGTTCATCAGAATTTCAATGCTTGGTATTCTCTAGCTGGTACTGCCAGGAGGATAATACAACAGGAGGAAGCATTCGCTGCCCCGAAACCAAAGTGCGGGAAAAAACATGAGAAACGCGTTTCGGTGAAAGGACGAGTGGCAGGTGGTCGTTCAGCACTGCCGGGATCTCACCCCTGGATCGCAGCAATATATATCGGGAATGACTTCTGCTCCGGCAGCCTCATATTGCCTTGTTGGGTGGTCTCCGCCGCACACTGCTTTGCTCACAGGTACATCTAACGTTTTGTATTTTGATGCAGTTCTAAAGCAACGTAATACACTATACAACTATCAGGCCGATCAGGTAATAATGGGGATATATGGCCGATTTTTCTGTAGTGTGAACACTCGTTTTCTATTATCCAATCATGCAAACTTGCCAAAAAATGTCGGCTACAAGTCCTGATATTTGTGTAGTGTGTGGGCATTCACGATAATCTGACTCTATTCCCTCCTATTTGTTATGTTTAATTCATCATCCTTGTAGTCTGACACAAGCAAATTATCCATCCATGCACCAGCAAATGACAGATTGTTCATTAAGTTTGTTTAGCGTGTACTGTAGTGCCGATATCGGGACATTCCACTGGCAGAAGAAACTCCCTGTCCTCTTCACTGGACCCCCTCCCATCCCCACCATCTCGTGCCCTGACCATACAATTGCACACTTTACAATTACACACTCGCCTTTACTCTCGACTCTTTTGCCCTGGCCGTAACTCTCAGACATCGTCGCTCTGCACCCCAACCCTGGCACTTTACACTCGCTACCTTCAGAAAAGCTGAATGGTACTGGAGGAAATTACACGCTCACACAGACTACCTCCAAGTCAATCTCATGCTCTCTTCCTACAGCTCCACCCTAACTCTTCACTTCAAATCTTTTATCTTCTCTTAATGCTCTGACCCAAGTTGTATCTTTGCTACTTTCAACTCCCTCCTCCACCCCACCGCTCCTCCCCTTCCCTCATACCTTTCTGCACGTGACTTCGCCACCCACTTTATTACCGAAATGAAACCATCCATGATGCCATCTCCTCCACCCCTGCCATTGTCATCAAACTAACCACAAAGGACAAAATCCACATACTCCTCTCTCTATCTACCCCAGCACCTGCCCTTGAGATCCCATTCCCCCTTACATGCTCTCCTTTGGCTCTCTTCCCTCATGGTTAGGACTAGACTATAGAGCGCAGATGGACCTGTGACATCACACCCACGTGACCCGGCCTGAAAGGGGAAGGGGCAGGGATGCTAACGGGGGACCAAAAGTGTCCCCTCGCGGGCTCGCTGCGCTCGCCACGCTTCGGGCGATATAATATTTATTCCCCCTCTATGCCCTAGTGGATGGTAACGCAGGAGCGGTCACGTGGTGGATACGTCACAGAGGTCCTTTCTCCAACTAGGAAATAGCAGCAACCCTCCCCTCATCCTTCAATCACACCATTGTCATGTCCATACTTAAGAAATCCTCTCTCACACCCCTGACTCTCTCTCCAGCTACCACCCTACCTCTCTCCTCCTCTACGACTCCAAACTCCTTGAGAGGATTGTGTATCACCGCTTTACCACATTCATTTCCTCCCACTCCAAATTTCACCCTCTTTAATCTGGACCCTACCCTGAAACCATCCCCAAATTGGTTGACATGCTGGGGCATACAAAAAGATCTGCACATGAGCCAGCAGATCCTACACATGCGCAGGTCTCCAACAATTGGAGTTGTACGCAAACCATCGGCCATGCGTAGGTGCAACTATGATTCAGGCCAAGTGTTCAAAATAGTGTACAAGAAAAAGCAGTTTTACCACTTTGCAAAATACTAATTTCTATGTTCTCTGTTGTTACACTGATTTTTACTTCTATTACATTTTATTTATTATTTATTACCAGTTACATAGTTTTATTACATAGCGCACACATATTCCGCAGCACTTTACAGAGATTGTTTGGCCATTCACATCAGTCCCTGCCCCAGTGGAGCTTACAATCTATGGCCCTCATTCAAGAAGCGTTCTGAATGAGGGCGTCCGCTTGTTTTTTTTAGTGCGGCCTCCTGGTCGCTAGCTAAGCTGTGGGTTACCACCCACAGCTTCAGCGACCGTCCAGGGTGATGGTCGCGATGGTCAAGACCATCGCGACCATCGGGGCTTACGACGAGACCCTAAGGTTGGGTCTCGGCAACCGCAAGCCCCAGGGAGCTTCCTGCTGTGATCGAGCAGGAAGCTCCCCACTGACATCACTGCTGATGTCATTGCGGCCACCCACAAAATGGCAGGCGTTCCGTTTGTGTAGCCACCTCCCCGCCCCCCCTACAAAACGGGGCGAGCTGTCGATCAACATCGACAGCCGCCCCTTTTGTAGTAGCTCCAGAGCGAGAGCGCAGTGCGGCCGCTGCGCGTGCGCAGGGCCTTAACATCGACCCAGTTGCGAGCGCTCAGCGCTTGCGACCGGGTCTGAATGAGACCCTATATTCTCTACCACATGTACACGCACACAAAGGTGCCCATCTTCTAGACGATTAAGTTGAGCGATTAAATGATAACGATATCATTATCATTCGATAATCGTTTGAAAATCGTTTGCAGATTGAATAAAAAATGTCTAAAATGACCAGTGATGCGCACTCCCGCTGGTCGTTTAGACATCTATCATCGTACAAATATGTTGTACAACCTGACGATATCGTCAGGTTCAACATATTTGCAGATGATTGATGAGCCTGCACTGAGCGACTGCTTGTTCAGTGCAGGCTCATCACAGACTGACAAACGACTGCACGATTACAATGTCGTAATTGTGCAGTCGTTTGCCTGTTGTCTAGTGGATGTGTGCCTGTACACTCAAGGGTCAATTTTGTTTAGAGCCAATTAACCTACCAGTATATTTTTGGAGTGTGGGAGGAAACCGGAGCACCCGGAGGAAACACACGCAAGCACAGGGAGAATATACAACTCCACACAGTTAGGGCCATAGTGGGAATCTAACCCACGACCTCAGTGCTGTGAGGCAGTAATGCTAATCATTACACAGTCTGTGCTGCCCATACCTGCATTTAATGTGCAATAAAACGCAGGCAAACACATAATTATAATACCAATGGTTGCTTGGCCTTAGTTACAGTCTCTAGCAGATGATTCTAGAACTAAAGACTGCATTATAGCGGCTCTGATATGAGGGTAGGTGCTGTATGGGGATGAAACATGTGGTGCGCCCCCACACCTGTGCCATCTGTGCCAATATCAGCCAACGTCAGCCGATTTTAAATTGTATATTGCACAGCGGCTCCAGTAGGTTAGGATTATTAACAAAGTATATTTAGATTTTCGGACTTGGTTCCTCTGTAATAGTACTTAATATACTTTTTGTTGCAGTGCAAAATATAATTAATTATCTTGTTTATTCCACAACTTGCTGCTACGAAGGGAGAAAACATGTATCTGGCTTTTTCTGTATTCTGGCTTCGCAATGACACATCGCTGCAATTACCAGCAGTAATACTGACAGAGTATGTTTTCCCTTCTCCTGACAATATAAATGTCTTTGTCATCGCACAGCCCTAAGAAATCATCTGTGAAAGTGGTCCTGGGACAGCAAAGCTTCAATCACTCAACAGATGTCACTCAGACATTTGAAATAGACAAATATATGTTTTATGACAAATATTCGATATTTAAGCCCACGGAACATGATATTGGTGAGTAAAGTTAGAGCATAAAGACAACAATATAACCTGGTATAGTAACCCCCCCCTTTACTGAGTGTAAATAGAACATGTGCTGTAACTTCCAGTGACCAATCAGATCTGTGCTTTCTTCCCTCAAACTTGTACTCTTGTTTATTCTAATTTCCTGGACAATACAATGGCAGTGGCACCAATGGGTTCAAATATCACAAGCGCAGGACAGGATGCAATTGATTAGCTAATTAGCCTCCAATTAAATCTGTGATTAATGCCACCTATTTTCAGTTGTTAATTGTCCTCACTTGGGATGGTTTTTGTGCTCTCAATCCTTGAAGCCATCTACGTTGGGTCTCAGGGCCTGATTCAGAGCCGGACGCTCTGACCAGACCGCTCGCCCTAAATCAGGGCCCTCCTACCTAAACTTGGAGCGGCCTCTTGGACGCTCGCATAGCTGTGGGTTACAACCCACAGCTTATGCGAGCGTCCATGATGATGCGACGAGACCCTGCGGTAGGGTCTCGGTGACCGCAAGCCCTGGAGTGATTTTGGCTCTATCAGAGCCAAAATCACTCCCACTGACATCACTAGTCAGTCCGGCCCCACTGACACTAGTGATGTCAGTGGGACCGGACCCAGACGGTAGGCGTTCCCATGGGAACGCCTCCGTCGGGCAGCCCTTGGTGGGCGTGCCGTCAATCAACATCGACAGCACGCCCCCTTTGGTGCGCATGCGCACTAGGGCACCATCGACCCGCTTGCGAGCGCTCACGAGCGGGTCTGAATCAGGCCCTCAGCTCCAATTTCCCTAGTGATGATGGTCATTCGGGACAGCCAATGTCAGTGTAACCCATGCTGCACTTTAAGGGTATGTAGTTAGAATACCGGTGTCGAAATCCCGACTTAGTACTAAAGATAGGCGTCTAAATATCGACGCCTATCTTTAGCCCGATGACGGAATCCCGACAGACGGCACCCTGAAAGAAGGTAAGCAGGGACAGGGTTAGCGTTAGCTGCGGGGGGGGGGATAGGTTTAGGCACCCCTGGGGGGACTTAGGGTTAGGCACCCCCCCAGGGAGGTTTAGGGTTGGGCTAGGGCAGGGATAGGGAACCTCAGACCCGGGGGCCGTATAAGGCCCCCGGAATCGTTTGGTCTGGCCCCTCTGAGCTTTTTTCTGCTAGCCTCATCTGGCTAGCAGGGTGCCTATAATGGCACCCTGCAGCCAGAATCTATGCAGCAGTGCCACCTGGCGCGTCCATAGGATGCTTCAGACGGTCACACTTACAGCTCCACAGGATACTCCACAGGATGCACCAGGCATTGCTGTAATCACCGGAAATTGTGGCCCCACCCCGTGTGACATCACATGGAGGGGGCGTGGCCTGCACAGTGCCCGCAAATAATGTTATATATCAAAATGGCCCTTGGCAGAAAAAAGGTTCCCCACCCCTGGGTTAGGGGAAGGGGGGGTTAGGGTTAGGCACCATCGGGGGGAGGTTAGGGTTAGGCACCCCCCGGGAGAGATAGATTTTGGGTGCGGGAAGGGGGCCTTAGCTTTAGGCACCACCCCAAGAGTTTTAGGGTTAGGCAACCCTAAGGGACGGTTAGGGGGGGGCAGGGGTACGGTTAGTATACTTACCTGCCCTGTCGGGATTCTAGTATTTCAGGTTTTCGGCGTCGGCTTTTCACCCGGCGCTGAACAGCCGCTGGGATTTCATACCCAACCCGCTTTAACTATCTGGGTTCATAGCCAGTGGCAGTCCTGCAGTTCTTTCCCTATTTATTCTGCTGAATTGAGCTAACAGGATGCAAGCCAATAGGATTTAAAGTTAGATGATTTTCTCACACCACCATGTGTTCTATAGTTTGGTCGGGCGCCGAGAGGAGGGGGGTGCAGGGACTCTTTACCCGGGCCTGTTGGAGGGGCCCAGGTCCTGCAGCCACCCCCACCTCCCAGTACCAGAATACGGGACTGCGCACAGCGAGAGAGAGGACTGACTACTGTTGTGTGCTCAATCCTCTCTCTCTCCCTGCGTGATGTGCAGGGGGAGCGATCGCTTAGAAGGTGATACACTTACCGCAGTGGGAGTTTGCCTTGTACCCTAATTTTCTTTCACAACTTTTCATTACACGATCGATATGAAAGTGATCTGTGTCACGTGGCAGACTGTGTGGTAGGAGTCGGCTCAGGCAGTGCCGATGAACAAAGTCTTCCGGAACCCCTAAGATTTCACCAGGAGCCACTACAAGGTGGTATGGACTTCGCCGCTGGGAGACCACAGCTTGCATCCTTCTGACTATCCCCTAAAATGACTAGCTGGGAGGGTAGGGGGGTAACGTCATGTGGTGGAGAGACAGATACTACTAATGCATCCGAATACTTGAATAAGTTTGAGGATAGATAAGCACCCTGTTTGATATGTAATTTTGTTAGGTAAGTTAAGGGTTAAAAGCTGGAGGGGGATGTGGTTAGTATTCGTCACTTGAGGAGTATAAGCCTATGGTAGGATTTAATGGAGGGCTTAGAGGTCCCATATAAATAGCCTGGTGAGGGGAGCCATCTTCCTCTTTCCAGTTTATTTCAAAAAGTGTAAGCCGGTTTGTGTAAATTTTTCTGTTGTTGGTTTGTGCATTTGTCTGTGTTTGCTTCCAACAGGTAGAGGTGCAGCCTGGCGGGAAGCAGTGCTCATGGGCGGCCTATTATTAGCGCAGGAGTGCCTGTGGTAGCATTCTTCCTTTGAGAGCGGCCAGTTTGTCACCGCCTAAAGGGGGGACATGGTCATTGTTCCAAGGGAGGGACCAATGCTGTGCCAATTAGGGAAGGATGGTACTGCCCCAGGTCAGTCTGTCCAGGGCGGGGATCCACCCCTTTTTATTTGTATTGATATCCACCGGGCTGTGGCCTTGGAGCACTGCTTTCTTCTTGCCACCTATTCTAAAATTTCAATTTGATCAATAAATTCTGGCTGTGACCTCTTTGAATTCCATACATGTGTCAGTGTGTTTATTTCTAGGTTTAGGATTAAGTTAAGTTAACAAAAGGGAATAATAAAACAAATGGGTGACTTAAAGGATAATCAGGCAAAGTGAAAGTCAGTGTCACACACTCAGAATTATAAACTGATAAACAGTTGACCTATGGTACATGGAATAGCTGGGCAGAAATCAGGAATGGGTATGGGACCCAGTACTCTGGAAGGCACACTTTTCCGTTAGATCCCTCTTTATACTCAGGAGTAACTGAGTAACTGGGTAAGGCTGATCCCTCTAAAGGAGCATACACACGGTCAGATATGTCAGATTTGTCAGATCTGTCAGATGAACGATTTGAACGATTTTACCAAAGATTTGAACGATTTGAACGATTGAACGATTTTTGACTGCATTAAAATGAATGGAATCGTCCAAGTCTGACTGAAAACACATCAGATGTCAGATATCGTTATCTGACCATCGGGAACACGCATCGTTCAAATCGTTCATCTGACAGATCTGACAGATATGTCAGATTTTCCTTCAGATATGAACGATTTTTCAAATTGTTATCGTTCAGTTCTGAAGAAAAATCTGACCGTGTGTATGCTCCATAAGACTTTACATGCTTGTAACATTATTGATTGAAGGTGGCATGAGGAGAGGGTTTAACTGGGGATTAATGGATTTAATTTATTGCATCTTGTCCTTACTTGCCATGGTCTGGCCAACCAAGAGATTTGCCGGACCCCTGTACTAGAGGGGTGTGTGTCCAAGCTTGGGGAGAATGGTCACTTCCTTTTGCAAATAACAGGGACTTCCAAAATAATTTTGCATTAACGGGGGTATAGACAACCCTCAGAAAGACCCAGGCCCAGGTACTTTGTACATGCACCGCCCGCCCCTTGGTGCACCTGCCTATGGTGAGTGATGGAGAAGTCATTAAAGTTAGGCGTCCTCATTCTGTGAGAAAATGTGTCCAAGTGGATATATACGTTTCTGTGGGGGAGATGTATCGAGCTTTGGTGAGAGATAAAGTGGAGATGTTTCCCAAAGCAACCAATCAGCTTCTCACTGTCATATATCTAGTTTGTATTGACAGTTAGAAGCTAATTGGTGGCTTTGGGCAACTTCTCCACTTTATCTCTCCAAGGGGCATATTTATTCAAATCAGCATTTTATTAAGTGCATGTGATATTTTTCGCTTAAATTTGAAACATGAAAAAGAAAATTTTCACGCAAATTTACTATTCTGCTCTTGCCAAGAGACTGGCTCTGATTGGAGCCCACCCTGGTGAGGAGCTGGAAGCAGTGTGACATCACACCGCTTCCTGACATCACACCGCTTCCTGACATCACACCGCTTCCTGACATAACACCGCTTCCTGACAGCACACTGCTTCCTGACATCACACCGCTTCCTGACATCACACCGCTTCCTGACATCACACCGCTTCCTGACATCACACTGCTTCCTGACATCACACCGCTTCCTGACATCATACTGCTTCCTGACATCACACCGCTTCCTGACATCACACCGCTTCCTGACATCACACCGCTTCCTGACATCACACCGCTTCCTGACATCATACTGCTTCCTGACATCACACTGCTTCCTGACATCATACTGCTTCCTGACATCACACCGCTTCCTGACATCACACTGCTTCCTGACATCACACTGCTTCCTGACATCACACCGCTTCCTGACATCACACTGCTTCCTCACATCACACCGCTTCCTGACATCACACCGCTTCCTCACATCACACCGCTTCCTGACATCACACTGCTTCCTGGTTAGGATCCTGGGCGCACACTGCTTCCTGACATCACACCGCTTCCTGACATCACACCGCTTCCTGACATCACACCGCTTCCTGACATCATACTGCTTCCTGACATCACACTGCTTCCTGACATCACACCGCTTCCTAACATCACACCGCTTCCTGACATCACACCGCTTCCTGACATCACACCGCTTCCTAACATCACACCGCTTCCTGACATCATACTGCTTCCTGACATCACACCGCTTCCTGACATCACACCGCTTCCTGACATCACACCGCTTCCTAACATCACACCGCTTCCTGACATCACACTGCTTCCTGACATCATGCTGCTTCCTGACATCACACCGCTTCCTGACATCACACCGCTTCCTGACATCACACTGCTTCCTGACATCACACCGCTTCCTGACATCACACCGCTTCCTGACATCACACTGCTTCCTGACATCACACCACTTCCTGACATCACACTGCTTCCTGGTTAGGATCCTGGGCGCACACTGCGCATGAGTGGCTGTCGCGGTCGGTACGAAATAGTAGCCCATCAGATTCAAGGTACATAATTATTCACATTCTGGAACTTGGTAAATTCGGCAGCACAGAAGCCCCCCATAGAAAGTTTCTATGGGGCTGTATTCGTGGATGAAAATGTAAGGACCGCGGCCGATATCGGAGATATCTGATCAATCCCTCCATAGTACATCTGGCGGAACCATATTATTGGCGGGTAACACCAGAAAACAGCTTGATACAGCTCCCCCTCAGTGTTGTTGTTGATCCATCAGTGCCCTTAACACCTGAATTACTTTTTCTGGTCTCAGCGAATGTGCAGAACGGGTCCTGATTGACAGGCAGAGGCATTTAGGGGCGGTGCGGGGGCGCCTGGCATTCCTGGAAACGGGTGGGGGGGGGGCGTTTCCACCCCGTTTTCCGGGAGTGGCAAGGCCAGGGGCTGCATCCACAGTTTCCTTGCCTCACTCAGCTGGCCGGTGGCCCGGCTCCGTCCGCCATCGCGACCAGGTTATCCCAGCCTAAGACCTTGGTCGCAGTGCTGGAATCGCAGGTGCAACAAGGGGTGTCATACAAGGGGTGTCATACAGGGGGTGTCATACACCTCTTGCTGCATTTGCATGTTTGCATGGACGGAATTGCAAAGGTGCTTGCATGCAGCTTTGCAATTCCGTCCAGTACTGAATCACCCCCTCTGCCTTTATATGCTTGATATTGCAAAGCCATACAGAAATGCACTAATGTAATTGTTAAATGCCATTATTAAACACATTCCTAACTGATAATGATTTTTTTTTATATTAATTACTAACATTATCCATCTCATGCTTACATTTTGTTACAGTGTTAATAAAACTGAAAAGGAAAGATAACCAGTGTGCAAAGAAGACGCAGTTTGTCCAGACAATCTGTCTGCCGGAGAATGGGATCAGTTTTGAGGATGGGCATAAATGTGATATAGCTGGATGGGGCCGGATAAATGAAGGTAATAATTCTCCATTATATTCATTCCTGCCCTTGGTTCTCCTCTTCCACTTTCTCTCGGCCTCTCTTCAACCCCCCCCCCCTTAACAACTGCCATTACATTCCAACCTGATGACATAATTTTTGTCAGCAGTTGATTTTATTATATAGAATCTACAAAGCATGTCCTGATCTTTCAGGTAATGACATTACTGACTCTGGAGGGAGGGGTCAGACCAACTATAATGTAGCTGTTACTTAGTGCAGATGTGTTTTGGTTACTCCTTTCATTAGCACCAACCTACAGAGACCGTGATAAGACGGGGAATGTCCAGAAGGCAGTTTTCAGAAATGCTTTGTGAAAACCTACGGCCACCTAGCAGCCTACATAGTAACTGACCCGAAAGTGATCTCTCCGTTCGTACATTAAATCTCATGCAATGGAAGAAAGTATATATTTATACCACCACACTGGGTCCTTTTGGCCAGGCCACTCATCCTCCTTACCCACTAACTTAGCCAATTGTTTGCCTGCAATTTAGACACTTTTTTCATGGCAAGTGAAGCATGTGACTGCATGTCCACGTCGTGGGCATGTCCACAATGACATGCAGTGCACGTGGCTGCCATAGGTTGGACACAGATTCAAATTTTTCATGCATTTTTGGATACTTGCTACTCAGCGACTGAAGGGTCTAAAATACTAGTATAGAATATTATAGAACAATGTTACATATCATAGCTTATCAATGGCCTCCGCAGCTGAATAGCACTGGAAGAACACTACTTTCTCCTCTTCCTACAGCTAGACAGTCTTACTTTAACTATCTCATCTCCTTCCAATCATCCAATCCTTGCAGCTTGTTCATCACCCTCAACTCACTCCTTTGCCCACCCACTCCTTCCTCTGCCCTTAACTTCACCTTCCATTTCACATTCAAAATTGACAACATCAGCAATGACATCTCCTCCCTCCAACCTCCTCCTTTCCCTTCTTTTCCCTCTGCTATTTCCCTTCCTCTCTCCTGAAGCCTGCTCCCACCTTAAGCATCTCTTCAACCTGTCCCTCTCTACTTGTTCTGTGACTTCTGTCCCATCCTCCTTCCAGCATGCCCTTGTCTCCATCATCTTTTAGAATCCTCTGAATAAACCTTGTCCCTTCCTCTCTATCTGTTGGTGCCCCCGAAGGGTCCATCCTTGAGGGACACCAACATCTTCTCCCTTTACACCACCTCCCTTAGTAACCTAATCTGCTTTTTACAGTAGGTCTCCAATAACACCTCTATGGTGATGGCACTTAAATATACCTGTCTTCACCTGACCTCTGTCCTTCTATCCTCTTTTGTGTCTCTTCCATTCTCCATGCCATTTCGTCCTGATGTGATCCCAGCACTTTCTCATGCTCAGAATTACCACAATCAAACTCTGCAACATCAGGCAAGATGTCTCCAAGACTCTCATCTTCTGCTTCATCTCTCCTCAACTACTGTAACATCGTCCTCTCTGGCATCCTGTCCTCGACTTACCCCACTTCATTCCGTCCTGAACTCTGCTGCTGGTCTCATTTACCTCTGCAACCTGCTTCACTGACTCTCTATCCCCCTAGAGTCCTGTTCAAACTCCTCACCCTCACATATAATGTCCTTAATCACTCCTTCCTTATCTACACCTGTAACCTCATTTCTGTCCACAACACTTCCCTTCCCAGCTGCTCTTCCACTGATTACTTCTACATTTGTTACCTCTTTCTCCTGCCTACCTCCGTGATTTATCCTGATCCATCCCCACTCCTCTGGAACTCACTCCCTCTCAAAGTCAAGCATGCACACACAAGGCTGTAACTCTGTGTGTGCCAGGGGTGCCATCACCCATGGTGCAGGACCCAGAGAGTGGCACTGTCGATGACCCACACTCCCTGCCTTTGGATTGCAGGGGGCCTGGAATGGCACTACTCCCACACTCCTAGTTATTGCTCCAGGCAGTGCTGTACTTCCTGATGCTGGCTGCCTTGCCCCCCTCGTTGTGATGTCATGATGTCATGTGTTTAGGTGCTCCGGCACTGTGCACACAAAACACACACGTTCATTAAAGCCTACTAGCCCTCCTTCTAAATATCCACTTACCTCTCCACCCTTCACCTGCCCTTCTTCCCATTTCACACCTTCCTGTAGTGTGTAAGATCTCAGAGACAAGACTCTATTGCTCTCACCTTTGCACCACCCATGCCATCTATGCACCACTCATGCCACATGTGCACCCTGTCTTCTGTTTCCAAGTACATTCAGAGACTCTAATACTGTATGCTCGCCCATACCCTGGCTCATATAGTGACAAACTGCTTCCCTTCTCTGCGCCTTACCACCTGCCTTACAAGATAATGTGTTGCCCTATGATCGCCCTGTGCCACCATCCTGCCCAGTCTATAATTTTTTTGTTGTTCCTAGATATGTACATTTACATTATATTGTATTTATGATGTGTCAAGTTAAACTGTTACTATGTGTATTCCTTATATTGTAGTGCATAAACTTTGTGGCACCGAAAAACAAAAGATAAAAATAGTAACTAATAATAATAATAATAATAATAATAATAATAATAATGTTGTTTACACTGGGTGGGTTTCCTGTACCATAGAAGTCTTAAAATATTCCAGGTGTGAGATATATAACAAAAGAAGAAAAGGAACTCTCATCTTTGCTGGGGGCACTCTTTGACAAGATATTAAAATATAACTTTTATTATGTATGTTAAAATGATCTTAACAACAAACAAACAATGTACAACACATAAAAAGTATCAAACGATGATACCGCGAAAATATTAATAATAACTAGTATGGTATTACTGAGTGTTAATACCAATGGTACAATAAGTATTGCCGCCCATCAATACCGGCAATAAATCAATACAAATAAATGGTTCCGCTGAACATAATGTAGTATAGGTTTAGTAGTACAGATAATCGGTTTGTCTGCTAAACAATATCAGCCTATAGCCACAAAAACAATTTATATGCCAATTAGAGCGGATCAATAGATGGTATTGAAAAATATGTAGAAAGGTTGGTCTAATGTATCAAAGTATCATGTAATAGTTATGTTGGTTGCTATACAAAAATAGTTTTTGGCTATATATAGAGAAAAATAGCTTTTGCCAAAAATATGGTAGTGTGTAGAGGTATCGCTAAAAAAAATTAAATAAATCTACTCCATTACAGACAGGGCCGTAACTAGGGTAGTGCGACCAGTGCCATGGCACAGGGCACCTCGGGGCTGGGGGCGCTGTTTGGGCCTGTCAATTTCCCTGTTTATTATCATTCTCACTTGTAGCTTCCTCTTCTTGTATCCCCAGCATCTCTTGGCCTCCTCTATGTCTTCCCTGGCCCTTCCCCATGAGGTCATGGCCCTTTTTCAGGTGCACTTTCTTATGTCCCTATTTAAAAAATGGGGGGGGCGCCAATGCTCTCTCTGGCACAGGGCACCAAAAAGTCTAGTTACGGCTCTGATTACAGACATATCAAGAAGGCAGCTGCTTGCTCCTTGTGTGAATGTATTTATACAAAGAGTGAGCGTACCCTCTGATTGTCCAAGGGTGTGAATAAGTTTATAGGGCATCTGCTTTTGTGACGTAGATAGAGGTGAACTGTGTTGAATCAGCGCTGGGATCTCCTAAATCACTGACCCAATGATAGTACCCAAAGAAATAAAAGGAAGTGTAGAATGTAGTTTAGAGAATCAAAGTATGAATAAAGAGAAATAATGTTATAATCGTGCAGTGGTGTGTGCTGCTGCTCCCTATTCACTAAAAGGCATTGATGGGGAGTGAGCGGTACACCGCTGTGAGTGGCATTTAGAAGAGATAAGATATAGGTCGGGTGGATCGCTAAATGGGGCAGTAAGGAGCAAGGGCGTATCTATAATAGGTACAGGGTGTGCGGGGAACACGGGCCCCCTGGGTCCAGGGGGGCCCCGCACCGCACACCCTGCACCCATAGAATTACTTTCCTCTCTGGAGTCCCACGTCGGCGTGGGGGTGTGGCGCTGTAAAATCGACTGGAAAATGGCCGCAGCCAAATTCCCATCGTATGCGCAGTACAGGGAAAATGGCCGCCGCTGCCATTTTCCCGGTGACCAGCGCATCCTCTATAGACTGTGGCCGCACTCTAGTGCCCAGAGTCTATAACAGAGAGGAGTCTCTGACACAGGCCCCCTCCTCTCTAGAAATGCCCCTGGTGAGGGAGCCCTGTTTTCAAAAGGACATTGCAGGGTCACAGCTCACATCCGTGCCAGCAAAACACCTCCTACCTGAAGGGCGATACCTGAACAGGTTGCCGGGAACACAGGTCTGTAGTCCAGCGGCGGTGAAGTGGAGTGCAGGTAAGAGAAAAAGAAAAATTGCTGCTGCTGCCTTGTACGGGACACCCTGCCCGTGCACAGCTGGTGTCCACTGAGTCACAGACGGCCGTATCGCTGTGTATCACACATTAAGGAAGCGGTTCAGCGAAACGGCTGTCTGTGACTCAGTGGACACCAACTGTGCACAAGCAGGTGTCCCGTACAAGGAGAAGTAGTAGCAAAATTCAGGAAAAAGTGTGTATCATGGGAATAGCGCGACCCATCTGTAGTCATGCAGGAAGGTTCGTCCTTACTGTATGTCTCTGCACTGGAATTACTTGCTGCTCATCTCATAGGGGATTTTAGGAATTAGGAAATGCTGTAAACGGAGTTTGCGGTTTATGAGTGATGTGTGGAAGCTCTGGGGGAATAGGTCATCCACTATATGACTGTTACCCGCCAAAATCACGCCTGCCGTGGTTCCATACTCTCAATATATCACACGTGTCATAAATCACTGTGATGCCTAATAATAATCCTGTCACAGCTGATAGGACATGTTTCTAAGTGCAGTCATCTATTGCCAACACTTCCATGCCCCAATGAAGCTGGAAGCAACCTAATCATTCATCCTAAGGAGTAACATGGCTGATGTCATTCATTTTGTTCACCTACACTTGCAGCAAGTCTGATCTCTATGGACAAGTGCAGTCGTTTTTCCTGGGGCTTGCCGGTTCTATAATATAGATGTATGAGGGGTTTGATCAGCTTGTGATTGGTCTCCCCCCCCCCATTCTCTTCTTGGTACAGTCTAGGGCTGTAAGAGGAACCCTGGGACAAATGGCTGCATGCAGCTCTAAGAGGGGGTGCATGTTATTAAAATGTTTTCCTTAAGTATTAGAGCAGCTTTAAGCATTTATGAGGCATGTTAGGTGAGAGAGAGTCATCCTGCAGTTACACCTGCTTAGTAGTGGGTTAGCTGAATGTGTGATGTCACGCCACTGAGGATGGCAGAAGTATAAGCATTTGAAGGTGCGGAAATACTGAATTTTGAATATTTCTTTTTGTACATCCATATTTGCAGACGCTGAGGAATATGCAGGAGTCCTGCAACAAGCTGCGGTGCCGATCATCCCGTTTAGTAAATGCAGCAGCCCTGAAGTCTATGGATTTGAGCTCAGTGAAAATATGTTTTGTGCCGGATATTTTGATTGCAGCATTGATGCTTGTCAGGTGAGCAGGAAACGCAGACAAGAGGTGTATTTCCCTGGTCTAGTCTGGGGACATTATTATTATCCTTTATTTATATGGCGCCACAAGGGTTCCACAGCGCCTCACAAAGTACATAAACAAATGAGCACACACAAAAACAGCAACTTACAGTACAAAACAATGCAGGACAAGGATATAGTATATATACATTGCTGCAATAGCAGTCATAACACACAAAAATAAGTAGCAGGGCATCAGCTACCAAGTGTTAGGTGCCCTTGTGGGGAGTTTGGAGTAGATGATCGTATGAGTGAGGGAAGTAGAAGCACATGAGAGAAGAGGGCCCTGCTCGTTAGAGCTTACTTGATTACCCAAGAGCCTAGTCCTGCACAGTCTTGAGGGCAGAGATGTAAGTCTTAAGAGTAGTGTGGCAGCCTTTGGGCTGAGTAGCAGCGGCATCCATTCAGCAAGGATGCTGTGTAGCAGCCTTGTGGGCTGGAAACCTTGGCTTGATGCGGCCTTTGGGCCGAGATGCAGCCTTTGGGTCGAGATGCAGCCTTTGGGCTGTGTAGCAGCCTTGAGGGCTGGAAACCTTGGCTTGGTGTGGCCTTTGGGCTGTGTAGCAGCCTTGAGGGCTGGAAACCTTGGCTTGATGCGGCCTTTGGGCCGAGATGCAGCCTTTGGGCCGAGATGCAGCCTTTGGGCTGTGTAGCAGCCTTGAGGGCTGGAAACCTTGGCTTGGTGTGGCCTTTTGGCTGTGTAGCAGCCTTGAGGGCTGGAAACCTTGGCTTGGTGTGGCCTTTGGGCCAGGGAGCAGCTTTTGGGCTGTTTAGTAGCATTGAGGGCTGGCAACCTTGGCTTGATGTGGCCTTTGGGCCAAGAAGCAGCCTCTAGCCTGGTAGAACTGGCAAGGTGATGCTGAGGTACGCTAAGTGCCGCCGGGATGACACTAGTGGTAGTACACACAATCGCGTGCAATGGTGTGCAACCAATGCCGCCAAGTTGACACGAGCCGCTGTACGCTATGTTGCACACTCTGGACACTGATTGCGGTCACACAAATGGCAGAAGAAGGTAATGCAGACCGTGCCACCTAGAGGATACAAATGGCTGGAACAATAAAGCCGACTGGATCCTGGGAACTTGACTGAATACAGGAGACTATGCCAGAACAGGAAACACGTGGAACGCTATCACCGGCATGGAGTGAAGGGCTGGCTGGAATTTAACAGATACAGATACAGGGCCCAATCAAAGCAAGCCTAGCAAGCCTCCCTAATGATAGACTAGTGTGCACCTGGGCTGTGCACAGACAGGAGAATCAATTAGTGTGCAGCTGGGCTGCACAGAGACAGGCAGTAATTAGTGCAGTGTGCCAGTAGCAACTATGCAGTTCCCAGTCAAACAATATGATCTGCTAACCGCAGATCCTAACAGGCAGACAGACGGGTGACACAGATGGGGTCCACAGGAAGAAGAATGGAGTAGCAGGTTAGGATGAGAGCTACAAGGCTTTGATGAAGTAGTGAGTTTTGAGAGCCTGTTTGAAGGATTGTAGAGAGGTGGCGAGTCTGATAGGGAGAGGGAGAGAGTTCCAGAGGTAGGGAGCAGCATGGGCAAAATCTTGGATGCGGGAGTGGGAGAAAGTCATCAGTTGGCAAGAGAGGCAGCATACATTTGTTGAGCGAAGTGGGCAGGCAGGAGTGTGATCCGAGATGAGATCAGAGATGTAAATGGGAGAGGAATGGGTGAGGGCGTTGTAAGTGAGTGTAAGAACCTTGAACTTGGTTCTGAAGGGGAAGCGGAGCCAGTGTAGGGATTGTAGGAGAGGGGAGGCAGATGTAGAATGTTTGGAGAGGAAGATGAGTCGAGCAGCAGCATTGAGGACAGATTGGAGAGGAGAGAGGTGGGAGTCAGGGAGGCCAGATAAGAGGAGGTTAAAAATAGGGATGTGCAGGCTCGGATAGGTTCGTTTGCACGTGGAGTTCGGATTTTTCCCTCCAAAAAAACGGAACTCAGAAAGAGGCCAAACGTCATCTTACATGGACGAACATCATCATTCCTGGACAAAAGTCCAGGAATGATGATGTTCGTCCATGTAAGATGACATTTTGCCTCTTTCTGAGTTCCGTTTTTTTGGAGGGAAAAATCCGAACTCCACGTGCAAACTCGAACCTATCCGAGCCTGCACATCCCTAGTTAAAATAGTCCAATCTGGAGATGACCAGTGAGTGTATGAGGGCTTTAGTTGCCTCCAGGGTAAGTAAGAGTCTGATCCTGGAAATACTTTTGAGATGAAAGTGGCAGGACTGTGAGAGGTACTGAATGTGTGGTTTGAAGGAGAGGGAGAAGTCAAGGATAACTCCAAGACAGTGCACTTGGGTGCTAGAGTAGATAGTTGTGCCGTTAATAGATAGTGATATTGTGGGAAGCGAGGTTATGCGGGAGAGTGGGAAGATGAACAGCTCAGTCTTGGACATGTTAAGTTCAAGAATGCGCTGGGACATCCAGGAAGGGATAGCAGAGAGGCAGTTGGAGATTCGGGTGAGGAGAGAGGGGGAGAGCTCAGGGGAGGAAAGGTAGATGATATTGGAGGCCAAAAGAGCTGATGAGTTCAAATAAAGAAGATGTATAGAGGGAAAATAGGAGAGGTCCAAAAACAGAACCTTGGGAAACACTACAGTTAGTGGAAACAGGTGGGAAAAGGAGATATGAGAGGAGACAGAGAAGGTGCGATCAGAGAGGTAAGAGGACAGCCAGGAGAGGGCAGTATCACGTAGACCAAGTGAGTGAAGGATCTGCATGAGGAGAGGGTGGTCCACAGTGTCAAAAGCAGTAGAGAGGTCAAGGAGTATGAGCAGAGAGTATTGGCCCTTGGATTTCGCAGTAAGGAGGTCATTGCTGACTTTTGTAAGGGCAGTTTCAGTGGAGTGGAGAGAACGGAAGCCAGAATGAAGTGGGTCAAGCAGGGAGTTGGAGGAAAGAAAGGTAGTAAGGCGATTATAGACAATATGCTCAAGGAGCTTGGAGGCAAAAGGGAGGAGATAGATGGGTCGGTAATTAGAGAAAGTGTTAGGATCAAGGGAAGGTTTTTTAAGAATGGGGGAGACAAGGGCATGCTTGAATGCAGAAGGGACAGTTCCTGATGAGAGGGAGAGATTAAGAAGGTGGGCAAGATGGGCGCAGGCTGAAGGAGAGAGGTAGCGGAGGAGGTGGGAGGGGATAGGGTCAAGGGGGGAGGAGGAGGGGGGGGAGGACCGGATGAGGGCCATGACTTATTCTCTTGAAGAAGTGGAGAAAGATTTCAGAGTAGGTGAGATGGAAGGGGAGAAATGATCAGGGAAGCAAGGGGGTGGAGTGCAAGGGTTTGCTGGGATATGATGTCCTGATGTATGGATTCAATTTTAGGTGGCAAGAAGGTGGCAAAGTCAAGGGCAGAGAGTGTGGAGGTGGGTGAAGAGGGGATGGACAGAGGAAGGAGTTAAAAGTGGCGAAGAGACTCCGGGGGTTAGAGGACTGGAAGGAGATGAGGTTCTTGAAATATGACTGTTTAGAGGGAAAGGGCAGCACTGTCGGATGAACATAAATTTAAAATGGAGAAAGTCAGCCTTTAGAGAGCGATTTCCTCAACTGTCGCTCGGCGGAACGTGAACACTTTTAGGTATCTGGTGCAATTGGAATGCCAGGGTTGAGGTGTGGATCTGTGAGGGTGAGTAGTGATCACCAGAGCAACAGAGTCCAGTGCAGAAGTAAGGGAGGCATTGTATAAGGAAACTGCTTGTTCTGGACAGGAGAGAGGGAGAATCAGGGAGAGAAGAGAGTTGAGATGGGAGGATAAGGAAACTGTGTCAATGGCGTCAATGTTACACTTTGTAATGGTAGCCTTTGGAGGCAGAGGCGGAGAAGAGAGTGATAGGTTAAAAGAGAGAAGGTGATGGTCCGAGAGGGGGAATGGGGAGTTGGAGTAATCAGTAATATCACAACGGTGAGTGAAAACCAGATCAAGAGAGTGGCCACTCGCATGGGAGGGTGAGGATGTCCATTGGGCAAGACCAAATGAAGATGTAAAGTTAAGGAGTTTAGAGGCAGAGGATTCTGTAGGGACATTGTTTGGGATATTGAGGTCACCTAAGATAATAGATGGAAGATCAGAGGAGAAAAAGTGAGGGAGCCAGGAAGCAAAGTTGTCTAGGAACTTGGAAGGAGGGCCAGGGGGATGGTAAATGACAGCTACTCGCAGATGTATTGGTTGGAAGGGGATGCAGTCAGGAAGCCGATGGTTGAAATGCCGACCGCCAGCTTCCGGTCTAATGATAGGCATTGAAATCCCAGCACCTATCATTATACATACGCCGGGAGCCTGACGCCCAGCATACCGAACGTAGCTAAGCCGGGCGGCATGCACGGACAGCCACGGAGGGGGGGAGAGGGTTAGTTTAGGTGCTCCCTGGGAGGGGGACTTAGAGTTAGGAACCCCCCCAAGAAGGTTATGGTTAGGCTATGGGAAGGGGGGTTAGGGATAGGCACCCCTGGGGAGGGTTAGGTTTAGGGACTTACGGGGAGGTTAGGCACTAGGAGGGGAGGTTAGGGTTAGGCACCCCTAAGGGAGGGTTAGGGGGGGAGAGGGTTAGGTTAGTTAGTATACTTACCTGTTGGGATCTTCACTGCTGCCAGTCTTCTGGCGTCGGGATTTGAATCGCCGGACATAGATCCGGCGGTCATTCATACCGATCCCAGTTTGAAGAGGCGTATGGCATGAACCTCAAATGTAGAAAATGTAAGGGATGGTTCCGAGGGTATGAGTTGGTAGGAGTAGCTGGGGGATAGAAGGATCCCAACACCACCACCGTGGCGGGGGGTGTGAGAGAATGAGAGGCCTCCAGAGGAGAGTGCAGCAGGAGAACTGGTGTCAGAAGGGGAAATCCAGGTTTCAGTAATGGCTAAGAAATTCAGGGAGTTGGAGATGAAAAGGTAATGGGTTGGAACCAGTTTATTACAGAGAGATCTGGCATTCCGGAGGGCACAGGATTGAGGGACCGAGGTAGTAGGAGAGATGTGAATGAGATTATTAGGGTTGCTGTAGAATTGAGGTGATACAAATTTGGAAGGCAGGGTTGAAGAGAGTGTTGGGATAGTGAGGGCACCTGAACTAGGAAGAGAACCTGTAGAAGTAGGGAAGGGAGTTTAGTGTGATGCTGATTAAGGTGTGGTGAGGTGATAGGGAGAGGGGGGCAGAGCCGTAACTAGACTTTTTGTTACCCTGTGCCAGAAAGAGCATTGGCGCCCACCCCCCCCCTTCATTTTTTAAATAGGGACATAAGATACCGAAAAAGGGCCATGGCCTCATGGGGAAGGGCCAGGAGATACCCTATCTCTTCCCCATGGTCTCATGGGGAAGAGATAGGGGAGGCCAGGAAATGCTGGGGATAAAAGAAGAGGAAGCTACAAGTGAGAATGATAATAAACAGGAAAATTGACAAGCCCAAACAGCGCCCCCTGCCCTGTGGTGCCCTGTGCCATGGCACAGGTTGCACCACCCTAGTTACGGTCCTGGAGGAGGGTGAGTGCAAAGCATAGTGGTGGGGTAGTGGGACCATTGTGGGGGAGAAAATAATGAAAGTGGAGTGAGAGGAGGGGGAGGGAAGCAGAGGGGAGGAATACAGACAGAGGAGGAGAGAAGAGGAGGAAGAAGTGGAGGAGACTAGGGGGGAAGGACAGAATAAAGGATAAGGGAGGCACTGAGTAAATGGAGAATTTGAAGAAAACATGGTCATGGTGTGGATGAGGTAAGAAGGGGGAGGAAAACTGGAAGTAGGAATAGTGTCTGTATGAGAAAGATAGTGCTAAAGATTTGCAAAAAAAGCCGATGAAAGAACACTGGTGGTAAATGTGTATGCCCAATGTTAATATATTTTTTTTATTGAGGGGAATATAGTATGTGAAGATCTAATTGTTTCAAAAAAATAGTAATAAAGAAGTTTGAAGTTGTGAGGCTAGGCAAAAAAAGCAATGGTAGATCAGACAGCATCAGGAGGGTTGACAAGGAAAATTGGCATTGGTACAGATATGAAATTAGAAGTGACAAGATAATTTCTTTGCAATGATCAAACAAGGAGTTCAGTGTTGCATGTCCTGGATATGCAGGCAGCAGGTGTTTGTTGTGAAGGGGTAGTGAACTCACACTTGATTCTCCATAGATGTCCATATACAGTGTTGATTGCAGGTGAGTTAAGGATGTTGAAATGTTCTCTTTCTGTTTTCCTTCGGTTTAACGCCGGTCTAACGCCGAAATGTTTCTTAAAATCTATTTTGAACTTGTGAAATCTGCACTTACTGTATGACAACCTCCTAACTACAGCCAAGGCCTACAGCCAGTGTGCACCCTAATTAATGACAACCCCCCACTGGCCAGCCAATACAGACCTAGCAATAAAATGGGTTAAACAAACATGTAGCACATACCAAACATCTAGGACTTAAGATCAATCATGCCTACACTCAATCTAAAGACTGGAGATAGTACTTATGGTAATTTATATACTTGCAAACTACAGATAACAAATTTGGTTTACCTAAATATATATTTCAAACAAAGCATCACAACAGGAGTAATGTTCTGCAGCAGACTTCAGATAACAAATTTGGTTGGAGACAGAGATAGGAGGGGTCAGTTCAATCAATAACTGCTGAGGATATAGCCAAGAATGCCGAAATGTTTCTTAAAATCTATTTTGCAATTGCGAAATCTGCATTTATGACAATCTAACTACAGCCAAGGCCTACAGACATAAGCAGAGCTGGCCCTATTCTACTAGCATCCTGGGCCTGATTCAGACCCGCTCGCGAGCGCTGAGTGCTTGCAAGCGGGTCGATGGTGCCCTAGTGCGCATGCGCATGATGGAGGGAGCTCCGTCGTGCGCATGCGCGAGACCCGGGGAGTGACGGGGAAGCCGTCGCTCCAGGTCTCGCACAAAATCGGGCGTGCTGTCGATGTTGAGTGACAGCACGCCCCCTTTGGTGGGCGTGCCTGCCAGACGGAGGCGTTCCCATGGGAACGCCTACCGTCTGGGTCCGGCCCCACTGACATCACTAGTGATGTCAGTGGGAGTGAGTTTGGCTCTGATAGAGCCAAAATCACTCCAGGGCTTGTGGTCACCGAGACCCTACCGCAGGGTCTCGTCGCAAGCCCGATGGTCGCGATGGTCTTGACCATCGCGACCATCATCATGGACGCTCGCATAAGCTGTGGGTGGTAACCCTCAGCTATGCGAGCCCTCAAGAGGCCGCTCCAAGTTTAGGTAGGAGGGCCCTGATTCAGAGTGAGCGCTCTGGTCAGAGCGTCCGGCTCTGAATCAGGCCCCCTGTGCGAGAATTTGTGGCGCATACTTTCCTCCCACTCCCAATCCAACAACTCCTTGCCTCCCCCTTCATTCCCGCCAGTAACAAAAAAACACATATGTAACAAAAAAACACACATTGGCCCTGACAGGGGGAGAAATACACGAATTACACACAAAATGCACAAAATGATGTTCATGATTTGCGAAATGTAATGAGTGGTTGTGGTTGTGAAATGTGTGTTTTGAAAGGCAATCTCTCAAAGTTCATATTCCCGGCTGCCGGTTCCTCATTGATTCCGCTAGCATCCGCCAGGAGCCAGCTGAGGAAAATGGCGACTAGCGGGAAGCATAAAGCATTCTTTGTTCTTGAATTTCATACAAACTAGTCTGAGTGAGCGTATAACTGCATTTTCGGACAAAATTTGGTAGGTGACCCACCAAGCGGTAAGTCATGTCTGTGGTAGTATTCACAATTTCAAGACACTGGCTGGATTTGCAAGCAAAAATCAACTGGGTGTCTTGAATAGGGGATGAAGCAGTGGAACGTGTCCCAGCAAGTTTCGCAAGGTGCATGATGACATTGGGGGCCAGCCGCACAGACGGGTTGGCCTTGTAGCTGTTGCGGATCAAGAACTGCTGCATTGGCCACCACGCTCCCCAGATCTCACCCCGTGTGATGTCTTCTTCTGGGGTTTCATCAAGGATCGTGTGTTTGTACCACCGCCTGCAGCAACGCTGGTTGACCTGCACGTGCGCATCAGAGCGGCCATCACAGAAATTGTTCAGAACTGGTCCTGCATATGTGCGGATTCCCGATAATCGGGAATCTGCGTTCAGTAATGCACTTACGTAATGCCCCACAGTATTCTAGATGAGGCCGTGACAATGACCTATACAGGGGCAATGTTACTTCTTTCTTCCTGCTACTGATTCCTCTCCCTATGCAACCAAGCATCTGACTTGCCTTCCTCATTGCTTTGTTACATTGTTTACCTTGGTGTCTGTACTGGAACATAGGGATATGTACACTAAGGGGCCCATTTATCAAAGTGAATTTGCGGTAAATTCCCCGAAAACACCTGTTTTCGGGGGTTTACCCCAAATACTAAGTATCCCCCGGATGTATGAAGGAGGGACTATGGGGGATGTGATGCTGCCAAATGTATCAACATCGGGAATGCAAAGCATTCCGGATATTGTTCCCAGCAGCTAACGCCAACTGAAGATAACGTTTGCCGCTGTAGCCTATGGGGACTTACCGCATATTTAGCCAGCGGAGGGATCTCACGGATCCCTCCGCCGGCAATGAGAGCCGCTCATGTGCAGTCCGCGGGACTGCGCATGCGCAGCAGCTCCACCTGCCCTCCGGAGACATCGCAGGGACGGGCTCTTTTCGGAGCCCGTCTCCCTGCATGTCCCGGATAATACATCCGGCAGATAGGATCGCATTTTGCAATGCGATCAGGGGTGGTACTGCATGCCCTGATCGCATTGCAAAATGTGATCATTAATAAATGGGCCCCTCTAAGAGTAACTATATAACTAAATTAGGTGTTTGTCCAGGGCAATGCTGCCCTATTCAAATATTGGTGCATAATACAAATGATTGCAATTGATAGATTTGATTATACTCTAGACAAGTGCTAATAAATCGAATACTTACACAGTAATAGGAACTTGCAAAAATAATGTTGCAATTCTGCAAATGATCATGAGATTAAGTGAATGAACTGGATATTGTGCAATATAGAATGTGCTGTTAAATCAGATATTCACACAGGAGTTACAACAATATTGCTACTATGTTGCATATGATTACAACATCAAGTGAACTAGTTCTCCATTGGTTTATTGCTAATTAAATACCTTAAACATCCTTACTTACTTAGCACTTAACTTATCTATAAAATAAAGAGACGGACACCATAACAGCTTGGATAAAAGGTCACAGCTTCTATTTCCGAATTAATTAATTCACCTAACCAAGGTGGCCAGGAGACGCTGCATACTCAGTTCTAGCTTTCAAGCTGGAGACACAAACGGGGAACGACTGAAACTCTCGCCCTAAAGACGCACTTACGTTGCGAAGGTCCCGCCTCCCTCCTGGTCCAGCCTAGTCCGAGCGTTTCCGTACAAAAACACTAGGGTCCCCTTGTACGAGAAGGACAAACTCACCATGTTACTTCGAGGTCCAGTGCCCTCACAACGCTCTCTTGCTCCACAATAAAGCCACTGAGATGCAGCGTTCTCCCGCCATGCTGAGCCTTCCCTGAATAAGGAAATAATAAACACAACAAAATACAAATAGCAAAGCTTTGGGCGGGAGGGTGGGCTCCAGACTCTGCAAAGAGGCTGATCACATGCACACCACCTCTTTTATACCCGTAATCACAGGCACACCCACAATTCACACCATTGGTCACCTAACAATCACCTGACCCTTGAGACCACTTAATCTGCCCAGTAACAAGGCTGTACAAGACAGCCAATCAGCAAAAACCCAAGGATTCTTATTTAATCTCACGTTTATGCAACCTTCGCTTTCTATAAACGTTAATGTATGTTGTGCAATACGAAACATTACACAATTTAAATTTAAGTGGAGAACCTCATTGATCATAGCAATAATATTATATTCACACAGTGACAAT
Organism: Taudactylus pleione; assembly: GCA_031769625.1. Classification (NCBI taxonomy): domain Eukaryota; kingdom Metazoa; phylum Chordata; class Amphibia; order Anura; family Myobatrachidae; genus Taudactylus; species Taudactylus pleione. The sequence goes on from JAUIMM010001164.1 coordinate 926,734, forward strand.
AAAATAAATATTCAGGGAGATAATAAGGCTGTCACCAGATGTGATATTTATAAATCACCTGTAATGAGAGCCCAGCACTTATAATTTGGATAAACATTCATAGTGAATGAATGAATATTTCTCTAAAAACAGTAATAGGAGAAGATCAATCATAGGAAGGATTTAATACACATCCCATATACTAAGATAATATTGAAGTTTATATCTGATACCTGACTTAGTTGATATTGAATGATAATAATACAATGATATGATACTAATCATTCCAATTATCACCACTGATACCCCGTTTACACCGACTGAAATATCCCAGGTTGATGCACGTGAACGCGCATAACCCCAGGATTTTAGTCGGTGTAAACGGATCAACCCGGGTCCAGTGACCCGGGGATCCGACCCTGCTCGATTGCAGGGTTGAACGCGGGTTGTTCCCGTGTCACCCTGCAATGTAAACGGTGCGGCGCGGCTCACGATGACCCGGGTCGCGCCGCATGCCGCCTGATTGGCCGGCTTCAGTGGCGCTTGGAGATGGCATCATCGGCACGAAGCAACGCACCCCACCTGCTCTCTCTGCCTCCGGACCGCTGCAGGATAAGGTAAGTAGGTCGCGGAGGGGGAGGGAGGGGAAAAAGCACTGGTCACCTTCGCCGGACAGCCGGGTCAGTGCTCAGCCGGGTCAGATGTGAATGGTGCCGACTTGGGCATAGCCCGGGTCGGCGCCGCAGTGTAAAAGGGGGTTGTCCCAGGTCTGATCCGGGTTGGAAACGTGTTCCAAATCCCGGGTCAGCCCGGGGACTTTGGTGTAAAAGGGGTATGAGGAGGTACAAACATATTGGATCCCAGTCATCCTACAGGTTATTGGTGAAAAACTATTGGATAAATATATAAGCCCTTCTTTTTTTCACTTAATGTATGACAACACGGATAAATATGGAACAGAAGTGTAAAAATAAAAGCACAAGACAACTGGGGACATTATATATCATTTATTTGTAGAATATTCAAATTACAAATTTTAATGTGTGTGTCATATTTCGCTTGCTTTGAATTTTAGGGATATGTAATAAAAGTTATGTTTCATTAATTGGGCAGATTGCCTCTGTTCTTGATCTCCAGGTCATGATTAGATAATAGACCAAAAGTAGAGGGTTCCAATAAACTCCTGAGAGTGCCCCATATAAGGAATAGTTTCTTCTTTTGCATTGTTGTGCACTCCAACACAGTAAGGAACCACAAGTTTGACGCCGCGCATGCGCAAAAGATAGTTCCCATCTTGTTTAGGAATTAAAGCCTCCCTAAAGAAGCCAAAAGGGAACATGCGCAGTAGCGTGCTCCAGCTTCAACATTATGGGGCATATGTATCAAAGCTTGATGTGAGATAAATTTGTAAGATATATATCACCAACCAATCGGCTTCTAACTTACATTTTGCAGGCTATGTTTAAAAAATGATAGTTAGGAGCTGATTGGTCGGTGATATATATCTCACATCATGCTTTGATACATATGCCCCTATAAGTATTAGAGATCCCTTAATGCCCACCATCCAAGAGCCCCATCATGCCCTTATATGCCAGCCTAGAAATCCCTCATACCCTTGCCTTGGCTTACTTACCTTTGCCACTGAAAGTCCAGTCCAAAGTATGTTATGACAAAGTATGATAGACATAACTCCTCTCCACACTACCCAACAATCTCTCTTTATGGCTCCGCTCACTGGGGCTGATGGTGTGGTGATACACAGATTCCCGATTACCGGTAATCTGCACATGCGCAGGACATGTTCTGTGCATGTACGGAGATAGTCTGCGTTCCCGGGAGTGTGTCGCCCCCGTTTTCCGGAAGGGACGAGGCCAGGTTCTCCGTCCATGGATGCAGACTTCCTGGCCTCACAAGCCAGCCGGCCTTTGCAAGCCATGTTTCGTGCGATGGTTGTGATGGTGACCCCAGGCTGCGACCGCTTGTGTGCGGCTTTGCAATTCCGTCCACTGCTGGATCAGCACCCGTGTCCACTGACACTCCAGTCACGCAAACATTCGTATGCTCGCTATGGCACATGCACATTTTGCTTAAACTCGCTAGATGTGACCTGTGTGGAATTCAACAGTATAGTAGAAATAAATATACACAGGTGACGTTCCCCTACTTGAACATAAATGTTGGTACATGTCTCTGTGTCATTTATTTATACCAGATAGAACGCTTAGGACAGACTTCCCCAGTTACGAATTGCCGCAGGATGACGTGTTTCATTGGCTAGAAAATCTATTGGTTGTCGTTTCAGGGTGACTCAGGAGGGCCGCTGGCTTGCGAGCAGGATACGATTTTCTATCTATACGGAATTGTCAGCTGGGGAGATGGATGTGGAAGACTCAACAAGCCCGGAGTGTACACCAAAGTCACCAACTACGTGCAGTGGATCAATAGCAAAACTATGCCTAAGAAAACAGATAAAAGATAACTGTATGAGTTTTTTTCTGCTTCATATTTTTATTTCAAAATAAACATATTAAAGTTATAAATTGTTATAGTTGTCATGGATTGATCAGTGTAACCTAGGCTGCACAGGACTTATCACTCCAAATTAACTTCTTAATTATGGCCATAAATCCCCCCTGTGTATAGCTATTGCAGATCACGTGTATATCTATCGCAGATCACGTGTATATCTATCGCAGATCACATATACAGAATGACTATTGCAGATCACGTGTATATCTATCGCAGATTACATATATAGAATGACTATTGCAGATCACGTGTATCTCTATCGCAGATTACATATACAGTATAACTATTGCAGATCACATTTATAACTATCGCAGATCACGTGTATAACTATCGCAGATTACGTGTATATCTATCGCAGATTACATATACATTATAACTATTGCAGATCACATGTATATCTATCGCAGATTACATATACAGTATAACTATCGCAGATTACGTGTATAATTATCACAGATTACATATACAGTATAACTATCGCAGATCACATGTATATCTATCGCAGATTACATATACATTATAACTATCACAGATTACGTGTATATCTATCACAGATTACATATACAGTATAACTATTGCAGATTACGTGTATATTTATCACAGATTACATATACAGTATAACTATCGCAGATCACGTGTATATCTATCACAAATTACATATACGGGATAACTATCGCAGATCACGTGTATATCTATCACAGATTACATATACGGGATAACTATTGCAGATCACATGTATATCTATCACAGATCACATGTATATCTATCGCAGATTACATATACAGTATAACTATCACAGATCACGTGTATATCTATCACAGATTACATGTACAGTATAACTATCGCAGATCACGTGTATATCACAGATTACATATACAGTATATCTATCACAGATCACATGTATATCTATCGCAGATTACATATACAGTATAAATATCGCAGATCAAGTGTATAACTATCGCAGATCACGTGTATATCTATCGCAGATCACATGTATATCTATCACAGATTACATATACAGTATAACTATCGCAGATCACGTGTATATCTATCGCAGATTACATACACGGTATAACTATCGCAGATCACGTGTATATCTATCACAGATTACATATACGGTATAACTATCGCAGATCACGTGTATATCTATCGCAGATTACATATATGTTATTATAACTATCGCAGATCACGTGTATATCTATCGCAGATTACATATACAGTATAACTATTGCAGATCACATGTATAACTATCGCAGATCATGTGTATATCTATCACAGATTACATATACGTTATAACTATCGCAGATCACGTGTATATCTATCGCAGATTACATATACGTTATAACTATCGCAGATCACGTGTATATCTATCACAGAAAACATATACAGGATAACTATTGCAGATCACGTGTATATCTATCACAGATTGCATATACAGTATAACTATCACAGATCACGTGTATATCTGGCGCAGATTACATATACAGGATAACTATCGCAGATCACGTGTATATCTATCGCAGATTACATATGCAGGATAACTATTGCAGATCACGTGTATATCTATCGCAGATTACATATACAGTATAACTATCGCAGATCACATGTATATCTGGCGCAGATTACATATACAGGATAACTATCGCAGATCACGTGTATATCTATCGCAGATTACATATGCAGGATAACTATTGCAGATCACGTGTATATCTATCACAGATTACATATACAGGATAACTATTGCAGATCATGTGTATATCTATCGCAGATTACATATACAGTATAACTATCACAGATCACGTGTATATCTATCACAGATTACATATACAGTATAACTATCGCAGATCACGTGTATATCACAGATTACATATACAGTATATCTATCACAGATCACATGTATATCTATCGCAGATTGCATATACAGTATAACTATCGCAGATCACGTTTATATCTATCACAGATTACATATACAGTATAACTATCGCAGATCACGTGTATATCTGTCGCAGATTACATATACGGTATAACTATCGCAGATCACGTGTATATCTATCACAGATTACATATACGGTATAACTATCGCAGATCACGTGCATATCTATCGCAGATTACATATATGTTATTATAACTATCGCAGATCACGTGTATATCTATCGCAGATTACATATACAGTATAACTATTGCAGATCACATGTATAACTATCGCAGATCACGTGTATATCTATCACAGATTACATATACGTTATAACTATCGCAGATCACGTGTATATCTACCGCAGATTACATATACGTTATAACTATCGCAGATCACGTGTATATCTATCGCAGATTACATATACAGTATAACTATCGCAGATCACGTGTATATCTGGCGCAGATTACATATACAGGATAACTATCGCAGATCACGTGTATATCTATCGCAGATTACATATACAGGATAAGTATTGCAGATCACGTGTATATCTATCACAGATTACATATACAGGATAACTATTGCAGATCACATGTATATCTATCGCAGATTACATATACGGTATAACTATCGCAGATCACGTGTATATCTATCGCAGATTACATATACGGTATAACTATCGCAGATCACGTGTATATCTATCACAGAAAACATATACAGGATAACTATTGCAGATCACGTGTATATCTATCACAGATTGCATATACAGGATAACTATCGCAGATTACATATACAGTATAACAATCAGAGATTACATATACAGGATAACTATTGCAGATCACATGTATATCTATCGCAGATTACGTATACAGTATAACTATCGCAGATCACGTGTATATCTATCGCAGATTACATATACAGGATAACTATTGCAGATCACGTGTATATCTATCGCAGATTACATATACAGGATAACTATTGCAGATCACGTGTATATCTATCGCAGATTACATATACAGAATAACTATCGCAGATTACATATACAGGATAACTATCGCAGATCACGTGTATATCTATCGCAGATTACATATACAGTATAACTATCGCAGATCACGTGTATATCTATCGCAGATTACATATAAAGGATAACTATTGCAGATGTATCGCAGATTACATATACAGTATAACTATCGCAGATTACATATACAGGATACTATCGCAGATCACGTGTATATCTATCGCAGATTACATATACACACGATCTGCAGTACTACTGAGGGAGATTTCCTGGCCTCTTTGTTGTATCTGCGGCGGCCGTCTTGCGTAACCCCAAGGGTCACTTAGCCGGCAGATTATATAATGCTGTGTCCTTGGACGCAGCTCTGAGAAGTAATGCATGCAGGAGGTGTGACGCCCCCTGCTGCATTACCACAGTTACAAGGATGGAATTGCAAAGTTGCTTGCGTGCAGCTTTGCAATTCCGTCCTGTGATGCATCGGGCCCTATGTACGATATATTATACATCTGCTTATATTTATAATATATTTATAACCGCTTATAACAAACAACAATCTTCCATTGTAGGGGCTGCCCCCATAGTTGGGTCTCTATCAGCAAGGGATCCAACAAAACATGTAGAAACAATAAGGATCAAGGGGGCGCTCAAATCGATATTTATAAACCCATCTTACTTTGAATGGTCAGTGGATAACTTTTAAAACCTAAATACACTTAAAAGTCCTGAAGTTCAAATGTCCTTGAATAGTAAAACGAGTCAATTCAATGGAATTCAGAGATGGCCAAAGTCCCCGTGTGATGTCTCTGAAGATTGATTAAATATGACTCGTAATCAAGCTTATATTTCCTTCGCTGAAGACTGATTAAAAAGAACTGGTATTCAAACTTATAGGCTTTCCATAGACTGATGATTTAAAAAGCTATTCTGTAAGTAGACCCTCACACCAAAATGACACCCAGAAACAACAAACAGTCCACTGTTAGATATATAAAAAATATTCTTACTTTTATTAAAAATCTTTGTAACAGAAGTTTTTAAGATTCCACTTACACAAACTTCATATACAAATTTGGTTTTAATCCTTGTGGGGGATAAAGTGTGTCACCACTTATTTCTTCCTACTAAGGGTACATACTTCTGAGAGTAGCTACTGCCCCACAATGCCAAATAAAACCTGCCCCTTCGTCCAACGCATTTCATCTTAGACAGACTTCGTCAGGGGTGAAATGAATGCAAAGATTGTACACATATGACCTCAGACATTCATGAGGGTGAAGGACCACATCAAGTCCTACAAACGGTTTACAGGAATAGTATTTCTTAAAAATAAAATAGTCCTTCCTATAGAATGAGGCTTCTCCTCTAACCATGTGTGGTCTCCCAAGATGTGAGCACCTTATATATATAAAAAAAGCATAGTTTGTGTATAAAATCTGTGTGACACCTGGTTCCAAATGATGCAGAGCAATCCATGTTTTTGTGAGTCACTGTAAGGACTAGCCAGAGACTTTGACTAAAGGCCCCCATACATCAGAGATGGATTGCAGCAATCGTGCAATTTGCAATCGATTGTGTATAAAAATCTGCAATGTATGGGCTTCACAGATTGCAACCAAAAAGTGATTGGAATTGTTTAATCAGAGTGTCCAACATGTTGGATTTCACAGATCGATTGGGGCTATAGATTGCTAGTGTATGGAAATGATCAGCAGATTTGCAGACCGTTTCTAGCAAAATGATGGGCCTTTCAAGATTGCCAGATCTGTGTTTGTTGCAATCGATCTGCAAATTACTGAAAAAGATCTGTAGTGTATGGGCGCAGATTGCTCGATTGGGAAATCCTAAGATCGGGCAATAAATCTTCAAATTGTTCAATTGTGGTTTTCAGATTGCTGATGTATGGGGGCCTTATGACACAACTATATATATAAACCAAAGGCGCTAATATACCACACACATTTAAAAAAATGCATCAAACCCTTAGCATCTGTTTAAAATAATCCTCTGTGTGGTTTATAGACAGTAAAGAATCAGTAAAATATAAAATAAACAGAGTTTAGGACAAGATAAAGCTAATAGCTCCAAGGTTATAGTAGGATATTTATTACAGATAACTATCAAATAAACACATCAGCAATGTTGCAACAATGTCAATAAAAACAAGTATTAAATAGTAACACAAGCAAGTATGAGTGCACTGCTAATACAAAAACACACAGGGTACATCATAATAGAATGATTTCAATCCAAAATCATCAGGATGTATAGCTGAATAAAATCAGCATTCCACATAACAGGGTGTTCCTATAAAGCAGGGCTAGCCAACTTCGGTCCTCGAGAGCTACTAACAGTTCATGTTTTCCAGACCACCTAGTAGGTGCACAGGTGTGTTCATTACTCACTTGCACATTTGAAAAGATCTTCAGGTGGAGCTAATTATTTCACTCGTGATTCTGTGAGGAGACCTGGAAAACATGCACTGTTTGTAGCTCTCGAGGACCAGGGTTGGCTACCCCTGCTAAAAAGTAACCAAGCACATATGTCCAGAATAAATGTATTAATTGACTGACCAGGATCTATAATTAGTAAACAGTCGGGGGACAGGAGAGGAGATAATACCTGATTTGGAATATGTCCCCCTCACAATATGTCCCACAATAAGTCCAAAATAAGTCACTGTTATATATACAGTGTCAGACTGTAGTTATATATACAGTGTCAGACTGTAGCTATATATCCAGTGTCAGACTGTAGTTATATATCCAGTGTCAGACTGTAGCTCCGGTTGGTAGTAAGTAACAATGCTGACAATTTTATCTCTGTAGTGAGCATTTGATAGTCACCAGACAGACCCACAGAGAGACAAGTCCCTCCTACCCAACAAGCAGTGCCTATCTTAGAGGGCATTATCCAATGCTGACCCCTGCATCGCAGTGCATATAAGTAACGATATCACAGAGGAAGAAAATTAAGATACAAATAAATCACTTGAAGCCTTCTTTGCCCCGTGGTTTGATATTTACTCTATGGCTTAAGCTGGGCATACACGTCCAGATAAAATGCCTGTCAGACTGACAGACATTTTATCTGGCAGCATGCCAGCCGCAGATTTCCGCAGCATACACTGAGAGATTTCTCACAGTGTATTAGCCCGACATCTACGCTCTGCCCCCGGTCGAGGAGACCTTGCCCCGTTCCTTCCATGGGAAGGACGTAAGGAACACAGGAAATATCTGTCTGACGCCCGCGGCTGGGCATACACAGCCCCATGCGGCTGACAGGTTACTCCCTAAATATCGCATCGGATGGGCATGCTGGACAATTTGGCATGCCCAACCGAGCAATATTTAACCCTCGGTCGCCCGCACACATGCTACAATTATCGGGGCGATCCGTGGATATCGGGCGGATCGCCCTGATAATTGTAGCTTGTATGGCCAGCTTAACTATTAAACTTTTGCACCCCGTTTAAGATCCCAAGGTCATTCGCATCTTGGATGTCCTTTCGTCCTGACAACACCAAAAGCAGAAATAATAGTGATCCCTATGCCAGGAAAAGACTCATGCACTAAGCCTTGGAGAGTGATAAAGTGGAAAATGAGAAAGTACTAACTAATCGGCTCCTAACTGTCATTTTTCAAACACAGCCTGTAACATGATAGTTAGGAGCTGATTGGTTGGTTGGTAGTTATTCACTCTCCACTTTATCACTCTCCAAGGATTAGTGCATCTCCCCTGGTACCATCCCTGACCTTAAATTGTTTGCTAAAGTACTGATTAGCAGGTTTGTGAGTCTGCCCCCAAGTCTCTACCTGTCAATCATTTGGGGGGTAGTGCGGGGGGCGGGGACGGACTGCGTTCCCGGAAACGGAGGCATGTTGCCCCAGTTTTCAAGGAGTGCTGAGGCCAGAGTCTGCGTCCACGTACGCAGTCTTCCTGGCTTCGCAGACAGGCTCGCTCAGCTGGCCAATGCCGAGGTACATCGCATCCAATGGTCGCAGTGGTGATCCGAGGCTGCAACGACCTCGGTGGCTGCGCTGGGATCGCAGATGCTGACAGGAGGCGTTTCTTCTCTGTGGACGCCTTCTGCAGCATTAGCATTTTAGATGGACGGTATTGTACAGCCGTTAGCGTGTGAATGTGCAATACCGTCCATCTCTAAATCAGACCCTTAAGCTGGCCACACACTAGACCAACTTTCATCCAACCAGCCAACTAGTTGATTGGTTGGAATGAAAACCTGGTAAGGTATGAAAGCAAATGACAATCAGCAATTTGCTCCCAAACGCCGGAAAATGGACAAAAACTGTTGTTTGAACAAATTGTTTAGATCAAACATTTAACAAACTTGTCTGACGACCATTTTCATCTGTTTTCTGGCATTTAGGAGCAAATTGCTGATCATCAGTTACTCCCATACCTTACCAGATTTTCATTCCAACCAATCAACAAGTTGGCTGGTTGGATGTAAGTTGGTCTAGTGTGTGGCCAGCTTTAGTCCAGCCCAGACCAGGCGTACTGCATATGTGCCCCCATACATCAGCAATTGATTGCATCAATCGTGCAATTTGCAATCGATTGTGTATAAAAATCTTTCCCTTTTTCAATCGATTGTGGTAATTTTGCAATCTGCAATCGATTGAAAAAGGGAAAGATTTTTATACACAATAGATTGCAAATTGCACGATTGCTGCAATCAAAGCCTTAAGTCAGGACTGTGTGAGGATACTGAATAAGGCGTATACCTGATTTTTCAATGGAGATGGAACATAGAAGCCAGCTCACAGTTGTCCCTTGTTTCCATGATGTTGTGTTGGAGTAGGGTATTGCTGCATCAGCTGTGTGTATGATTGCAGTGCAGCTTCTCTTACAGTTCTGCCTTTCACAGGTCATTTGACACTATAATTATGCTGCTCTGCAGAAGTGTGTACTTTCTGGGTCGCACTTACAATTAATGAATGACCTAATAACACAAACGATCAATCATGCCGCTCTTTCCTATAAACTGCAGATCAGATTTCATTACATTTACATTGTTCCCCAACCTCATAAAGTCAGTAAATGATAATGTAATATATGTAAAAAAAGAATGAAAACCTTTTTAAGCCAACTGTTAATATCCTTTAAGAATTTAACTAGGAAAATGTAAAGGAGTGCAGTAATCCTGTCCCTCTTCCCTGTACGCACCCCCACCCATGACGAAATAACCGCAGGGGTGCATATTCACAGTAGCTATGGGCTTACATGTGCACATACAGTACACTGTGTACCAGGCTTCTGTGTAGTGTTTTGTTTGTACTATTACAATAACAAACTATAAGGGGTCTATATACTAAGCCTTGCAGAGAGATAAAGTGGATGGGGATAAAGTACCATCCAATCAGCTCCTGTCACTTTACAGGATGTGGGGTCTATTTACTAAGCAGTGTTAGGAGACAGAGTGAAAAGTGATAAGAAAGTGATAAGGTGCCAGCCAATCAGCTCCCAACTGTAATTTTTCAAACACAGCCTGTTGCATGGCAGTTGGGAGCTGATTGGCTGGCACCTTATCACTTTCTTATCACTTTTCACTCTGTCTCCTAACGCAGCTTAGTAACTAGACCCCTGTGTGTGAAAAAGGACAGTTAGGATCTGATTGGCACTATAGGGTCTATTGGCACGATTCAGACCCGCTCGCTAGGAAGCGTTTGCACGCAGACAGCTGATTTTTGCAATCTGCGCATGCGTATGCATCGCAGTGCGCATGCGCAAACCAGTCGGAGCGATCAGGAAGCTTTCGCTCACCGCGCATAGACAGCCCGCCTGAATGAGTGAGTGGGAGTGGAGGTGCGAACGCATGCGTCCCTGAGTGTCTCAATGCCGTTTCAGAGGCGTGCATAATTAAGAGGCAGCGTCATAGTACACGTCACTTGGTTGAATATTACACTGAAGCGCTCGCAGTGCTTGAGGTAGGGTATGGTCAGCCACAAGTGCTGCGTATGGGTCCGATGGTACTCAATGGTACCGATGGTTGCATACACTTCCTGGAGATGACGTACGCAAGGGGGCATCTTAAGACACGCTGGTGTTTGTCTGCATGCACAAAGCGATCGCACGCCAAGACATAGTGGGCGTGCTAATGCCTTGCCATGCAATTGCCTGCCTTGCTGGGAGTGTGCCGGATTTGCATACGCTGGGTGCGTGCGAACGCATCTTAGAGCGGGTCTGTATCGATCCCTATGTACTAAGCCTTGGGCAGAGATAAAGTGAACGAAGATATTGGTACCAACCAATCAACTCACTGTCCTTTTTCAGACACAGCCTGTAACACGGCAGTTAGGAGCTGATTGGTTGGTACTTTATCTCTCTCCATGGCTTAGTACATAGACCCCTTAATGTTTTACTGCACAAAGCTGCTTGGACTGAATGACCCCCGATGGTGTCACCTTAACACAGAAGCATACAACTTATAATAAAACACAGGAGGGGAAAATAGGGACTAAATAGATCAAACAAGTTGAAAGTTCTGTTTCTGTACAGTGGATGCGGATCGTCACCAGTCCCCGGAGCAGGTGATCCCTCTCTTCCTCACCTCAGGAGCAATCGGATTCTTTTGTTAGGGAATTCGACCCGAAAACAAAAAGAAAATCAAAAACACAATTCCTAATTCAGAGGTGCACACAAATGTGGCTGCGATGGCATCTTTTGTCAAAGCTGCGGATGTGGCCGCGAAGGTGTCTTATGTCACAGCTGCGGATGTGGCCACGACGGCGTCTTATGTCACAGCTGTGTCGGCGACTTTATGATAAGGACGCGTCCTTGCCTTTATGACCATGCCGTGACCGAATATACTCCTACTGAGGTGCCCACTGGCTATGGCGCTAATCCGTCTCAGTGCGTCGTTAGACGCCACCATTGCTGCACCATTGAAGCTTGAGCCAGTCCTATGCCAATTACTCCATCTGAACAGGGCGTCCTGGGTCTGTGCTACTGTGATTTCAGACACCTGCTGTCCCTACCCCACCCCCAGGGGCATATCCATACTTGCCGACAATCAGCTCCAGCCTTCCGGGAGGGAGCTGATTGTCGGCTAACAGCGGGGGGGGGGGGGTCATTGGGGGCGGAGCCGGGGGCGGGCCAGCCAGTTGGTGGTGCATTGGGGGTTATTTTCGGCAGTGTGAAGCAGGGGGCGGGGCCGCGATGACGCGATTCAGCGCGAATCGCGTCCCCGGCTCCCCCGCTGCAGGGGTTTCTAATCTTTTCAGGGGGGAGGACGGGAGGGTCGGAGGCTTCCGGCAGGCTTGCCTGCCTTTCCGGGGGGCCGGGAGCGGCACCCGAAAATCGGGAGGCTCCCGGCCAAATCGGGAGGGTAAGCAAGCCTGGGCATATCTATAATGGGTGCAGGGTGTGCGGGCACACGGGCCCCTGGGTCCAGTGGGGCCCCGCACGGCACACCCTGTACCCATAGTATTACTTACCTCTCCGGAGTCCCACGTCGTTGCAGGGGTCCGGCGCTGTACAAAACGACTGGAAAAAAGCCGCGGTGGAGGGATAATTCTTCGCATCCCCGGAACTCGTTCCCATAGGAAGCAGTGGGGCTACGAGAACAAGCGCCACCTGCAGATGGCGTTTATTCTCGCAGGCAAACTCCAAAACTTTCAGCATCAGGTAGTCCTATTTGGACCCCTAATGATGAATGGCCCGCTAACTTATATATGCGGAAACTAGCATTTGCGCATGGGTAATGGGCCATTTTTAGTATGATGAATAGGCCCCAGAATGATCTTCTGCCCGTCTCTCCCCTCTCCCAGCCTCTGCCTCCCTCCTCTATGAGCTCACCTGCCAGCAGTCAGTCCCAATGTGTCTTCCCCCTCCACTCTCCTGCCCATAGCCAGTCCCCGGGCCCGGAGTCTCTTCCCCCTCCACAGTCAGTCCCCGGAGTCTCTTCCCCCTCCACTCCAGTGCCCACTGCCTGTTCCCAGTTTTTCCCCTCTCCTCAGCACCACACCTCTTCCCCATGTCTCCCCTGTCCCTGGCCCCACCTGCTCCCGTTCTCTCCCATTTTCGTAGCCGCAACTGCTCCTGGTCTCTCCCCTCTCCCTGGCCGCACCTGCTGCCGATCTCTCCCCTATCAATGGCCGCACTAGGCTCCCGTCTCTCCCCTCTCCCTGGCCGAACCTGCTGGCGAACTCTCCCATCTCCCTGGCCGCACTAGGCTCCCCATGTAACCTCTCTCCCCTGATGTCCCTGCAGTGTCTTCTTTACCTGCTGGTGTCGGTGCCCCACCTCTCCCCTTCTCTTCCACAGCGAGACCCCTTCCCCTTTCCACAGCGAGCCATTGGTGATACTGAAGAGCAAGCCAGTGAGCAGTGTCAGAGAGCCCCGGAGGCAGATAAGTTAGCGTGCAGGGGGCTGTGGTGGGGACTGGGAGTAGGGAGGGAGCTGTGGAAGATAGCCGCCAAAGTCAGTGGGGAAAGAGCAGGGAGGGATCTTTTCAGATCCCTCCCTGCTCTTTCCCCACTGACTTTGGCGGCTATCTTCCACTTGTGAAGGCTTTTGGTGGGCTGTACGCCATCTCAGAGTGGCGTACAGTGACACAAGTACCGAAAAAAAAAGCTTTTTCAGTCCTTGATGAATTTCATAATTTCTACATGCCCATACTATAGTATGGGGACTATGGAAATTATCGATACACATTTGTAACCAGGAGATATCTGCATTACATGAATGATGAATGAGGCTGACACTTAATTTATACAAAAGTAGGTGAAAATGTAAATATTAGTGATGCTGAATAGACCCCTATGTATTAATAATTGCAGCAATTCCACAATAATTAATAGTCCATATCGCAACAGATTTTTACATTGTTAGCAAAAATTCCCCAACTCACAAAGACAGCAGTAGCCAGGACCGCAGAGAGCGGTGCCGAGAACGGGTACTGTATGTGGTATGGCCCAACCAGGGGGGTCCTGGCCCCCCTACGATAAAAGGTATAGCATAAAGTAATATTGGCGCCGCGAAGCCCTCCCATCAAGAGCAGGCAAAGTAGACTGCTGCTACGCTCAGCGGCAGCAGCCTACCTGTAGCTCACAGCAGTGTGTGCTGGGTGCAGCTGACAAAACTAAGAGGGGGGACGGGGAGTAATCAGTACCTGCTCTCCCTCCTCTCTCTGTGTCCCTGGCAGCAGCGAGAACCTCTGCACCTGCGAGTTACATCCCAGCATATTGGAGGAGTCTTGCACATTTTCTAAAGACTACTCCACAGAATTTTACACTGCGCATCCGGGGCCGGTTGAATAGGCTTATATAGTCACAAAGCGGTTTACACCGGGATCAGACCATAGTCCCCATTGATAATAATGGAGACTGCAGTCATTTGCAGGAGATTTCTGTGAAATCTCCTGTTTTTTCCTATTAGTACATAGCGGGGATATATAAATTTATGCTGAAACTGTAGGTTCTACAATAACTTTATGAAAAAAAAACCTTGATAAATCGGCCTCTAAAACCTTCAAAATGGCTCCTTGTAGTAAATGATGTGTCCTTGGTGGAATAAGAATGCTATAAAGGAAACTTCACCTTTATTTGTATATCAATGTCTCGTAGAGTTTTGGTAATGTCTCATTATTCGTACCGATTAGCTGCCAGCCCCATGTCCAGACGGGATCGGTATGAAATACTGCCGGACACATGTCCGGCGGTTGTAATCCCGACGCTGGAAGACCGGCGGTTCTATTCCCGACAGGTAAGTATTTTAGTATTTACTAACCTAACCCCCCCACCTAACCCTAACCCTCCCTTAGGGGCATTTAGACCGTCGGCATCCCGACTGCATACGGTCCAGACACCTGTAATTTGGAAAGTATATTATTATGAATTCCTCAATTCCTTTTGTAGCTAGGGCCATTGAGAGCTGAGCGGGGTGTAGGTACTGGGCAGGGTCGAATTAACGGGGGGGGGGGCGACGGGGGCTATCGTCCCCCTGGGCCCCCACACGTTAAGTGCCCCCATCGGGGTTAAAGTGGACCGGAGGAGACGGAACCAGTTCCGCCTCCTCTGGACACCTAACCCCGGCGCCGCAGGGAGGCTCCATTTGACAAGCGTCGGCACAGCTGCAGCCGGAGTCGGAGCTCACATGAGCTCCAGCTTCCGGCTCAAACAGTGCACTATGGGAGTGATGTCCTGCTGTCAGTGAGGAGGTGATATGATGGTGTCAGTGAGGAGGTGATATGATGGTGTCAGTGAGGAGGTGATATGATGGTGTCAGTGAGGAGGTGATGTGCTGCTGTCAGTGAGGAGGTGATATGATGGTGTCAGTGAGGAGGTGATATGCTGCTGTCAGCAGCACCATGCAAGGAGTTAGTATTAGCCGCAACTGCATCCAACTCAGAATCAGGCCCTATAAGGAGAGAGAATCCCATCCCCTCAACATACCCCGCCCTCTTAACATACCCCGCCCCCAGGGCTGCTTCCAAAAATTTCCCGGGCTGGTTTTCCATCCCAATCCGCCCCTGCCTATGGCTACATGCATTTTCTGAAAAGTATCAGTGTGTTTTCATCAACAAATAGATCTTACTGACTGCTTTGAGGCTCATTTACATTTAGATCTAAGTCAGTTTTATGGCTCGTCTCTCAGATGTAACAGTACACGCCCACTTTACCGCCGCGCTCATAGGTGCTGTCACAATCTCCCTGAAATGCTTTTTCAAAAGTAGGAAAGTACGGGTAATAGTGATAATTATTTGATGCTAGACAATATTTAGTTTTGTTCAGTATTACACTTTCACCCTCATATTTTCTGTAATGAAGTGGTATCTTTAATTACTTATATTTTATTTTCTTGATCCAACGTGATTTATTAGCTAAACAAAAATACATCATTGGGTCACGGACTGCTCCAGAGGAGCTTCTGTCGCAAAATGAGTTAATGTCCCATTTACCTAATAGGTGGCCAGCCAATCAGAAGTGATCACAGATACAAACGACAATGTACAGGTATAGTGAAACAAGAAAGCTGATGAGTTTAAATAACCAAGTGCTTCCTCTGATTGGCCACTGCTTAGAAGCAGGTAAAACTCAATAAGGGGGGTATTTATCAAATCTTGGAAAGAGATAAAGTGGAGAGAGATAAAGTACCAACCAATCAGCTCCTAAGCATCAGTTTTCAAACACAGTCTGTATAATGACAGTTAGAAGCTGATTGGTTGGTACTTTATCTCTCTCCAAGGTTTGATACATCTCCCTCTAAGTAATTATAAATTACGAGTGGTCTCTTAAGAACTGCATTTCAAAGAATAACACTCTCAGTATCAGAAAAGCAAGGCAATAGACCAGCACTCCTGCCTGGGGAATAGGTCATGAAAGATTTGCATTTGCTCGGATCCCACCTAGATGATATATTTGAGACTATCTGGGATACCCGGCGTTGCTTAGGTTGAAAACTGGACCCTGAAGTACACCTGCAGCCTTCATTTTTTACATTGTCCTCACCCATAGCCGTAACTAGACTTTTTGGTGCCCTGTGCCAGAAAGAGCATTGGCGCCCCCACTCCCATTATATTTCAAATGGGGACATAAGAAATGCACCTGAAAAAAGGCCATGGCCACATGGGAAAGGGCCAGGGAAGAGATAGGGGAGGCCAGGAGCTGCTGGGGATAAAAGAAGCTGCAAGTGAGAATGATAATACACAAAAAATTAACAGGCCCAAACAGCGCCCCCTGCCCTGCGGTGCCCTGTGCCGTGGCACTGCTCGCGTACCGTCTAGTTACCGCCCTGTCCTCACCTATAACCTGGATAACTATGCACATTAGGAGTAAATGACAATGCAGGCAGCGTATTCTCATACCGTTTGGAATGGGGTATATCAGGAGCAGACTGACTTACAGAACAGAATCAGTGTAGCTTCCAAAATCATTTGAGTTTCAGAAATCACTGCAGAACAGAGGGGGTGATTCAGATGCGGACGGATATGGTATCGCAGCTGTAATACTGTAATATGGTAATACAGCAGGAGGTATCACGCCTCCTGCATGCACTACTGATCCGAGCTGCGTCGAAGGACGCAGTATTGGGTCATCTGCTATCCCTTCGACCAGCTGAGAGACCATGCTGATTGACGCAAGCTGGCTGCCACAGATGAGAAAAAAAGGCCAGGAAATCTATGACAGCCAACGAAGAACCTAGCCTCTCCAGCCATACGGTGGCGACACCGTATCCGTTTTGGGAAACAACATCCACCATCTCGCCATACAGAAATGGCAGCAGACTGTTAACCACTGACAGTCTGCTGCCGGACTGTGTGCAGGATCCCAGACCCATACTGCACATGTGGAGTACGCAGGGTCGGATTAAGGCCTGCGGGGTCCCTGGGCAACAAACATGTGGGGGCCCCTATTAAATATGGATGATATGGGGGTATGCTGAATGGGGACCATATCACTCATAAGCGGTACATTGACAAACAGCGATAAGCTAAGCTTAGAGCTGTTTGTTAAGTACTGAAAGGAGGAAGGAGGACATTTAGCGAGTAACGTAACCCCTTTAGCACTGTCTCCCCAGATAAATCAAACTTCAAGCGCACACAAGGAAAAACACAATATACACCCACAGGAAAAACTCACACACATATATGCACCCACATGAAATATTACTCACCAGTTGCACAATCTTATTCACATTACACAGCACATAGTGCCCCTGATTCACCTTACACCACGTAGTACTAGTGCCCCTTACTCATGTCATGACACACAGTAGTGCCCCTTTTACACAATGCCCACAATAGTGCCTCTTATGCACAATGACCACAGTAGTAGTGCCCCTAATACACATAATGCCCACAGTAGTAGTGCCCCTAATACACATAATGCCCACAATAGTAGTGCCTCTTACATAATGCCCACAGCAGTAGTGCCCCTTATGGAATTCCCCCATGTAGTGGTGCCCCTTATGCAGTACCCCCAGTAGTGGTAGTGCCCCCAGTAGTGGTTGTGTTATCGATTTGATATTGATAGCTGCAGCTGTCATTGCCCTATAACCACAGCAGGGAAGGCACTGTCCATGCTGCAGCAGCTGCTGGCTCCGGGGGCTGCACGTGGGATCTTGCAATGCCTGCACACACACACACACACACACACACACATATATATATTAGAGTATAAAACAACAGAAATACAGCGCTAGAACAACAATCTAATACCATAAAATTAATATTTAATATATAATTGAAATTAAAAGACATGTGCAATGAATTCATTCATTAAAAACAACATCCAATCCACCCTAAAATCCTAATCCATATGTCCTGGGAGGCGTTTTTATCCAATATAGGTAGTGCTCAAATACTGTGTAATCCAAGCCAGATAATTACCAAGTCCAATGTCCAAATATTATGGGGTCCCAATTAGCAGTGCTGGCAAGCTTCCGTATACATCCGATCCCCTGGTCATAGGTATGGCGATATGCTGGTACAACTGAAGAGGCACGTGAAGATTTAAAGCTCGCACTCCTTGTAGGAAATGGGGTGGTGGAGGCTATCACAACCACAATTCTGACGCGTTTCGCTGTGCCAAAACCACAGCTTTATCAAAGGTGATAGTGTGGTTGTGAAAAAGTCCATTTATAGTGTCCAGTCCAAAATGGCTGCTAATTAGCAGCTGCTACCACTTAGCATACAAACATCAGAATCAGACAACATATTAATCATACATTATATTCTAATAAAGGAGACAGACTTACCCAAAATAAAAATGACAATGTATTTAAAATAGTATGGTTAGATCATGTAGGACCTTACCGTTACTAAACTGTAATCTCCTGCCCCCACGTGATGTAAACAGGATATCTATGGGAAGCAGGGAACTATTGGCATAGTAACCATCAACAATGCTTTCAATAGGACCGTTTTCCACCACGTGACACCCTCCTGTGTCACATGGTATGGACTTCCATAATGACAAGCATTCTAGTCACATGTGCAGCACGTTCTGCATATTTAATGTAGGCAGATCCATGCTCTCTCTGTGGTCTCCGCTCACGTGAACGGCCTATTCATTAACATATAAAATTCGATGGAGGTAATTAGGTTTAGAACTCACATGGAATTCTACCTAATTACAGGAGGAATTCATCATTCCTCCTCTCCATAACTATCTACTCATTTTTGCGATGACAGCTTTTCGGAAAATAGATAGTTATCCCTCTCTACACTAACTTACCACAGCTGGAATCTGCGCTGTGCATACGCTGTTACATTCGTAAACCCAGTGCATGCGCAGCACTACTTAGAGCTGCGGTAATTTTGTATACCCCCCCTTCCCCCCTCCGCTCTCCTTCCCCCCCATCCTGGACTTTCCTGTCCTCGCAGCAGCCTCCGGCTCAGTCCTGCTGGTCTGACATGTGGTCTCCCAGCACACCACAGTACAGATTAGAAAAAAAAAAAGTTTTTTTTTTCTAATCTTTATTGTGTTCTGCTGGGAGAACACAGTGTCCGACCAGCCTCCAGAGCCAGAGGAGGGACCAAAGCGCTGGAGGAAGATGCCGGGGGACCTGTCCAGCTCACCGCAGGTAAGTCTCACCTGCTATTTGCCACCTCACAGTGGCGGATAGTACCTCCATCAAATTCCGAAAATACATAATTTTTGGAATTTGGTGAATAGCATAATTTCCACATCCCCATACTAATCTATGGGGAGTGTGGAAATTAACGCAGGGGAACTTAACCAGGAAATATCAGTGATATCTGCTGCGTTAAGATACTTCATGAGTACTAAAATAACGTTATTTAAGGAAAATGTCCTTAAAAACGTTAATTTAGTGTTGATGAATAGGCCCCTTAATCATAAACAATTAGGATTAGGGAGACTATATAATTTTGTAGAAAATATATATTTTTTTGTTTATAATACTATATGCTAATCATTATTCCTTTTAATCCTGCATGTCAGATAAGCAGACAGATAGCATATAGAGTGTAAATATTAGACCATCAACAATCAAAATGGATAAACTGCAAAATAATTGCACAGAGGGGCCCTGTGGAAATTTTGCTATGGGTCTTGCTATGCCCCCTTTATATTTTAAACAGCGGCAGTGCGCGGCTAAGGCAAGCATCAAAGATAAAGAGGCGTGGCCTCAAGGGGAAGGGATGTGGCCACACAAATGTATCAATTCACATTACGTTACACCGTTGTACCCCTTAGAAACATGCCGACACAATAGTAACAGTAGTAGTGCTTTAATAGGATTCTCATAAATCTAATTCATGATCCAAGGTTAATAATCCCCACCTCACCCCCACCTTCCAACCCCCTCATATTCATGCACTGTGACTGGTCTGCAGCCGCAGCACTAGAACAGCGCCATTGATAACGAGTCATTCTGACCGCTGGGGATCAAACACTCTCCCCACTGACACTTGTCACATGCTGCGGCAGTAAATGCGGACCTGCTGCTGCTGTCCGCTGCCGCCAAACCTGCTGGAGACAATGCTTACTGCTGGACACTGCGCTGCCATTGCCTATCCTACTGTGCACTTGATGGTGACCCACCCAACAGCTCCTCACCCTAGGAACGGTGGAGGCGAGATGTCATGACGTCTCTCCCGTACAAAACGACAGCGGGGGACTGGGTTGGGAGGGAGGCGGAGACTAGAGGGCATGAGTGATAAGGATTCTGGGTTCTAACCTCTATACACCCCTTCCTATACCTTCTGATATCCTGCCTATAAACCTCTAAGGATGACGCAATTTTGCGTACACAGTTATACAGTAAATAAAGACTCCAGACCTAGAACCTGTGGTTCCAAAGCACAAAGTATTATTCAAGTAAAAGTACAGTTATACATACGCAGCGCTCTGGACCAGATGTAGGCATCAGCAAGAAGCCCCCCGTCAATCAGCATTCAGCACGAAGACTAGAAACCCAGGGTTAGAGCACACATATTTATACCCCCCAGAAATAGACAACACAATAGAAAAGTTTGTTGCTAATACCATTGGTCCTAAAGGAGAGGGCATATGTTACAAGGCATCTAACAGGTTGGTTCAAATAGACACAGTACAGCCTCTAACAACTGGTGGTCTCTGGTTTCCCGCCTCATGCAATTCCTAACAGTTGGTCATATAATGTACATTTTGTTGCTTGAAGTCTCTGCGGTCCATAAGTTGAGAATGCCTGTTGTGATCTCTACATCGATGTTACTGGAATACTGTTGAGAGAGTACGCATCAGTACAATACCAAACATGACTTACTTACCACGTATAAAACCTTAGTTACAAAATAATCTTTATTTCATAGCAATTATAGTAAATGTGCATACTTGAATCTTATACCTTAAAGCTTATGGAACCTTGTATGTGGATATGTAATGTATGAGTATGTGGGGTTTGATGTAAAGACGCTAGTTAGGTTTATCTGATTTGGGGCAGATGTGCTAATAAACAGCGTTCGCATGCAGGATATTGTGCATTCGCTACTGTGCATCATGTTAGCAGCTTAACTGTGCGTAATGTGCGGTGTTCATGCATGAGATTCCGTACACATATATATATGTGTATACATATATTTATACACATATATATATATATATATATACATACATATACACACACACACTCACATATCTCATTCCTTAGTTACAGTTTCAAACTGTAATGCAAATGTGTTACCCCCAGCTGTGAAGCCGGGAGCCATTCTGTCTGGGTGTGGGACTAAAACCTGTTTAGGATTCAGACAAATTCAATTGTGTAGATCAATGCCTGGGTTATATTACAATTGCCACAACTATACTTGCCTACATACAGGGATTCCCAATTTGTATGTAAACCACTCACAGTATTCTGGTGCATTGTCTATTCTATTTACTTTTCTCAGGGGCTGTATTTCTAGTTGTTTTTGGTAGATTATCAAAAAAATTGCCATCTGTACTTAGCTCGTGAGTTGTAACTTAAAATGGCGCTGGTCGCAAAATGGCGTCTTGCAGATTCTTGTTTCTAAAATGGAGTCTAGCTGCCATTCGCAAGATGGCGTCACGCACGCCAATTTCTACGCTGATTCCGTCTCAGCCACTAATCCAGCTTCGACAGTGACATGCCGATTCTGTTGAAGAGCCGGGCACCATTCAGTGCACCATTAATATACAATATATAAGAGCAGGCGCCATCGGTTAGAAATTGTGATGGGCGTCTTCAGGGCTGTTGCTTTCTATTACTCTGCTGAATACAGTAAATGATGGAGGTCCTGGGAAAGGAATCTCCACCAAAGTACAATTAATTGGGAGAGGACTGGGATTTGGTAAGGTGCAGGGGCGAATTGGGCCAATGGGCGAACTTAACTCTCACATGGCAAAATAGATGCCCCTATACAACTTTTAGAATACCAGTGTAATTAGTTTGAGGCCTGCTTTGTTCGACTAATTAGTTCACACTCTAATCAGTAGGACAGAGTGCATTTCATATACATGGAGGTAATTAAACAACCGAGCCTGTGGGTGTCAGCCTCTGGACAAGAAGTTTTTTAGGGCTCTATTTACTACAATCCGCATTTGTAATGCAGATTGTAGTGTGATATTAACGACTGAATTCGCATTGCGAATTCAGGCAATATCACAGGGATTTACTACAAATCCCTTGCAGGGACAGAGCTTGGGAGAAAGCCACCCCCCTGTTACCACCCAGAAACGCCCACCAAAATTCTCTGCCACCAAATCCATTCTGCGGCTACTGATGGTAATGGTGCATGCGTCGTGCAATGCAGGCATATGCGCAGACAGAAAACATTGGCCATTTGTGGGTGTGGATTAATAAGTCTACAGTAAAAAGGTCAAGCAATAGGTCGATACCAGATTGTTGACAGTCAATAGGTTGAAGATAATGCCACTCTTCCAAGGCTAACCTAGTAGCGAGAAGTTCTTGATCCTCAATAGAGTAGTTGCACTCAGCCGGAGTGAATTTCCTGGAGAATAATCCACGGGGGTGGAGAAGACCATCGGGAGTGCATTGAGAGAGCACAGCTCCGACTCCTACGGAAGAAGCATCTTCCAAGACGAATGGCTGTGTGACATCAGGTTGGCGAAGAACAGGAGCAGAAGCTAATTTCTGTTTGATTGTTTGGAAGGCTTCCTTTGCTTCCTCTGGATTGGCACCTTTCCTGGTGAGAGCGATAATGGGTGCAATGATGGTGGAAAAGTTCTTTATGAATTTACGATAGAAGTTCGCAAACCCAAGGAAGTGCTGAACAGACTTGAGAGTATTAGGAAGCGGCCCCTCCTGAATTGCTTGGAGCTTCTCTGATTCTATTTTGAGACCTGAGCCTGAAATGATACAGTATATCCCAGGAAAGAAATGGACTTGACTTCGAAGACACATTTCTCTAATTTACAATAAAGATGATTGGTACGGAGATGTGTCAGAACCTTCTTTACTTGCCGGCGATGTTCCTCCAGATCATTGGCGAATATGAGAATATTGTCAAGATAAACAGCAACATGTTTGTACAACAGATCACGGAAGATCTCATTGATATAGTGCTGGAATACTACATTGCTGAGACTGAAGGGCATAAAGCGGTACTCATAGTGACCGTCGTGGGTGTTAAATGCGTTCTTCTACTCGTCTCCTTCCTGAATTCGTATGAAATTATATGATCCTCGCACGTCCAATTTGGTGAAGATGGTGGCTCCACTGACTCGGTCAAAAAGCTCTGTGATCAGAGGTAGAGGATAGCGATCTTCAATGGTGATGTCATTCAAGCCCCTTTAGTAGATGCAGAGGCGCAAACGTCCATCCTTTTATTTTTTATTGACGAAAAAGACGTCAGCACCAGCAGGAGAGGTGGAAGAGTAGATGAACCATTTTTCCAAATTCTCTTGGATATAGTCAGTCATGGACTTTATTTCTGGGAGCAATAGCAGATAAATTTGCCCTTTGGGAGGAGATTTTCCAGGGATTAACTCAATTGGACAATCCCATGCATGGGAGGAAGTACATCAGCACTGGCTTTACTGAAGACATCAGTGATTTCTCAATAAGAAGGAGGAGGAGTATCAAGATGAGACGGTGCTGCAGAACATACTGGAAGAACCTTTTGAAGACAAGAACCAAAACAGGAATATCCCCAGGTGGTAATTTGTGAGGTTCCCCAGTCAATTTGAGGATTATGTAGATGGAGCCAGGGCAAGCCCAGAACTATGGAATGTGAGGCCCTGGGTATGAAAAGAAAACTTAAAAGTTCAGAGTGCAGGCATCAATCTTGACTCGCAGAAGTCGAGTCTGAAGGGTAATTGTACCCCCTAGCCCCTAGGATGCGGCTTCCATCAACCGCTGTGAGGTCGATAGAATGAACCAGACTCTTGGTAGGTAATGCCTGTCGCTGGACTAATTCAGATGTGACAAAGTTGCCAGCTGCGCCTGACTCCAACAGTGCAGAGACTTGCTTGATGCATTTGGCTACTTAAAGAGAAACTGAGAGTGCAATCGGCTTTCTTTGGAGAGGAATGAACTACTCCTAACTTAGCCTCTCCTTGCCGAGTTAGGAGCGGGAGTTTCCCGGACGTTTGGGACAATTGTTGAGTTGATGAGAAGGAGCAGCACAGTATAGGCAAAGACTCTCAGACTGTCGTCTTTGACGTTCTTCCTGAGATAGGTGAGAATGGTTTATTTGCATCAGTTTCTCTTTGGGAGGAGAAAGTGACTGAGGCACACTGACTGAGGCAAGACTGTCGACCGAGGTTTAGGATGAACGAATCTCCTCTCACAAAAGCTCGTTCTTTAACGTAAGTCCACCTTGGTGCACAGAGAGATCAAGGCCTTCATTCAGAGGTGGCCGTACGGTCTACGACCGCACGGCAGCCTCGATGTTTGTCAAGTGCGCATGCGCACGAGGGAGCCGGCTCCTTCGTGCGCATGCGTGAGACCCGCTACGACCGACAGCGCCGGTCATAGCGGGTCTCTTTCCAAAGGGGGCAAGCTGTCAATGTTGATTGACAGCTCGCCCCGTTTGGAAGGCGGGCCGGGGTGGTGGCAGCCCAAACGGAGGCGTTCCCATGGGAACGCCTACCGTTTGGGGGAGGCCCCACTGACATCACTAGTGATGTCAGTGGAGAGCTTCCGGCTCTGACAGAGCCAGAAGCTCTCCGGGGCTTACGACAAGTGAGACCCTACCCTAGGGTTTCGTCGTAAGCCCCGATGGTCAGAGACCATCGCGACATTAGCCGTGTCTGAGCTGCAGGCAGGCGTTTGTCAGGGGTTGTGCTAATGTATTGTGACTGACAGCAATTTCAACAGTCACACTACAATAATACAGCCGCTAACAAAAGCCAGCGGCTAGAAAAGCTGACCTGCGGCCCAGATGCTGCTAATAGCCGGTAGCTCAGAAGCCTGTCAGAGCCAACCAGGATAGCAGCAGTTAAAACAATAAAAAAAAAAAAAAAAAATGCTTATGTTCCCCACAAATCCATAACCAGCCCTGGACCTAGGAAGTTGGCCTGGTGTGGGAAAATAGGGTAGAAAACCGACATGGGGTTGTCCCTATTTTCCAATAACCAGCACCGGGTTGAATCAGTGTGGGGTCCCCCTGCTATCACATTAACCAGCCCCAACCTGGTCAGCCCAGGGCTTTAATTCCAAAAATAAAATGAGGCCTACCGTCCCAAGGGACAGCCAGCCATGGGCTGAAGCTCTGCGCTATTTCCCGCACCCCTGGGCAGTGCGGAGTTAAAGCCGCATACACACTTAACGATATGCTCCATGAGCGATATCGTTAAGTGTTTCCCCTGCACTGCCGGGCTCAATGTCATTAACGACATTCAGCATACACACTGAACGCTATTGTTAACTATACCGTTCAGTGATGGCACCCTCCCTCATTCCTGTACTTGCAGAACCTGACGATATCGTCAGGTTGCCGTGCAAGTATGGGCGATGAAAGCTCCGCGGGAGCGTGCATCATTAACGATGTCTTGCATACACACTGGACGATATTGAACGTGATGAACGATATCGTTATCGTTCATATCGTCCAACTTATCGTCTACTGGAATAACGATTAAATAATAGACAAATAAATAATACTGTTTGTTACAGGCGGTCTACAAGTCCCACAACAACAAGTGCTAGCATGCCCAGACTTCAAGGGCTAGCTGGCACCTGTAGTTCGCCTGGTTAGAAAATAACCACAGTAGGCACACATTCATACTGTAAAATGAAAGATACAAGCGGATTGTTCACTATGGGCAAGTTCTCCACGTGTCCTATTTAGAAGGATTGATACATCTCCCCCTAAATTCTGCAGGCCCTCTCTCCCCACTCTCCAATCTGAAGGAGTATACACAAAAGCATTCACAACAACAAACACGGAGTAAATATGGACACTTAGGAGTTTAGAAGTGGAGATGTTGCCCATATCGACCTATCAGATTCTACTTAACATTTACCTAGTACTTCTAAAAGATAATAGCTAGAATCTGATGGTTGCTATGGGCAACATCTGCCCTTCTAAAAATCCACACATTAGTAAATATACCCCTTAGGGGTATAGGCCCTCATTCAGAGGCGCTGGCAAAATGCGAGCGGTCGCTCTGAATGTGGGTTTTGAAGTGTGGCCTCCTGGTCGCTAGCTAAGCTGTGGGTTACCACCCACAGCTTTAGCAACCGAACAGGTTGATGGTCGCGACCATCGCGACCATCAGGGCTTGCGACGAGACCCTAAGGTTGGGTCTCGGCAACCGCAAGCCCCAGGGAGCTTCCTGCTCTAATCGAGCAGGAAGCTCCCCACTGACATCACTGCTGATGTCAGTGCGGCCGCCCACAAAACGGCAGGCGCTCCTTAAGGAACGCCTCCGTTTGTGAAACCACCCCCCCGCCACACCTACAAATGGGGCTAGCTGTCAATCGACATCGACAGCCGCCCCTTTTGTAGTGAGCTCCTTAGAGAGAGAGAATTTCTCTCTCGCTCCAGGGCATGCGCACGCGGAGTGTGGCCGCTTGCCGTGCGCAGGGCCTAAATATCGACCCGCTTGCGAGCGCTCAGCGCTTGCGAGCGGGTCTGAATGAGGTCCATATTTACTAAAGGCTGATTTTAATCGATTTAAAATCGATAAAAATCTATTAAAATTGATAAACATCGATGTTGTGTTTCTGAGGCTAATTCCCACATTTACTAACAAAAAGAAAAAATTGTCTGTTAATAAATGTGTGATTTAGCCCCAGAAATACAACAAATCAATCAAAATCGATCTTTAGTAAATATATACCCCCTTAGGCTTTTGCATTGTTTTTCTTTTCTGAGTGTCTGTGGCCATGTATCATGGATTTGGTCACTTTCCCCTCAGTACCTGGACCCATGAATGTCACAACGGCCCTGGCAATTGCATGGAAACAAAAACCAGTTGATAATTGCCTCTATTTTAGCATAATATACTGGTTTTAAACATCTGTCCCTGGAAATTGTTATCCTTTATAAAAATGTTTTCAGTATTGCTAGCTACTAGGGGTGTGCACCGGCCACTTTTCGTGTTTTGTGTTTTGGTTTTGGATCTGGATCTTTCTTCGTGTTTTGGATCTGGATTGGTTTTGCCAAAACCACCCTTCCGTGTTTTGGGTTTTGTGTTTTGGATCTGTATTTTTTTGAAAAAAAAGCATAAAAACAGCTAAAATCACAGAATTTGTAGGTTTTTCTGCTCCTATGCTATTATTAACCTCAATAACCTTAATTTCCACTCATTTCCAGTCTATTCTGAACACCTCACACCTCACAATAGTGTTTTTATGTCCAAAAGGTTGCACCGAGGTAGCTGGATGACTATGCTAAGCGACACGAGTGGGCGGCACAAACACGTGACCCATCTAGGCGTGATACTGCAGTGGCAGACAGGATGGCAGTTTGAAAAACTAGGCCCCAAACTGTACATAATGCAAAGAAAAAAAAGAGGTGCAAGATGGAATTGTCCTTGGGCCCTCCCACCCACCCTTATGTTGTATAAACAGGACATGCACACTTTAACAAACCAATCATTTCAGCGCCAGGGTCTGCCACACAACTGTGGCTGAAATGATTGGTTCGTTTGGGCCCCCACAAAACAAGCTGGCAATTAATGTGTCCCTGCACAAACTGGCTCTACGGAGGCAAGATGTCATCCTCATCCTCCTCATCCACCGATTCCTCACCCTCTTCAGTGTGTACATCCTCATCCTCACAAAGTATTAACTCGTCCCCACTTGAATCCACCACCACAGGTCCCTCTGTACGTTCTGGAGGCTGGTCTCCCTGGAAGAGCTGATAATTCATTTTGATGAACATCATCTTCTCCACATTCTGTGGAAGCAACCTCCTACGCCTTTCGCTGACAAGGTTCCCGGCTGCACTAAACACTCTTTCGGAGTACAAACTGGAGGGGGGGCAACTCAGGTAAAATAGAGCCAGTTTGTACAGGGGCCTCCAAATTGCCTCTTTTTCCTGCCAGTACAGGTATGGACTGTCTGACATGCCTACTTGGATGCTGTCACCGATGTAATCCTCCACCATTCTGTCAATGGTGACAGTATCATATGCAGTGACAGTAGACATGTCAGAAATTGTTGCCAGGTCCTTCAGTCCGGACCAGATGTCCAAACTTGGTCCTGCCTGCCCTGCATCACCGCCAGCGGGTTGCTTAGGATACCTAAGTTTTTTCCTTGCAGCCCCAGTTGTGGGAGAAAATGAAGAAGGAGCCGTTGACGTGTCACGTTCCGCTTCAGCTGACAGTGTGTTCACCAGCAGGTCTTTGCACCTCTGCAGGCTTGTGTCGGCCGGAAAGAGAGACACCACATAGGCTTTAAACCTAGGATCGAGCACGGTGGCCAAAATGTAGTGGTCTGATTTCAACAGATTGACCACCCTGGAATCCTGGCAAAGCGAATGAAGGGCTTCATCCACAAGTCCCACATGCCGAGCGGAATCGCTTCGTCTTAGCTCCTCCTTCACTTTCTCCAGCTGCTTCTGCAAAAGCCTGATGAGGGGAATGACCTGACTCAAGCTGGCAGTGTCTGAACTGACTTCACGTGTGGCAAGTTCGAAGGGCTGGAGAACCTTGCACAACACGGAAATCATTCTCCACTGCGCTTGAGTCAGGTGCATACCCCCTCCTTTGCCTATGTCATAGGTGGATGTATAGGCTTGAATGGCCTTTTGCTGCTCCTCCATCCTCTGAAGCATATAGAGGGTTGAGTTCCACCGCGTCACAACCTCTTGCTTCAGGTGATGGCGGGGCAGGTTCAAGAGTGTTTGCTGGCGCTCCAGTCTTCGGCACGCAGTCGCTGAATGGCGAAAGTGGCCTGAAATTTTTCGGGCCACCCAAAGCGTCTCCTGCATGCCCCTGTCGCTTTTCAGAAAATTCTGCACCACCAAGTTTATTGTGTGAGCAAAACATGGGACGTGCTGGAATTTGCCCAGATGTAATGCCCGCACAATATTGGTGGCGTTGTCAGATATCACAAATCCCCAGGAGAGTCTAAGTGGGGTAAGCCACTGGGCGATGATTTCCCTCAGTTTCTCTAAGAGGTTGTCGGCGGTGTGCCTCTTACTGAAACCGGTGATACACAGCGTAGCCTGCCTTGGAACGAGCTGGCGTTTCTGAGATGCTGCGACTGGTGACGCTGCTGCTGTTGCTGCGTAAGGTGATACATCTACCCAGTGGGCTGTCACAGTCATATAGTCCTTAGTCTGCCCTGTTCCACTTGTCCACATGTCCGTGGTTAAGTGGACATTGGGTACAACGGCATTTTTCAGGACACTGAGGACACTTTTTCTGACGTTTCTGTACAGTCTCGGTATCGCCTGCCTAGTGAAGTGGAATCTAGACGGGATTTGGAACCGGGGACACACTACCTCCATCAATTGTCTAAATCCCACTGCACTAATGGCGGATACCGGACGCACGTCTAACACCAACATAGCAGTCAAGGCCTCAGTTATATGTTTTGCTTCAGGATGACTGCTGTCGTACTTCATCCTCCTCGCTAAGGACTGTTGGAGGGTCAATTGTTTAGTAAAAGTAGTGGTGTTCCTACTTCCTCTCTGGGATGATGAACGACTCCCAGCAGCAGCAACAGCAGCAGCGGCAGCAGTAGGCATAGCAATGCAGGATCCTCCGGAGGAATCCGGGATAGGAGAGTCAGTCATGCCAGTGACATGGCCTGCAGGACTACTTCCGATCCTGACTAAGGAGGAAATTGACGAGGAGGGAGTTGACGGTGTGGTTTGCAGGCGCTTGGATACAACAGGACAACGGGATTTAGGTGTCCCTGGACTGCTTACGGTCTTAGCCAAAGTTTCTGAACTTGACAGTAACTTATTATGAACGCGCTGCAGGTGCCGTATAAGGGAGGATGTTCCTAGGTGGTTAACGTCCCTACCCCTACTTATTCCTCCTTTACATAAGGTACATATGGCAAGACAGTTGTTGTCCGGATTTGGATAGAAATATTGCCAGACCAAAGAGGTGGAATGTTTGGTCTTCTGCCCAGGCATGACCGTGATGGGCTTTTTCATCCCACGGACAACAACTGTCTCCCCCGGAGCCTGATTTAAACAAACCACATCACCATCTGAATCCTCCTTGCCAACTTCCTCCTCAGCGCCAGCTACACCAGTATCCTCATCCTGTTGTACTTCAACAGTGACATCTTCAATTTGCATATCAGCAAGTGGACTGTGGGTGCTCCTTTCAGCACTTGCAGGGGGCGTGCAAATGGTGGAAAGGGCCACCTCTTCCCGTCCAGTGCTGGGAAGGTCAGGCATCGCAGCCACCACCACACTTGGACTCTCCTTGGGGATTTGTGATATCTTCTTAGAAAGCACAGTTCTTCGCTGTGCTTTTGCCAGCTTAACTCTTTTGATTTTTTTAGTGGGAGGAGGGCTTCCATCGTCATGTGAAGCTGAACCACTAGTCATGAACATACTAGGGATCGACCTTAGCCGTTCCTTGCCACTCCGTGTCGTAAATGGCATATTGGTAAGTTTACGTTTCTCTTCAGCTGATTTAAATGTTTTTTTCAAGGTCATTTTCCTGAACTTTGTCATTTGGGATTGTATGTGCCCTCTATTATGACATTGGGCATCGGCCGTGGCAGACGACGTTGATGGCATGTTATCGTTTATGTCATGACTAGTGGCAGCAGCTTCAGCACTAGGAGGAAGTGGTTCTTGATCTTTCTCTATTTTATTTTTATCGGAGAAAGTTTGGTCCTCCATTTATGTTATATCGATTTGATATATACGTGCGGCTAAACACAGAAAATATTTCTTTATTTTTGCTGGAGAGTAGTGCACTTTGTGGGTTACACCAGCCTTTAAGAAATGAGCCAGCCGGCTCTTTACTTATGGGACACAGGCGCACGCTTGGCGCTGCTCCTTTGTTGATGCACGTGCGGCTACTGCGCACACAATTCACAAACACAGAAAATAATTTTATTTTTGGTTTGGACTGGAGTGTACTTTGGGGGTTACAGCACCCTTTAACGGTCAAGCCAGCCGGCCCTTTACTTATGACACAGGCGCACGCTTGGCACTACTTTGTTGATGCACGTGCGGCTACTGCGCACACAATTCACAAACACAGAAAATAATTTTTTTTTTGGTTTGGACTGGAGTGTACTTTGGGGGTTACAGCACCCTTTAACGGTCAAGCCAGCCGGCCCTTTACTTATGACACAGGCGCACGCTTGGCACTACTTTGTTGATGCACGTGCGGCTACTGCGCACACAATTCACAAACACAGAAAATATATTATTTTTTGGTTTGGACTGGAGTGTACTTTGGGGGTTACAGCACCCTTTAATGGTCAAGCCAGCTGGCCCTTTACTTCTGACACAGGCGCACGCTTGGCAGTACTTTGTTGATGGACATGCGGCTACAGCGCACACAATTCACAAACACAGAAAATTATTTTTTTTTTGGTTTGGACTGGAGTGTACTTTGGGGGTTACAGCACCCTTTAACGGTCAAGCCAGCCGACCCTTTACTTATGACACAGGCGCACGCTTGGCACTACTTTGTTGATGCACGTGCGGCTACTGCGCACACAATTCACAAACACAGAAAATATTTTTTTTTTTTGGTTTGGACTGGAGTGTACTTTGGGGGTTACAGCACCCTTTAACGGTCAAGCCAGCCGGCCCTTTACTTATGACACAGGCGCACGCTTGGCACTACTTTGTTGATGCACGTGCGGCTACTGCGCACACAATTCACAAACACAGAAAATAATTTTTTTTTTGGTTTGGACTGGAGTGTACTTTGGGGTTACAGCACCCTTTAACGGTCAAGCCAGCCGGCCCTTTACTTATGACACAGGCGCACGCTTGGCACTACTTTGTTGATGCACGTGCGGCTACTGCGCACACAATTCACAAACACAGAAAATAATTTTTTTTTTGGTTTGGACTGGAGTGTACTTTGGGGTTACAGCACCCTTTAACGGTCAAGCCAGCCGGCCCTTTACTTATGACACAGGCGCACGCTTGGCACTACTTTGTTGATGCATGTGCGGCTACTGCGCACACAATTCACAAACACAGAATATAATTTTTTTTTTGGTTTGGACTGGAGTGTACTTTCGGGGGTTACAGCACCCTTTAACGGTCAAGCCAGCCGGCCCTTTACTTATGACACAGGCGCACGCTTGGCAGTACTTTGTTGATGCACATGCGGCTACAGCGCACACAATTCACAAACACAGAAAATTATTTTTTTTTTGGTTTGGACTGGAGTGTACTTTGGGGGTTACAGCACCCTTTAACGGTCAAGCCAGCCGGCCCTTTACTTATGACACAGGCGCACGCTTGGCACTACTTTGTTGATGCACGTGCGGCTACTGCGCACACAATTCACAAACACAGAAAATAATTTTTTTTTTTGGTTTGGACTGGAGTGTACTTTGGGGGTTACAGCACCCTTTAACGGTCAAGCCAGCCGGCCCTTTACTTATGACACAGGCGCACGCTTGGCACTACTTTGTTGATGCACGTGCGGCTACTGCGCACACAATTCACAAACACAGAAAATAATTTTTTTGGGGGTTTGGACTGGAGTGTACTTTGGGGGTTACAGCACCCTTTAACGGTCAAGCCAGCCGGCCCTTTACTTATGACACAGGCGCACGCTTGGCACTACTTTGTTGATGCACGTGCGGCTATGGCGCACACAATTCACAAACACAGAAAATATATTATTTTTTTAGAACTTGGGGGGAGCACCCCTGATGGACAGAGCACCCCCTGGACAACACTACAGCACCCCTTTAGGACTGGGACACTGCACAGGACTTTGGAGTGGACACAGCCCCTATGGAGAACTGACTGCACAACACAGTCCAGCCAGCCCCTATGGACTTTGAAGTAGTGGACACAGCCCCTATTAACAACAGCAGCACAGCACAACACAGCCAGCCCCTATGGACTTTGAAGTAGTGGACAACAGCAGCACTACACTACACTACACTACACAGCCCAGCCAACCCTAACTCCCACCCTCCCTCTTCACTGTCCACAGCCGAGTGAGAAAATGGTGCCGACGCGGGTACCTTATATAGGATCCAAAACCCACGAGACTCGGAAGGCGGGATGATGACGTTTTGCCTCGATTTCAGATCCGAGTCAGGCGAGAAAAGTCGAGCCTGACTCGGATCGGACTCTGATCGGGGGGGCTCGGGGGGGGTTCGGATTTCAGAAATCCGAACCCGCTCACTCCTACTAGCTACATTACATTATAGCTCCTCTTCTCCTGTGTATGATATAATGGAATTAGATGGAAATAGGTGTAGTTCTTTTTACCTATTCTCTGGGGTTATAATTGAATAGAAAGAACAGTAAGATAAAATAAAACCTATTGCTGTATTCAGTATCGGCATGATGGGAGCTGTAACGCGCCACAGTCTGACTAGATAACGCTGCTTATGAATTGTTTTGTGCCCCCGCTCAGCGCCATTCTCTACCTATATATCACAATAGAATGTTGTCAACTTCCAAATCACTTTTCCTTTTTGCTAGCTGGGAACATTGATAACCGTAATTCCCTGTCACAAAGGCAGTACAAATAGGCGAGCATGGACGGATAATGTATTTAACATTTTCTAACACCAAGAACAGATCTCAGGTGTTGGATGCAATGTTTCTTGGTACATTCATAAAGGCCGATGTGTGGAAAATAATACAGAATTAAATCGCTTATCGTAGAGCTCAGCTCTGCTGTGCTGGATCCAAACCTCAAAGTTTTAAAATCCAGTGAAGACATTCATCCAAAAGGGGGAAACATTGCATAAGGAAATGGCATCACATATATGATCGTTAAGCATAAGGTACTAGGGGGTAAATTTACTAAAGTGAGAGTTTTTAGAAGTGTGTTTTAAAAGTGATGTTGCCCATAGCAACCAATCAGATTCTACTTAACATTTAACTAGCACCTTCTAGAAAATAATAGCTAGAATCTGATTGGTTGCTATGGGCAACATCACTTCTGAAACTCACTTCTAAAAACTCTCACTTTAGTACATTTACCCCTAGAAGTGAATTTCTTGGAGCAGTGACCATGTGGCTATTGGAGATTGTCCAGATCTATTTATTTTAAATATGGATTAATAATATAAATGTGCAGTTTTCACTGAAACAATGAACTACATAGGGCCTTACAGAGAAAGTGCCATTGTAGTCCCTATGTAAAAATAGGCACAAGATTACCAGGGTAAACATTTAAATCATTGCAGAGTTATTTATTATGTTCATTTTTTTTTAAGGGAGGTCTTTCGGCTACTCTGTGGGAACAACAACAAAATAAAAGTAAATAAGTCAGTCTTAGTCAGCTGAACAGGCTTCTGGGAAATACAGTTAACATGGCTGACATCTGAGAGAGCATTTCACAATCTTGTTGTGTGACAGAATCCATGTAGGCATACTCTATTACCCTGAATAAAGTTCATCAGTGCAGCACAGGGATTTCTGATTGCAAAGATAACCTGTAAAATAGCTACTCTTAGCCTATGAAAAGAATACTGAGGTTCTTTAGACAGTGTTTGCATGTTAATAATGGGGTAATGGAAGCAAGGTCTACGGTGGCAATAGAGTGAGGTGGAAACGAATATTTAGGACAAATCGACAGTGTGGCTGCATGAGACCGAACACTGGGCCTGATTTAGACCCGGTCGCAAGCGCTGTGCGCTCACAACCGAGTCGATGGTGGCCCAGAGTGCATGCGCACGACGGAGCCGGCTCCGTCATGCGCATGCGCGAGACCCGGATAGCGACGGGCAATCCGTTGCTCCGGGTCTCGCACCAAAGGGGGTGTGCTGTCGATGTTGAGTGACAGCACGCCCCCTTTGGTGGGCGGGTGGTCACCCACAGCTATGTGAGCAGCCAAGAGGCCGTTCTAAAAAAAAAAAAATGCCCGGCCCTGATTCAGAGCGAGCGGCTCTGAATCAGGGCCACTGTGTTGAGTGTCATATCTCAGAAACAGTGACACTCTCAACTGAGGGAATATCTGGCTTTATAAATGAATGAACATGTGGGGGCTTAGACAAAACTTATAAATATCTTAATTGTAGCCGAGCAGTATTAATATCCTGCACTATGTAACTCATTCTCAGTTCGGGAGTGGGATTTGTTTGACGGCCCACTTCTCCTCTTCCATTCATAAGCCCCAAGATAAAGAGATAATAAGTTGGATTACGGCTTGCATGTCCAAACAGCCGTCCACTCCCACTTACTCCTCTTTCAGAATAAATCGTTCTATGCCGAATACAAGCTAACTGCACTGGAATCTTTACTTCATTTATGTCCTTAAAGAGTCCCCCCCAAAAAAAAAAAAAGATTAGACAGCTGTTAAATTTGACGTGCCCACTGGTGTGGGCGAGAGACTTGGTAAGAGCCGGTGGGAGGCGGCTGGAGACGTTAGTGCCCATTTGCTCAGCAGTCTGCGTGTGTGTCACAAAATTCAACTTTCCCTGTCTCTGTCTCCTGCCAGGCAGAGCTATTAAAGCTATTTTGAAAGTGACCCTTGGGCTTAAGTACATTCAGAAAGAGAGAGGGGAGAGAGGAGGGAGCAGCTGTTTGGAACCATGACTGAAGATGACGGATTCGGTTGTGGTGGAGGGTCAAGTCAGATTGAGAGATGGAAAAAAGGTCAGTGAAATGGGCATTTTTTCCCTTGGACGACAGGCCCTAGAATTTTAAATAGTTATTCGCGTGATTCCCTAACCGTATCCTGTTGTTTTGTCATTTCAGTGGAAGAATAGGTGGGTGTTGCTCAGAAAGCCTTCCCCTGTGGCAGGTACAGTCATTTTTATTTTGGGACCTTTGCTACTTGCATGGCGTTCAAACAATATGAACTAATAAGAGAACCTGTAGAAGCAGTTTGTAGTCTGTACGGTTAGATTGCAGCCAGCCAGTCTGCGTGTGAAGCTGTGCTATGCAGATAGATTGCACGGGGTACATGCTTTTGGGAACAAAACCGTATGTCTTGATGATTAAAGTTGTCGCCCCCTTTAAGTCTTTAGCGAAATATGAGAAAACCCTTTTATCGTTGTGATGCCAGTATTGTGTCGCTGAGATTAAAAAAAAAGTGAATTTCTTTCTTTCTTTGAAGTTCTTATTAACTGGGGTTGTTATTTCGGAATACCGAACGCTCTAGACAGAAAGGATGACATGTTTGTAGCTTGTGTGAGTATGGAGTCTGAACACAGCTACAGGTAGAGTAAATATTACAGATCAATAGTTAAAGTTGTTTCCTTCAGTTATATCAATGGGAGACAGGAGGGGCTGGTTACTTCAAATCGCATTGCACTTACAGAAATAGAAGTAGGACGCAGAAGTCTCTGCAGCGTGTATGAGAGCTGTAGGAAAAGGGGTGAGGGAAAGAGGACATTGAAAACTCTGCAGCCGGTTTTAGGACTCATCACAGACAATAGGTTATTGTGGAGAGAATAGTGACAGTTCCTATTTCTCTTCTAGGGGCCTATTCATCATCGAAGGCCATATGATGAAGTTTAGAACTCACTGTGAGGGATACTTTAGTATCCAACTCGCAGCGGGGGGAAGCCTGACACTTGAGCAATTCATCGTTGCTCCGGTGACTTAAGCAAACGCAGGGGGGGGTTCCGTCTGCCTGGAAACCCCCCTAACCAGAACACACCATGACCACAATAGAAATAGTAATATAATAGAATGTTACTAGTGCTGCATGTTCTTTTCAGTATCACAAATGAAATGATTAGCACCAAGTGTGGATCTTTTAAAATGTGTCAGCCAGTAATAAATATACCTGTGCACCAACTAGGAGATGTGGAAAACATGCACTGTTAGGGGTGCACTGCTATAGACCATCAATAGGGTTAATAATTAATACTGTATAGTGTAAGGAGAACGATATGTACATATATGGAATGGTGCCCACATCTGAAAAAAAACATTTTGCTCAGACAGGATGGCCCTACTGCCGCATCTAATGGCTTATTGTGATCGCTGGTCCTGTATATGCTGGAATTATGCAACACAATATACTTTATATGTAACATATTAAAGCTGGATAAGTGCTAATTATGCCATCTTCATGGACAGGCCACACTCACTCTAAAATCAAGAATTTGGAAACCCCCCTCTAGAAATCCTGCGTTTGCCACTGGGTGAGGAGACAACTGCTCCGAAAAGCAGTTGCCCCGGTGGAAAGTATCGCAGCTACTTCTGTAGCTACGTTACTTACCTGCTCCCCGTTGTCCTGGCAACGCATGCGTGAGGAGGCGGCGGAGGGATCCGTTCGGATACCTCTTCGCATCCCCGGAACTCTTTCCCATAGGAAGAATCGGGGATCCGAGAACAAGCACCGTCTGAAGATGGCGCTTGCTGTCGGCAGCAAACTCCGAAAACTTTCAGTTTTCTGAGTTTGCTGAATACCGGGGGGGGATTAGGGTTTGGGGGACGGGATCGATATGAGTGATGAATGGCCCGGTAACTTCAAAATACGGAAACTAGCATGGTTACTAGGCCATTTATCGTTTGATGAATAGGCCCCCTAGCCCTTATTTTCTGGATTAAATTAAATGGAATGTGGTAAGAGAATAGTAGCACAATTTACAAAGTTTGCAAATCATTGTAAAGTTTGTTTGTTTTACCATTGAAAGTATATACTGTGTGTAGGTGTGTGTATATATATATATTATATATATATATATAAAAATATATATTTAAGCAAATATGGAAACTCAGAATTCTAGAATACTAGATGCTACGTCGTCTGTACTTTCCATTGTAAAGAGATACATGTATGATGGAGGTGGCAGCACACCTGGTTAACGACCAAATAGGGTCACATGACCTGATGTTTCAACGTTTCGATTTATAAAAACCTGCTGATGAAACATCAGATCGTGTGACCTGACGGCGAGTCTTTAGCATATTTTCGCAGTTATGATCCGTGAGAGATCGCAGCTGCGATGGCACATTGCGTGCGGATCTGAATCTGCCCCAGAGAGTAGAAAGATCACTCAGTACTATATCATGTTGGGTTATCTGTATGACCAACTAGGCATATGGTTTTATGTTCATTTTATCTACCTTTTGCCTCTTGATTTTTGTTATTTCCTACATGATCCTGTTTTTTTTTTTTTTTTTACCAGTAAATAGTTTGGAAGGTGCAATTACATATGAAGAGCATGTTCACTCGTAGCGTTTAGGGAGGGATTAAGCTTACATCCCAGTGTACGATGTCTGCTTACTACCGCAGTTTCCAAAGCTCCGCCATTACAGTCCAGGTTTTAAGGATATCCATGCTTGTGTCCAGATGGTTAAATCAAATTGACTGAGGTAACCTGTGCTCAGGCATAGATATCCTTAAAAGCTGAACTATAATGGCGGAGTTTGGGAAACTGTGTTCTACCATACTCAGAGCTGTAACTATGGCTCGCACCGCCCGGTGAGGCCACACCCCCTCCATGTGATGTCACGTGGAAGGGCGGGGCTACGAACACTGAGCATTACAGCAGTGCCCAGGGCATCCTCAGGATGTACACGTCTTAGTGACGCTCCAGGCAGCACTGCTGCATAGTTTCTGGCTGCAGGGTGCTGTTCCAGGCACTCTGCTAACCAGTTACAGGAACCGTGGATGAGCGGCAGTGATCCCACAGGGTGGTGCGCTCTGTGCGGCCACGCCGCTCGCACTCCCCTAGTTACGGCCCTGACCATACTATTCATATATTTTTGTCTTCCTCTAGCAGTACAAAGTTGCTTTGCAGCCTAAACATTCTTATCTACACCCCTGTGGCTGCTGATATTGTAAAGTTTGATGCTAATAAATATTAAGTAATACAACCCTGGTAGTAGGAATAGACAATGAAAATAGTCACATCCCAGGGAGCAAAGATTCCCAAGGACAAATCTTTATAACCTGGGACTGCCCCTGTGGTTTTGACAAATGAACACAATTTACTAATCCTGAAATGATTCTCTCACTTTACAGGGTTTCTTGATTATTCTAGAAACCCTGTATTATGGCACAGTGGCCCAAAGCCAAAGTCTCTGTGTGTGCTAATAGTTTATTGTAATCTTTATACACTTTGGTGCTGATTCAGGGGTGGGGGCGCATTTAAAGCATCGGACGCAAGCAGCCAGTGTTTTAAATTTGTGCAAGACACACTGCACATACATCCCAAAGGTTACTGCCGGGGGATGCAGACCGGAAATGCATGGAGTGTTCCTGGGTGCTGACTGGCAGGTAAGTTCCAGAACCTGGAAGAAAAGTGATAGAGATTGGTATCACTTCACTATACACTTTTTGCAGTGACAGGCTCTCAGCGGGGCCTCTGTCCTGGTGAGAGGTCATTAATAAATCACTATGCAATGTTGTTCTAGACAGGTTGAGTCTCCCATATTCAAAATGTTTGGGACCAGGGGTATTTTGGATATCGGAATATTCTGTATTTTGGAATAATTGCATACCATAGTGAAATGTCTTAGGAATAGGGCCCAAATCTAAACACAGAATGCATTTATGTTCTATATACACCTTATACACACAGCCTGAAGGTAATTTTATACAATATTTTCAATAATTTTGTGGCTCAAAGTTTGTGTACATACATGAAATTCATTTATATGTCATATACACCTTACACACAGCCTATAGGTCATTTTATACTTTATTTTTAATAATTGTGTGCCTTAAACAAAGTTTGTGTACATTGAACCATCAAATATCAAAGGTTTCACTATCTCAGTCACTCTAAAAATATTCCGTATTTCAAAATATTTGGATATGGGAGACTCAACCTGTATTATATTTCAGTCAGAAAGGCTTTTTGCAGAGACAGGATTTGGGGGGGGGAGGCTCAGAGCTCAGTTTTGTGAATCAAAGGCAAGAGGGGATTTTTCTACTTACAGCAGGCCTTGAATAGCCTCTAGTTAACAAAATCTATCAGGTCATTGTAACGTTGGGTCCTCCTCTAAGTTAGAATGCGTCACCTCCTGACTGTACTGTCAAGGACGGATCATGTAACTAAATAAGTTATTTCAACAGAGACACTGGGATGGATGACTTATATTGTACTGCTATCATCTTCACATACGCTGCTCTTATTGCATTCATCATAGAAATAACGGGAAGCCGGCTTAAGAGCTGGAGTCCAACTAAGGCCCTTATTCAATTAGTTTAGCAACCGATACTTCTTCGCATGCCATACTTTTCGCCGTTACTGCGTGTTTTGGCCGCAAAAACTTTTCGTGCGCGCCCCCGCTATTTGCCATATTCAATTCCAAAACACGCGAAAACGCAACCCGGCGAAACTCAAAGAGGCGAAAAGTGCTGTCAAAAATGGGGAAATCAGCCTGACACCCCCAAAAGATGCACTAACATTGGGGATCAATGTAGAGGTCCCCGAATAGCCCTAATAAAGCTATTTGGGGTACTTAAGTTAAGTTGTATCAGTAGTCTCTAAGTAGTATCTTTGTACTAGTGGTGAAGAATGGCATTATCAGTATTTTTGGGTGAAAAAAAGTAGTCCTGTCAAATTTGGGATACTTGAAAATGGGTGCAAGAATGTTTCCAAGTCTCAAAAGTGAATTTTTAAAAATTGTGAAAACCCCCCCAGCATCAAACACATGCAATCAAAAAACCACCAAAGCCATCCTTGCAGACCCCCCCGAAAAAATCTATTTTGCTAGTTTTTATGCTTGTACACCAACTTTGATCTTTTTCGCCCCCAAAATTAAAGTACTTTTTTGGGGTGTTCATACTTTTTTTTAGGGATTTTTTTAATACAGATATCCTTTGGGGGGCTGTCCCAAGGGTTCTGAGTGGTTTCCCCACCTTTGCGCCCCATAATAATGATTTTGCACTTTTTTTCACCACCTATTCAAAACTTTTTTTGCCTATTACATTGCATTGACTTTCCGCGGACGCGAAAAGTGTTTGCAATTGAATAGGACGAATAGTTTCCGCCTGGCAAAATGATGTCATCCGCTATACTTTTTCGTGGATTCAGACTTTTCGCCGCTAATTGAATACGGGCCTATGGCTGGTAGGCAGTGACCAGAGGCCCTGGGAGTAGCACGACTAGAGGTATGGTGGGTGGCTGTCGTACATACAGGAGTCTCCTTGTAAAGACCTATATGTGTAGTATATATATATATATATATATATATATATATGATGTGTGTGTACATTCAGGGCTGTAACTAAGGTTGTGTGTCATGTGGCTTGCAGGGTGCCAAGGGACTCTCTAGGATAGCACCCTGCAGCCTGGAGTATTCTATGGATACTCCAGCTAGTGCTCCACTTCCTAGAAACAGTTGCCCCTCCACCTAAGGGTGACATCACGGGTTCAAGGGCGGAGCCGGCACAGGGTGCTCTCCCATTCAGTCACGGCACTGTGTAAATGTATAGTCCCTGCTGCTAGAGTTCATGTCAAGATGTCAGTACAGGGACTTTCTAATGATCACATTTGCTATGCGAAAAATTAGTAAAACAGATGAAATCTTTGTCTAATGCATCTATCTGAGAGCTGCGGGCAAAGGCTTCCATCAGATAATTATAAGGGTGCGATACATTTATGGAAACTTGTTATGCAGAATTTCTGAAAACTTATATTTTCTTCATTTCCAATGATTGCCGATGCTCTGAGAAAATGTTGTATATTCCATCCTGTGGCACCCAGCTCTACACCTCACTCTGGGGGAGATGTATCAAACCTTTGAGTCATTTGTTAAATAGGTTATGTAGGAGATATCACTGATATCGCCTGCTTGCCTTGCATCCCCGATGCCATCCTCATACACTAGTATGAGGACCCACATCCATCTAACTCTGAAAACTGGGGGGCCCATTAATTAATGAAGCTTATTACCAGCGGCATATTTAGTTTAGTATCGCAGTGATACAAATGAAAATGCCACCAGTATTCATCATTACTTACCCCTCCGGAGAGATCCAGCGATGTCCTTCTCGTTGGCAAGGTCCTCCGCTCAGCTGCTGGCAGCCTAATGTGAGTACTAAAGGGTTTATGCATCGTTGATAAATAGGGCCCTGAAATCTGTCCATGATCTGGAGCAATATTGAATGCTCTGTTGGCTTAATATGCACCACTGCAACTCGCTGTGAATCAGATACATTATTGAGGTGCTTTATGTGCTCAGTACTGAATATGCCC
Source organism: Taudactylus pleione (assembly GCA_031769625.1). Taxonomy (NCBI): domain Eukaryota; kingdom Metazoa; phylum Chordata; class Amphibia; order Anura; family Myobatrachidae; genus Taudactylus; species Taudactylus pleione. The sequence continues at coordinate 969,819 of JAUIMM010001164.1, forward strand.
ACAAGTGACGGTGCAAATAAACTTTTGCTGCCTAAACAAACCTTGTCTACTGCTCATTGTTCTTTATTAAATCAGCACTCTCATGAAAAAAATGAGGTGTCTATTTTTTATTTTTACCATAAATGCATGGCGGTAGGCTGTAAGAAGCTAGCTACTTACCATTTTTCGGGTGTGGAGTAACAGATAGACAGTAAAAAGGCAACAGTGTCTAGATAGACACCAGATGTTAGACAGTCAATAGGTCGACTGGGACAAAAGGTCGACAGGGACAAAATATCGACACACTAAAGGTTGACATGTAAAAAGGTCGACAGGTACAGATGGTCGACAGGGACAAAAGGTTGCCCCAAAAATGGTCGACACATTGGTTTTTTTTGTTTTATTTAGCCCTAATCTTGACCCGAACCCTCGCCTTGGTGCCGAACCCTAACCCCCCCTCCTTGCGGCTAACCCTAACCGTCATGATAGGCACCTGACCCTAACCGTCCCTTGTAGTGCCTAACCCTAACCCTCCGGGGGTGCGGGGGGTTACCCAAAAAATTGGGAGCCTCCTGCGAAAGCCGGGAGGGTAGGCGTGTATGCACTCACCTGTGTTTAAACACCACTCTCATTAATTAACTAGTGTAACACTGGTGATTGCAATCCTAGATCAAGTGGGAAGTCCAGGACCAGAGCATTTTGTACCTGGTGGAAAGGGTCATGTTGGAGGGTCTTTACTTGTCTACCCTCTGGAGAGAGATGCTTAAAAGGCACTTAACTTGCTGTTTAATGGAACAATGTGGGATTTCTGCTTTAAGAGTAAAACCCTGAAACCTTAAGACAGGGCCCCCTTAAGCATGAGAGCAACCCACAGTAGCGCTGTGAGCCTGCAATGAATTGGCGAAAACATGACAGGAGGTGTGTCCGCTGTACCTGGTTGCTAGGCAACTGGAAGCTCTGAATCAGAGCTACAAATACAATACTGTACCAACAAAATAAAGAGGCACCCGTTATCCGACCTAAGCCACCCGTCTGGTGTCTTTAGGGGATAGTTACCAAATCTTCTAAAGAGGACAAGAAAAGGCTTTGCCCATGGCAGCCAATCAAATTATAGCTTTTTTTTTCTTTTTTCTAGAGAATGTACTAAATAGCAAGAATCTGATTAGTTGCTATTGGGGAGATGTATCAAACATTCGAGAGAGATAAAGTGGAGAGGTTGCCCATAGCAACCAATCAGCTTATAGCTATCATTTATCTAGAAGTGTCTATACAATGAAAGTTAGAAGTTGATTGATTGCAAATGGCAACTTTTGCACTTTATGGGGGAGATGTATCAAACCTTGGAGAGAGATAAAGTACCCACCATTTAGCTTCTAACTGTCATTTTTAAAACAAAGCCTGTAAATTGACAGTCAGGAGCTGATTTGGTTGGTACTTATCTCTCTCTCTGCTTTATCTCTCCCCAAGCTTTGATACATCTATTCCATCTCTCAAAGGTTTGATACAGCTCCCCATTTATTAGTGGGTAATCGGTAAAGCATGTAGTCTGCGCTGTGCCTACCTTTTCAGGGTCGAGGCAGACTCTGACAGAGGGGCCCCTTATGCCTTCCTTAATCTGGCTCTAGGCATCCTTATACAATAAGTGAAATACACAGTCGAGTCACATTATTATGACCACCTTCTACATTTGACGTCAGCAGCGCGTAGCCCATGAAGTAGGCTTGGTGGGTATATAAGGTGTGCGATAGGCTGTCTGCACACATATCACTCGTCGTTGTCTTGAGTAAAAGGGGCAATTTATCCGAGTTGCAAAAAAGGATGATTATTGGCTTTCGGGCCAAGAGTGGCGTATTTCTGAAACAGCGCAGTTTGTGTACGGTTCGCGTGCTGCTGTGGCGAAGGTGTATCGTGACTGGACAAATGGCACCATTGCGAATAACGAACGTGGAAACTGCGGAGCACCATGTTCCATTGATGTGAGGTGAACGTTGGCTACGAAGGTGCGTGAGGGCTGACTGACACACTACAGTGGAGCAGATCAATGTCAAAATTAACCTGGGGGACACCAGACGTGTGTCTAAAACGACAGTTCAGCAAAACCTGCTGGGTTTGAGGTTCCGAAGCAAATGGATGGTCACTGCTCCTATGCTAACGAAGGTGCATTGTTGGAGAAGGCTTCAATTTTTCACGCTTGCATCGGAATTGGACCTTCGCTGATTGGCAAAGGGTTGCCTTCGATTAGTCACGTTTTCTGCTGCATCGAACAAATGGACGTTGGCGTGTCAGACAAGAAACATCGGAGAACAAACACCCTGCAACCATTGCTGGAAGAACACAAGCTGGTGGTGGCAGCGTTATGGCCTGGGGAATATTTTCATGGCATTATTTGGGCCCACTCATCCATGTGGAAGGCACCTGTAAACGATTTGCTTATGAATCCATCCTTGCAGAGCAGGTACACCCATACATGCTGATTGTCTTCCTTGAGGCGGATGGATCCTTCTAGAAAGACAACGCGACATGTCACACGGCTAGAAATGTCCGATAGTGGTTGGACGAGCACGACCAAGACTTTCAAGTACTTCCCTGGCCCCCTAATTCCCCAGACTTGAACAAAATTAAGCGTCTGTGGGACCACCTAGATCGTTGTGTTCGCTCTATGGATTCTCCACCACGCACCCTCCAGCAGCTGTGGGATGCACTGCAGTCAGCATGGCTCCAGATACCTGTGCCAACCTAAAAGCACCTTATTGAGTCACTCCCAGCCCGTCTAGCTGCTGTACACAACGGTTACTCTGCCTATTAGCTGGTGGTCATAATAATGTGACTCGACTGTGTTTACGCCCTAAATCTGACACATTCCTTCATGGGCTTTAAGTTATATTCGTCCAAAATGATCTTACTTTACATGCTGTGTAACTCACACCGGAGAGCAGACAGACGTCCAGTCTGCGTGTTACCGTTATGTACACTGGCTGTGGTCGTGCGTAGGTTTAAATACAGAATGGACAAAAATAATATATATAACATGATATTGCTAGTTTTATTAGCATAATACAGAATGTGAGAAGAGAATATCATTTATATAGCTGCGCTCTGTATGGAACAATGAAAAAAGTGACAGGAAATGAAACACTTCATTAAAGTATTCTTCATGTCTAGGCAAATCCATACGTCATACTGTGCACTGTCTTATCTGCATATTGTATCTGTTACTTTCAGATTGCTTGCTGATGTTAGTGTACAAAGACAAGTCAGACAGGACGAAGGGGCACAAAGAGAAGGCCAGCATCACCCTGGAAGATATCTGTGGCTTGGACGCCGGGCTCTCGTACGAGGGCATGAGCCAAACTCTTGCAATTATCTGTTTCTCACAAGTCGTTATGCTGGGGTTTGACAATAAGGAAATTATGAATGCCTGGGATGTACGGATACATTACAGCTTAGGAGAAGGTAACCTATCCTGATTTCCTGAGCCTTAGAATCAAGGCCTTTCTTTGCATAGTAGCCACACCAAACATGAACAATAGCACACCCACCCATGTGTCTATGGTAGCGCCGACTATAAATACAGCCCTGCCAATAACCAATCACCTAGTACAGCCCTGCCAGTAACCAATCACCTAGTACAGCCCTGCCAACAGCCAATCACCTAGTACAAAGTGATGTGAGAAAATGTCAAAGGTCAGCGGAGTTGGGAAAGGGGCTCATTTCCCAACGTTTACTCCAAATCATTAGTGTGATGAATCCTTTGGGTAATTTAGGGTCCCAGTTATCAAAGAGTTTTATCATACGCAACCAGCCAATTAGCTCCCAAATGTCATTTTTCAAACAGATGACAGTTGGGAGCTGATTGGCTGGAGCACCATTTATCACACACAATGAGTTTTAAAACTCGTTATGTACGGTAGAACTCATTGATCAATGGGCCCCATAGTACTGTCAGATTGGATTACAGTTTTATAGACTCTCAGTAAATTTACTGATGAAAGGTGACTTATGCCCAACACTCACCTGTCAATACTCTACACCCACCGCCCAACTTTAATTTTATTTACTCCAGGTAACAGGCAGCTCGGTGTCCCAAAACCTGGCAAAGAGATTTATTTCAGTAAACTGGTGTGCAGCAAGCTGTATGATATACATGTAAGGGGCGTAACTATGTATTTTAGGCCCCATAGTAAAAGTTTGTAAGGGCCCCTATGTACCACCCAATGGTGAAAAATGTATATAACACCTGCAACTTTGGCAAGGAAGATGAGCCCCCCTCAGCTCTGGGCCCCGTAGTAGCTGCAGCCCTTGCACCTATGGTAGTTACGCCGAAACATACTGGTATACCCACTAGTAACATGAAATAAAAGTGACAAGATATTATCAATATATTACATGACGCAATAACAATGTATAGGGCAGAAAGTGGTTTTCCACCTCCAGTTCAATACATGACATTCTGCAACTATTACTAAATACATTGCTGTCATTTTACTTGCTTTACTGCCATTTTTGTGCTTATTATTTCTATATTAGAAATTTCATCAGTGACATCTTCATCCTCTTAAACAAGACGACTGAACAACTTTGATCAAATACACTAGACATCACTAATTAATTAGTCAGATCAGGCTGTATGATCATTAGGCAAATATGTTTGTGGTTTTTCATCAGAATCTATTTGTAATCTGACATGTGGTATTTAAATTTCCGTGTTTCTGTGTTATATAGTTATCAGGTCAGCACAGTTATTTCTTTATTTTTTGGACCATGGAAAGTTGATTAAAATGGCTCAATGAATCATGGGTAAAATTGACATCTCTCTAATTAAAGACAGATATTGTACTTTGACTACATTATGTGGAAGATAAGTGAGGTTACTGCAGCTATGTAATGCCCAAAGAGCTTACAACCAAGATGCAGCTACAGTATCAGGGATAGCGGAGAACGACAATTACTTTACAGCTGTTACTTAACCGTGCTGGAAAATGAGTCTGTAGCAAGGGAGGGGTGTTCTTTAAAGAAGTAAAAATTAGTTGTCTATATTCAAAATATTATTGTATTAGGAATGGCAGTAAAAATGTCAGGCACTAGCACAAATGGCGGTGTAATTACAATGTGTGGGTGTGCCCCCACCACATTTAGGCCCCTATTTACTACAATGTGTATTTGAAATGCAGATTGTAGTGTGATAATTTCGCCTAATTTCGCATTGCGAATTTAAGAATTATCATGAGAATGTATCAACATTCCCAAGCAGGGACAGAACTTGTGAGAAAGCTCTGTCCCTGCGAATCCTCAATGCACTGTTCACTGTATTATTCTCAAAAAGTCCAGAGACAGTGCCTCCGCGCATGCGCCGATGCCAGCTAATGCCACCCCCAGCCCGTCTGCCTGTCAGAGCAAAGCAGGAGATGGGGAACTGGGGGGAACCATACTTAACGCCATCTCCAGATGGCGATGTTATAGCAGGGCTCCCACCCGGTATTCTTTCACAATCCCCCCCTTAGTAAATTTCAGGCAGATCGCATTTCCCATTCTCATGAAAACTACTACAATTGCCCTTTCATACATTTCAGGGAAACTAAAATAATGTGAAAAGGGTGTAAAAAAATAGATGGATAAATAGAGCCCTCAGACTCTTGAGGCCCCATCCGCCGATGCTGTACGGCTGGTAGAGCTGAAGGGGGCAGGGTCTCACCGTGTTTGGGGTTGGAGCTGTGCCTCTTTGCAAGACCTAGGTTCTGGTCATTTATTTTCTTTTGTTAAATCAGTTTGGGTTTGAGCCAAAAGAATAAAAATATGCAAATTTGGAAAACGTTTAGTGACATTAAATGATTACATTGTTCATATTGTTATTATATTACCCCCTACTATGGACGCATTGGGCCTGATTCTGAGTCACAGGCAAAAGCGCACGCAGCAACGTCTATTGGCGGTCGCCTGTCTGCGACTATATGCAAATGCAGCTACAATGTTCGTGGAACTTCATACCTCAGAACTTACTTCTCCTTTTCTCTCAGTGCACAGATTTCATGTTGGAGTACTGCCCGGCACCAAGCTAGAAAGTGGACCTGCTACTCTGCACTTGTGCAACGATATCTTGGTGCTCGCAAGAGACCTTCCACCTGTCGTCATTGGTCAGTGGAAGCTGTCAGACCTGAGACGTTATGGAGCTGTGGCGAATGGATTTGTCTTTGAGGGCGGGACGCGGTGTGGCTACTGTAAGTACTGTCGTACATGTGATAATACATAGCTTTGTAATCGTAGGAGGTTTATACGGCTGATGGTGCAAAACAATGTTGTTGTGTTTTCTTGTGACTGGTTCGTAGTGACGGAGTCTGTATCTCTGTGTAATTGTGGCACAGTAGTGTTACGTATATCTCTATAGTGACCACATGTGATGATTTGGAGATAAAGGGCCTGATTCAGAGCCACTCGTAAGTGGCAGCTCGTTCGCTCCGAGCGATGTTTGCCCAACTGCGCATGCGTACGGATCGTTATACGCATGCGCGAACCAGTCAGTGCGGCCGAAATTCATGTGCTCGCAAAATAGCGAGTGCCTGCTAATTTGAGTGACAGAATGAGGCATATGTGGGTGGTAACAGGGGAAGGTGTTTGAAAACGGGGAGTGGAAATCCGATCGCAGGCGTGCTTAAAGGTCAAAACGGGCGTTTTAAGGGAGTGCATAATTAATACAGCAGCGTCATTGACCACGTCACTTGGTTTTTTTTAACTCAGAACTGCTCGCAAAATTGTGGTAGCAAATACCAACCACAAGAATAGCGAGCAGTTCATACCCTGTTCGATGTACTCGATTAATCTAATAAATAGCGGACATGACGTAGGATGCGAGCGGACAGGGGGCGTAGTTTCCCAAAAAACGACCGCAAGTTTTGTTCGCTCGTTCAGACCTAGAGGCGTGAACAGACCGCAAACAGCGAACGGTTCATTTGAATAGCCACCCCTATTTTCTGGACGAGCGAGCGCAAATAGCGACCGGCTCTGAATCAGGCCCAATGTGTTGAACCTTGAACATCCATTTGTTGCTTTCTAAGCAGACATTTTTGTATACTTCATCCTGTGACTATAGTGTTTGAATAACCAGCTTGAGCTCAGTAGATACATATTTCAGAAAGGTTACCCTGAATTGTGACTATGTTTTTGCAAACTTTCTAACAAAGACAAGTGTTGGTGTTTCCCAAAGCAACCAATCAGATTGTCGCTATCACTTTATTAATGTACTAGATACAGATATACCCAGGTATATCGTTGCCGCAGGCGACCGCGCCTCCATAGGGATGCATGGTGCGATCGCAGTGCACGCCAAAGCGCACCGTAGTGTATGTAGGCACAGGGAATCACATTGGCACGATGTAACTGGGCGTGTCTGTGTCTCTGCACTCTGTAATAGTGACGGCGCACAATCCCTTGCGCCATGAACACTTGCACCAGCCCCGTGGCAGACGCAGTCTCACCGTCTGACTATGGCCTCCAATGGCCGTGCGTCTGGGAACACAGCCGATGTCACCGACACTCCAGCAACACTCCCATAATATGCCCATGAGACTGAACTTTTTTGCGTTCACTTCTAGCCACCTCCCAGTCACCGCCAATTACTTTTCCGCCCCATTTCTGGTACCGTCTGCCCTGATCGCAACAGCGCGTTTATGCATATTCTCTGCGTAACGCATGCGCTGCTTGGAGTTTTTCTAGAATTTTTGTCACTTGAGTAGTAGTAAATATACGCTGCATTTAGTGCGTGTTGTGTGCGGCTCGGAGCCAGGCACTAGGTATTTTGAAGTCCACAGTCGCAGTTTGTTGGTCTTGGTTCAGGGGATGTTGGCAAGAAAGGTCTCAGGTTTGTGAATGAAAAGTCATGTACGGACATTTCTATTCTTTATCATGATCAGAAATTGCTTACAGATGTTGTATCGTTAACTTCTGCCACACCTGTCACTGATATGGATGTTCCCTGCATTACGCAGAGAATACGCTCAAAGATTCTGAGCGATCGGGAGAGACGGTATCAGATATGGAGCGGCAAAGTTCCTGGGCGTGTTATGGGAGTGTTGCACGTGCGAGTCAGTATCTCCTTCAGGAACAACCTGATGCCAGCAGACAGCTGCTATCACAACGATCTGTGTGCAGATTGTCATTGAAGTGCAGTAAAATATACTGTGACAAGACCAGGAAGTACCTCCCACTTAGCGAATAAAAGGAGATCTAGGACACACACCCAACATGCTCTGAGGAAGACCCAAAGGTCAAAACGCGTTAGTGGCTGCAGGTGTTCATATGTGGAGGCGACCAGACCAGTGATTCATGGACTTTGTAAGCATTGGGATCCTATTGTGCTTTCTGACCTCTTAGGACTATCCGGTACCGGTAACCTAAGGGTATCAGTAACCTAAGGGTCCCAATGCTCACTAATAGGATATGTGTCTGTCTGTCAACTTCTACTTATTATTATTTTTCTCATCTCCCTTATTGAAGGGTAATTGTATTCATTTCATCCACTGTACTAAGTACATATATTTGTCATAGTCCCTTGCCGATGGGTAGTTTTTATTGTTATTTGTGTTTGTTGTTATAATAAATGTGATATATAATCTTTTATGACTCAGGGGCCTATTCATTGATCTCGCTGCAAGGGATCCAACTCGCAGCGGGGGGAAACGTGATACCAGAGCAATTCTTCATTGCTCTGGTGCGGGGACAGCTGCTCCGAAAAACAGCTGTCCCCTTGGTTAGTACCGCAGGCGTTACTTACCTCTCCCCATAGGCTACGCATGTGCGACCTGATGAAGGAGCGGGGATCCGAGAACAAGGGCCATCTGAAGATGTTGCTTTCAGTTTTCGGAGTTTGCTGAATATCAGGTGATCCATTTTTGACACTTGATGATGAATGGAATGGTAACTAAAATATGCAGAAACTAGTGTTTCCGCATGGCTACCGGGCCATTTATCGATGACGAATAGGCCCCATAATGTTATATGAGCTTTCTTCAGAGGATATTTTTCCAGTGCTAGTGTGATTTTTCACTACCTATAGTTTCTTCATTTGTCCTTGAGGTGAAAAGACTAGGATTATCACCAGCTGCAGGCGTATCTCTAATGGGTGCAGGGTATGTGCAGTGCACTCGTAACCTAGTGTCACTGCACTGTGTACCAAGAAGCCCTATACCTGCGACCGGTGGACTCCTTAGGGTGATATATTATATTCCAGAGCCTCTGACATCTTCTGCATATGCACCATTATTTCTGAAAGTATCATACAAAATATGGCCGCCGGGGGAGAGAAGAAGGAGACCATCTGCATGGAGCGGTGTGGGGGAGGGGGCACGGCATATGGGCCTCCTAGCCTTTAATAAGCCTCTGGTGGGACAGGTAATGATGAAGTAACTTGCTGCACATCGTACCAACATGATCTAAATGTAATTGCCAACCAAATGTCTATTTGTGTCTGTATGCTTGTGTCTGACAATTCCTCTTTATGCAAATGCTGATCTGTCTGATCAATCTATGGGGTCTGTTTACTGCAATCATTTGATAAAGCTGATGCTTTTCTATAGCTGCTTATATCTGCAATATTACGGAAATGCTGGGTACACACTAGATTGATGGGTCAGCCCGTTGGCTGACCTATCTGATGATTGGTAAGTGCATATATACTTACCAGTCCCCCCCCCCCCAATGTGTCGGGCCTGACGGCACAACTGGGCGGGCATTTAAATTTGCCCATCCAGTTAGCTGTCACTCACCGCCGGGACACTGCTGAATGTGTATGGGCGATCGTCAGGTCGCCCGTAAACACAAGCAGATGCACCAGTATATCTGCATACAATGTCATTCACAGACATATGGGGGGTACACACTTGCCAACGTGCTCGCAATATATCTATTGCTCAATTGAATGGGCGATATATACCCAGCCAGCTTAAGTCTCCATTTGCTGCAATCACTCATTAAAATGGGAGGCTGAGCAATACTGGGCTAAAGTGTGTTGTAAGCAGCATTTACTGACAATTTACCGTGTCATGTTCTTCATAGATTTGTGACATTCCATCAAATAAATTCTATGTCTCGCAGTTACTTTACCTATTACTAAACGTTATGAAAAAAGCTGCTTAGCAACTGTCACTATGACACGGACACGTCGCCTCTAATTCTGTTTGTCAGTTCCATTAATCTTCTGTTCTCCCTTCTCCTGATATTCTTGTCTTCACTATATTAATAGTTCTCCTGTGTAATCATCCTGCTCTGCGACAGATTGTGGTTGTTCCCCCACTCTCAGGTATAGATGTGCTCACAGTCTGTATGTTGTTTATAGGAATAGAAACTTATGGAATGTTACGTAAGCTTACAGAACATGTGCGATAGAATGTTCTGCATGATGAACACTCATTTAGAGGCAAATATACATTATAAATTTTAAAGGGGCCTATTCATGATGTTAATTATCCAACGGACCCCGATAATTAACATTCTAACTCGCCGCGGCTACCGGTACAATTTAGCATTGTGCCGTGTGGGGTTGCGGCTGAAGTGATATCAGCTGCCTCCGCGAGCGGCTTCACTGCTCCTTTCGGAACAGTGAATCTTTTCACTGCTCCAATCGGAGCAGTGACGGCGGTGTGCATGCGCGACCTACAGGTCACGCATGCACACAAGAGCCCCGACGTCCAGTGGAACGAGCCGGACAGGGACGGAGGGATCCGAAAGGATCCCTTCTCGCAACCCGGACCTTCTTCCCATAAGGAAGAGCGGGTAGCGATCCACAAGCGGGGGTATTCGCCATCTGAAGATGACAAATGCTCCTGCAGTCAAGTTCCGAAAATATAATATTTTCGGAGCTTGATGAATTCTGTCCCCATACTAGTGTATGGGGACAGCGGGCCATTCCGCAAACAAAAGGTAAGTAGGAGATATCTATGATACAAGTGTATGGGGACAACGGGCCATTCCGCAAACCGAAGGTAAGTAGGAGATATCTATGATACAAGTGTATGGGGACAACGGGCCATTCCGCAAACCGAAGGTAAGTAGGAGATATCTGTGATACAAGTGTATGGGGACAACGGGCCATTCCGCAAACAGAAGGTAAGTAGGAGATATCTATGATACAAGTGTATGGGGACAACGGGCCATTCCGCAAACCGAAGGTAAGTAGGAGATATCTATGATACTAGTGTATGGGGAAAGCGGGCCATTCCGCAAACCGAAGGTAAGTAGGAGATATGTATGATATCTCCTGCTTTACCTACTTAATAAATGGCCTGAATACTTAATTTTCACAATTGCAGGTGAAAATGTGCTTTTTCACCTGCTTTTGTGAAAATTAAGTGATGATGAATATGCCCCATAGTAAATTACAAATTACAATGTACCATAAATATACAGTTGATGTGAAGCAAAAGCAAGGAGATCCTGTTTTAAGATTGCAATACAGTACAGTACAATACAGTACAAAAGGGCCTGAATAATCCCGACAATCCCAGTCACATTATTTTACACCCTCATCCAGGGGAGAGTTATGCATTGACTGTTCCTGGCTGAAAATGGCATAAAGATAATTCGCAATTGTCCCAATTCTGCAGGAAGAGTCTCAATCTGAGGACTCTGTCCAGCCGTCCTCCAGTAGGAAGCAAAGTCCTTATCTGAGGACTCTGTCCTGCTGTCCTCCAGTACAGTAGGAAGGACAGTCCTGATCTGAGGGCTGTGTTCCGCCGTCCTCCATTATAGTAGGAAGGACAGCCCTGATCTGATTGTGGGCTGTGTCCCGCCGTCCTCCAGTACAGTAGGAATGACAGTCCTGATCTGATGGCTGTGTCCCACCGTCCTCCAGTACAGTAGGAATGACAGTCCTGATCTGAGGGCTGTGTCCCACCGTCCTCCAGTACAGTAGGAAGGACAGTCCTGATCTGAGGGCTGTGTCCCGCCATTCTCCAGTACAGTAAGAAGGACAGTCCCGATCTGAGGGCTGTGTCCCGCCATCCTCCAGTACAGTAGAAAGGAAAGTCCCGATCTGATTGCTGTGTCCTGCCTCCTCCAGTACAGTAAGAAGGACAGTCCCGATCTGAGGGCTGTGTCCCACCGTCCTCCAGTACAGTAGGAAAGACAGTCCTGATCTGAGGGCTGTGTCCTGCTATCCTCCAGTACAGTAGGAAGGAAAGTCCTGATCAGAGGGCTGTGTCCCGCCATCCTCCAGTACAGTAGGAAGGAAAGTCCCGATCAGAGGGCTGTGTCCCGCCATCCTCCAGTACAGTAAGAAGGACAGTCCCGATCTGATTGCTGTGTCCTGCCTCCTCCAGTACAGTAAGAAGGACAGTCCCGATCTGAGGGCTGTGTCCCACCATCCTCCAGTACAGTAGGAAGGACAGTCCCGATCTGAGGGCTGTGTCCCACCGTCCTCCAGTACAGTAGGAAGGACAGTCCTGATCTGAGGGCTGTGTCCTGCCATCCTCCAGAACAGTAGGAAGGAAAGTCCCGATCAGAGGGCTTTGTCCCGCTATCCTCCAGCAGGACAGTTGGGAGGTATTTACCGTTAAACATTTATTCGCCCAAGAGTAAACAGGTGTTTGGAGAAAAAGTGGTGATGATGTTTCCTAGTGCTTCATTAGTTCTTTGTCATGGTCACACCTGTATTGTGATGCAGCCAGAGGAGTAGGGTGGAACCATGGTGCCCGGAGAAAGTGCATGCTGTAGTGCCCCCTACTTCCCCCTCCCTGTACTCAACTATGCCAGTGGGGTATGGCCAGCCTGCGGGGGAATAATGAAGAGAAAAAACAGCAAACAGTGGCAGTATCACGCTGGGGCATTGAGGTCCCATCGGGGGAATGGAATGCTTCGGTGATGTATCTGACAGTAAAGGGATAGTTGCTTTGGCACTGCTTTATTTATGTATAGCACCTAGGATCTGACTTTTATCTCCTTTGAATCATTGTTATTAGTCAATAGAGGAAATTGTATTATATATTCTGATCATTTAACTTAAACTGACAGAATACATGTGCTAGAGTGAGATTCCACAGGGTGCACAGCTTATTACTGCAATTACTGCCCCAAGCAGCTGTCACTGGAGTGGGAACACCTATGGGAAGCTCCATTCTCAGCTATGCTCCTACTCCGCAAATATACATTGCACTTATATTAATGTGAGTACTACTAACCATGTCATGTTCTGTCTACCACCATTATTATTATTTCAGGTCTCCTAATACAGTATTTTTTAAAAGATCTTTGAAATAACACTTTGTTGTCATGCCTAGGAACACCTCATTACTTTACATAGCAAAGCAGTGACATTTTTACAACTCATACCTTAAGAAAAGGAGAGGAGAGGGGTTGTGACAGAAGCCAATAAGAAAGGAGAGGAGAGGGGTGGGGACAGAAGCCAATAAGAAAGGAGAGGAGAGGGGTGGGGACAGAAGCCAATAAGAAAGGAGAGGAGAGGGGAGGTGACAGAAGCTTATAAGAAAGGAGAGGAGAGGGGTGGGGACAGAAGCCAATAAGAAAGGAGAGGAGAGTGGAGGTGACAGAAGCCAATAAGGAGAGGAGAGGAGAGGGGAGGTGACAGAAGCCTATAAGAAAGGAGAGGAGAGGGGTGGGGACAGAAGCCAATAAGAAAGGAGAGGAGAGGGGAGGTGACAGAAGCCAATAAGAAAGGAGAGGGGAGGGGCAAAGAGCTGATCCCATGGTAGAGAGGGGAGGGAATTAAAGAGGTGAGAAGTGAATGTAATCATTATGACAGGAAAGGGGAGGTGACAGAAGATGATCACAGAGGAGGGAGGGCCGGAGGGGAGGTGACAGAAGATGATCACAGAGGAGGGAGGGCCGGAGGGGAGGTGACAGAAGATGATCACAGAGGAGGGAGGGCCGGAGGGGAGGTGACAGAAGATGATCACAGAGGAGGGAGGGCCGGAGGGCAGACAATCTGGGCAGTTTGAGGGAGCATGAAATGTAGAAACGGATCTCAGATCTGTAACTTATTTAGGATATAGAGCAAACAAACCGAGATAAAGCTAACAGGCGGCCGTCATACTGTGCAGCGCCCCATGAAATCCTGAAACCTGAATGGCGCCCTCTGTCCATTTTGGCGCCCAGAGCTCATGCTCCACTGGAACCACCCTCGCTACTCCCTTGGATGCAGCCATGCCCCCATTATGATGTGACCACGACCCTTTCCCAATTCCTGGATTGTAAATATCGGGAAGTATGCATCATGCTATTTTATTTCAGAGGTGCCGAAGCTGCGCCGGGCCCGAGGAAAGAAGGGGGCGTGACCAATCGCAGGAGGCGTGGCCATGCCCCTTAGGAAAAAAAAATAAATCATTGCACACCTGGGGAGGGGGGTGCTGTGAACCCCTCAGCCCGGCGCATAGCCAGTGGGGGGCGTGATCAGTGTGCTTAGCAGCCGAGAGCAGTCTCCCAGTGCAGCCCAGCACACAGCAGCGTGCTGGGCTGCTTTGATGTAAGAGGGGGAGGGAGGGGGGGGTGTTCTCCTGCTCACATCCCATCATAGGCTACCGTCTTTGGCAAGGAATATTCACTCCATTAGTGATCACTGGATGATTGCCTGTGTCAGCCACAGGATTTCCAAGAACCTAAAGGATTAAAAAATAAGTGGTGAGATGCATTATAAAATATAAAGTAACAAAAATCAATTCAGTGGCAGCTATTCATTTACAGGATGCAATAGTAGAAATCTGCACTATACCCATAGCACCCAATGAGACATTTGCTCTTAGGGGTAAATTTACTAAAGTGAGAGTTTTTAGCAGTGGAGATGTTGCCCTTAGCAACCAATCAGATTGTAGCTAGTATCTTCTAGAAGGTGCTAGTTAAATGTTAAGTAGAGTCTGATTGGTTGCTATGGGTAAAAATATTTTTTTCCATAGAAGAAAAGAATGAGAACTGTGGGTGCACTCTGGGGATTAGTTAAGGCTTTCTTATTGTTTGTATCACCATCTTTAATTAAAATATAACCTTTATTTTACTATTTTAAAACCGTTTTCAAATGTTACAAACTCAAAATAATTAATAAAAATGATAGTATAGATATGTGACAAAAAGTATTAGAAATAAAGTGATGTTTAATAATAAATGACCACTGTATCTTGTCTTATTTGTTGGTTACATATATCTCTTTCCTTATTATATTAATCTTAATACATAGGGGCCTATTCATCAACACTAAAATAAAGTTTTTAAGGACATTTTCCTTAATTACTGTTATTTTAGTATTCATGAACACATTTATCACAGGTTAAGTCCGCCTGCATTCATTTCCACACTCCCCATACATTAGTACATTAGTATGGGGATATGGAAATTAGGCTATTCATCAAATTCACACAAACTTAACCCATCTGTAGGCAGTGCGGAGCATGCGCTGGTTTTACAGATGTAACAGCGCATGCGCAGCACTGTTTCCAGATGCGATAAGGTAGTGTAGAGAGGGAAAAGTATCTATTTCCCGAAAAGCTGTCATCGCAAAAATGACAGCTTTTCGGAAGAGATACTTATGGAGAGGAGGAATGATGAATTCCACCTATAATTAGGTCAGTGTTGACTAACCTTGACACTCCAGCTGTTATGGAACTACATAACCCAGCATGCACTGCTACAGTTTTGCTATTAGGGCATGTTAAAACTGTGGCAGGGCATGCTGGGATATATAGTTCCACAACAGCTGGAGTGTCAAGGTTAGCCAACACTGAATTAGGTAGAACTCCATGCGAGTTCTAAACCTAATTATCTCTAGAGAATTTTTAGGTTTAATGAATAGGCCCCTCTATATTTGTTTCGCTTTTTATTAAAGCAGCCTAGTCTGTTATTTTCCCAGACTTATCACTTTTATTTGTATCTAACTTATAGCAACATTGTTAGAGAGTTTCTCTCTTGTATATGTTTGACAATTCTTATGTAGCAGCTATGGGCAACATCTCCACCTTTCTAAAAACTCACTTTAGTAAATATACCCTTTAGTGTCTAGCCTATAGTAAGCTATTTGCTGATTGGTTGCTATGGGCTATTATTCTGTATTAGTAAATAAACCTTACAGGCCCCATGAAAATGATTAGGAAAGACAGTAGTCACATGCCTTTCCCATAAGCAGAAGAGAAATGTCCATGTTATGTACTTTTATTTTTTTTGCTGACGTGCCCATGATCACAAGAGCATTAACGCGACACAAGTATACAGGGTGCACAATTACCATTCCATTGTACAAATACCGTGTTACTTTACGGCATGCGTTTGTGCGACGTTGTAGCACGGGTAACCTCTCTCACTGCTGCATATTATGCATTTTCCACATTGTATATAAAGTAGCCGCTAAGGTCAGCTAAATTTAAACTAAAAGGTGAGGTAAAGAGGCCAGCGTAACTGATCCACACTTGTCATGTAAAAATAAACGTATGGTGCGCTAGCAGATACTATACACAACTATGTTATTTGTCTGTGGAAGGAGTTCTAAACAGCATATCACATGAAACTAACTGGTACTGAGCGGTAATTAGATCAAAGTTAGGCACTGAGGGTCTCATTTAGAATTCGGAGTAAAGCAAAAATAACTTGCTGCTGGATAAAGCTTATTGCAAAAACAAAAAGGTTGCAAATGCTTTTATTATTTTACATGCTGGGAAAATACTGGCTGCTTTTTCATGTAGGTCACAAACATTTTATACAGTGCAATTTAGAGTTGAGTTAGGACAAGCCCCCTCCCAACTCAGGGCCTGATTCAGCAAGGACCGCAATTGCAAAGCTGCACGCAGGCAGACCATCGGCCGGCTGCGTGACCCATGGGGTCCTGCAGCCAGTCGCCACTGATTAGAGTAAGAGGCCAGGAAAACTCTGTCAGCCGAAGGAGATCCTGGCTTCTTCCCTCCCCCCCAACGGAGGTGACACGCCTCCGTTTCAGAAAACGGTGGCCATCAACGCTCCCTCCCCGCCCAAAAACGCCAGCAGACTGACAGTCTGCTGGCAGTCTCCGTGCGGCCTCGCAGACCCGTTCTGCACTAGCCTGCACTGCTGAATTAGGCCCTCAGTCTGCATATTTTATATGTTTGCCCATCGTAACCCCAGCATCAAATGGAAAAAGCTTCTCCATTGGATCAAAAATATCAATGGTTGCCAAACACTTGTTTCCAATGGCCAAACACTTGTTTCCGATGGCCATGCCTAGTTGCTGGAAAAACCCCAGACTGCTAGACTAAAGCTGGCTACACACTAAACGATGTGTGCACCCAGCGATATCGAACGTGGAGAATTTGGTGGGGGTGCCAGCATCGGTAAGTGCATACACACTTGCCGATGCTGGCAACGACGAACGACGCCAGGGGGGGGGGGGCTGCGGGGCCATGCTGCATGGCATCGCTGATGATATCCCTAGAATGTACTGTAAATACAAACGACTGGGAATATCGTTAACGACCCACGGGAGCACTCATTGTTAACGATATAGTGCGTACACACCAGATGATAAAACAAAATTGCTGCAACGATGTGTCGTTATCGGCAATATCGTTTAAAATAATGTCTACTGTGTACGCAGCCTTAATTCCACTACAGGGCAGGAGCGATGCCCTCTAGGTTAAGAGGTAAGTCTCCTGTGTTTGTTAGGTGACACGCGGCATATTGCTCCGGCGAGCTACATAGCCACGTTGTCTCCCTCTCGGACCACAGCGCGCACCCCGGCACGGACTGCTGGAGTCAGCCTGTTCAGTCAGGCTTCTTCAGGCATCCTAGCTGGTGAGTGACACCAGCACTGTAGAGAGACTGCCTCTCCCTGGCAGTCCACACCGTACTCTCTGACATGCAGAAGACACCCAGGCACCATTTTTCAAGTTTCACTATCTGATTTACCACAGCGGGACGCCGCTATTGACTCTCTAATCTCAACATCAGTATCACCAGTTACAACGTCTTTGGACATTATCCATTTAGTTATTCTTTTCAACACTGACGCCTGACATAGCTGGATGTTATTGGCACTATTTTTGCAAGTGCAGCTTTTCTAGCTAGCTCTGGTTTAGCACATGCCTTAATAAAATATTCTGATTTTCACAAATTATGCTTCTGACACATCTATGTCTATATACAACATAAATAGGATAGACTATCCACCTTCATATACAGACCATTATTACCTTTGATAAATACAATAACAGGAAAAAAACCCGCGCTCCAATAGGTGCAGCTTCAGGGTGTCCGTAGGTACTCCTATAAATACCAAAAAGATATATGCATACAAAAAAAAAGATAGTCACCCAAGCGCAATGAATTTAGAAGTGTAATGTGAATGGTTCCTAAATAATGTAAGCCTGGGTACAGTTCTTTATCCCATTAAGGGAAGTTCATTGAAAGAGAGGTAGGGAATAAAGTTAATAATCCAAATATTCAGCTGAGTTAACTAGGTAAATAATTCCTCTAGTTACACTAAAGATGGTTCTCGTCGTCTTCACATTCCCATCGACCACGTCAATCATAAAATAGAAAAAAGAGAGGGAGAAAGCACTAACATAGTGTAGTACCTTTTATTAATATAAAAAAACAAGTATTCATAAAACATAAAAAATCCACCACTAGATAAATGAAAGGCGTACCGGATGGTATGGGTGTACAGAAATACACCTGAAGTTGCTTAAAATCACACTTCCTGGGAACAGGATTCCGTTGTGCTTCAGCAAGTTCCAGTGTCTCTGAAAAGTCCCCACCTCCTGGATGCCAGCCTTTCAGGAATACCACCAATGCATTTCGATCCTTAGTTTGAGTCTTTTTCAAGGTGTAAAGTTTAGGTGGACTGAGCTACTTTATATACCCTCCCTCAAATCCTGATTGGGTCATGCCCAACTTTATTCACCAACATACATTTCCTCATCAATAGAACATTATTTAAGCAGATCTTAATACATACAGTTGGCAAAAGTAAATTCCAATAAATTATATACACAACAATTAAGTGTAACTTAATAAATAACTCTCCACGTTTCCGTGGAATGCAAACAGACCTTATTTCCGGTCCGGCGGTGGCACGCATCGTCACTTCTGGTACCGGATGAATAGGAACATAGTGTAGTTTGTAGTTCCCAGTGGAAACGGTATATCTCTAACAGAATTCCTGGTGTTCTTTAAAATGACACGATAAGGAATGTTTTTCGTAACCCTTTTTAATATTCCTTATTCCAATGGTCTCAAATGGGAAGATGATTTTATTTTAGTAACGGCTGATGTAAAGAATTGATACACCATAACGATATCGTTATCGTTCAAAAAATTGTTCAGTTTCTGAGTTATAATGATAAACGATAATCGTTTAAGCGTGCTCCCATTTGTAGTTATCGTTCATCGTCCATTTCAGACTGTCCAACATAATGATTTTCATTAAGGGAAGGAACATTTTTCGTTCATCGTTGTAAAAATCGTTCATTACACTTCAAAAATCGTTCACTTTTTCAAGGGAAAATCTGACAGATAATCATTGGTTACAAAATCGTTACGTGTGTATGCACCTTTACAATGGAATATATTAAAGTACAATAATATATGTACTGTATAGTGTTTCCTATGAAGATGCCTTTAGTAGACTGACATTATTTTTAATTTCTCATAAACCCATGATCACCTCCTGACAATCTTATTATGTTGTAAATGAACCATAATACAATATTTTGGGTATGTGGCCCAGTACCAAATAGCGGGTATGACGTTTTTGGTGGTAGGGAATGATTTATGGTCTAAATGTAGGAGGTCTCACAATTATTATAGGATGCAGTAAAAAGGGTTCATTAGATATCCCATTCATGCATGTATGGACGTGGATGGTGCCATGCAATAAACTGGCACTCCTCAAGATCTGTGCCAGGGCATTTGGGAGCAAGCAGTCACCCACCCTGCAGCTTTATCAATAGGATTCGGAGCACATGGCGTAGCAGTACTGGGTCCGGAGGGAAGGACGGCCCGGCATTGCCAGGTCACCCACCAGAGCACCTGATCTCAGTGAATCAGAGCGTGAGCCTCTTCTGAACAGGCAGATGCCCCTGAGAGCAGAGCAGGGGCCAGGGAGACTGGAGCTGTATCACCAGGTCCTCTTCCAAATTTGTGTCAATGGGTCCCATTGCTTACTGTACAATGCCGATTGCTCACTGTACCTTAAGGCTCACTCACAAAAATGCCTGTGGGGACCATCTTTAGCTGGACACGCATGTTTACATTCTGTACATCACCAAATATGGGTACGCACTTATCTGAGTACAATTGATTCAGAAAGCCACAGAAGGTGAAAGAAAGAGGTTTTGTCTTTTATTTGGTGCACAATAATTTTCACAGTAATTTAAAATATTTAAATCTTTATAGAGTATACATTAAAATATCCCTATCTGTGACAGAAGCAGTGGCGGGCTGGGCCGGGGGGCAGGGTGCCATCTGCCCCCCGGGCTGGTATAATTTCAGTGTTATGGGGCCGTCATTCTCCATACACTTCTGGTGGCCGGGAGACATGAATAGGATGCTCCCCGGCCACTCAGTTTGTGTAGCGAGGCTAATCAGTGCGGCCGTCTGCCACACTGATTTTCTTTGACGCCCTTGTAATAAGCAGCTGCCTGGGGAGCATCTTGTGCACGTCTCCCGGCCGCAGGCAGCGCAAGCCAGGATTCGGACTCACGGGCAGATCGCTAAGACATTCACCAGGGGCGGGGCATAACTGGGTGAGGGGAGGTGGCCAGGTACCTCCTCTTCCCTTCCACTTCCCAGCTCTCCCGCGCGGTCTGTCTCCACAGTGCAGTGCAGACTGCAGAGTCAGTAGTTAGAATGGGGAGCTAGTGATCCCTGCAGCGACTGTGCTTGTACAGATGCCCGGAGGCTTCCCCTGGTAGCCAGAATCACCTGGACTGTACATGGAGGTAACAAGTTTGGGGGCCCTACTACTAGGCCATTGCCTGCCTGTCCAGCTGAGATGAGACTACAAGTCCCAGCACACCTTGTCAACTGGATGTGCTGGGACTTGTAGTGCCATCACAACTAGAGAGGCCCTGAAAAAACGAAGTGCACACATTATATATATATATATATATATATATATAATGTGTGTGTGTGTGTGTATATATATATATATATATACACACACACAGTGTATGTACAGTATATATGTGTGTGCATATGTGTGTATGTACAGTATATATGTGTGTGCATATATATATATATATATATATATACACACACACACACACACACACACACACACACACACACACACACACACACACACACACACACACATTCTACAAAGTCTGTCATGCGTATCATTGAAATCTATAGCTTCCACTGGTGCCCTCAAACTCAATGCAAATCCCCCTTAGTCTCCGTCCTCACCTCCTCTGTAAGTTGCCCTCAGTCTCCCTGTCCTCTCCCTCCCTATAACTCCCCTTTAGTGTCCCTGCCCTCAGCCCCCCTTTAACACACACTCAATATTCCTGCCACTAATACTGCTGTCACTTACTCTGATTCTCATTGCCCTGTCACTCAGTCACATTCACCCTTCATATAACTCTCTCTGACCCTCAGTGTCTACACTCATCATTTACTGTATTTCTGCCAGGCAATGACAGACATAGAGGGGCAGAACGGAAACAAAGACAGACATAGAGGGGCAGAACGGAAACAAAGACGGACATAGAGGGGCAGAACGGAAACAAAGACGGACATAGAGGGGCAGAACGGAAACAAAGACAGACATAGAGGGGCAGAACGGAAACAAGGACGGACATAGAGGGGCAGAACGGAAACAAAGACGGACATAGAGGGGCAGAACGGAAACAAAGACGGACATAGAGGGGCAGAACGGAAACAAAGACGGACATAGAGGGGCAGAACGGAAACAAGACAGACATAGAGGGGCAGAACAGAAACAAAGACGGACATAGAGGGGCAGAACGGAAACAAAGACAGACATAGAGGGGCAGAACGGAAACAAAAACAGATATAGAGGGGCAGAACGGAAACAAAGACGGACATAGAGGGGCAGAACGGAAAGAAAGACGGATATAGAGGGGCAGAACGGAAACAAAGACCGATATAGAGGGGCAGAACGGAAAGAAAGACGGACATAGAGGGGCAGAACGGAAAGAAAGACGGATATAGAGGGGCAGAACGGAAACAAAGACGGACATAGAGGGGCAGAACGGAAACAAAGACGGACTTAGAGGGGCAGAACGGAAACAAAGACGGACATAGAGGGGCAGAATGGAAAGAAAGACGGATATAGAGGGGCAGAACGGAAACAAAGACGGACATAGAGGGGCAGAACGGAAACAAAGACAGACATAGAGGGGCAGAACGGAAACAAAAACAGATATAGAGGGGCAGAACAGAAACAAAGACGGACATAGAGGGGCAGAACTGAAAGAAAGACGGATATAGAGGGGCAGAACGGAAACAAAGACGGACATAGAGGGGCAGAACGGAAACAAAGACGGACATAGAGGGGCAGAACGGAAACAAAGACGGACATAGAGGGGCAGAACGGATACAAAGACGGGCATAGAGGGGCAGAACGGAAACAAAGACAGACATAGAGGGGCAGAACGGAAACAAAGACGGGCATAGAGGGGCAGGAAAGCAAGAGGGGAAAAAGACCAAGATGGGATTGAAGAGAGAGACAAAGTAGTGAAGTAGTGGGATTGGAGAAAAAGAAATAGTGGAGGCAGAAGAGAGATATGGAGAAGAGACAGAGCGGGAAGTGAAAGATGGAATGAGAAGGGAAAAGTGGGGAGGAGAAACGTGGGTTGAAGAAAGAGAGTTAAAAAAAAATTAAGAAGAAAGCCAGGCAACGCAGGACATTAAATCTAGTGTGTGTATATATACTGTATATGTGCAGTATGTTTTTAAATGTTAATTCTTGTTTGGATATTTTTTTTGCTGTAATGTGTGTTTACTAAGGGGTCTGTGTACTAAGCCTTAGAGTGAGATACAGTGGATGGAGATAAAGTACCAACCAATCAGCTCCTGTCATTTTACAGGTTGTGTTTGAAAAATGACAGGAGCTGATTGGTTGGTACTTTGGGCCTGATTCAGACCCACTCGCGAGCGGCTGTCCGCTCGCAAGTGGGTCGATGTTATGCACTGAGCATGCGCACGACGGAGGGAGCTCCGTCGTGCGCATGCGCCAGACGCGACGAGCGAAGGAAAGTCCTTCGCTCGTTGTGTCCGATCAAAGGGGGCGTGCTGTCAATGTTGATTGACAGCACGCCCCCTTTGGTGGGCGTGCCTCCCTGACGGGGGCGTTCCCACGGGAACGCCTCCCGTCAGAAGCCGGCCCACTGACATCACTAGTGATGTCAGTGGGAGTGATTTTGGCTCTGATAGAGCCAAAATCACTCCGGAGCTTGCGGTTGAAAACCTCAACCGCAGGCTCCGGCTCGCAATTTCGATGGTCGCGATGGTCTCGACCATCGCGGCCATCAAAAAGCACGCTCGTATAGCCTGTGGGTGGTGACCTACAGCTATACGAGCGTCCAGGAGGACGCTCCATGAAAATGGAGCCCGGCCCTCATTCAGAGCGTGCGCTCTGCTCAGAGCGTACGGCTCTGAATGAGGGCCTTTATCTTCATTCAATTTAACTCTCTCCAGGGCTTAGTACTGTGCATTGTGATCTGCAGTGACTTAGTCACTGATGCTGCAGTGTGCCGGTGCTGCCCGTGGCTGAGGGCATGGGGGAGACTGGGAGCTCCTCTCTCTATTCCGCTCTTCAGCGCCTGCAAGTTGAAGTGGCAGCAACCGGTAGTTCCGCTGTGTGAGTCTGACAGGTCAGGTCAAACTTTTGTAGGGCGGCATGGGCAATGCATGTGTTTTATTTTTGTTCCTGTGAGGGCTATTGCGTTTTTTACGTGTAACCTCTAGTCAGGGTTAACATCACCAGGGCCACTTGCTTGTGTTGCCCCCCAGGCTGAAAGTTGCCAGCCAGCCCCTGGACAGAAGCCAGCAAAATAATGGTTAAAATAATATAGAAAAGAATATGTGTAAAAGATTGAAAAGTGTGCAATAAAATAAAAAAAAGTGTTTTCTGTATGTCCTCATTATTATATTGTCACGTGAATGAGTATATCTCCTCCTTTTTTTTTTGTATTAGGTTATTAGTGAGAAAGAGAGAGGGATTCAACAGAATTTATTAGTGTGCTTAATATGTATCTCTTTGGGGAAATTTCCACCAGTAGATTCTAGATATATGGTATTCAAATATTGCCACTTGGTCCCTTATATAAGGTGATTTAATTCAATATTGTTACTTCCAATCTCTGTTGTCCCCCCCAAGAGATTACCAGATCAAGCTGATCTTATTTTCCTTGAATTATTGTTCAACCTTCTATTATATCATAGTATATACACTGCACATAGAGATTGTTACATGGTATTAATTAAAGGTGAGTATACAGTATACTCAGGGCCGTTTCTAGGGGCAGGCGACCCGTGCAATCGCACGGGGCGCTCCGCCTTCGACCCCTGCTGCAGAAACAGCCTGTGAACTGCCGGGCGCCCGATGAGATTCAGTTACCAGCGAGCGCCCGGCAGAGCAGAGCAGCCGGAGACGGAGGCTCCAGCTTCCAGCTCCTCCAGTGTGCACTATGGGAGGACGTCATGACGTCTTTCCCATAGTGCACTGGAGCAGCTGAGCAGAGCGGATACCGGAGCGCGGCTGAAGGTAAGTATTACTGTTTTTTTTTTGTGCAGGCAGCTTTTACTAGGGACAATACTTGGGGGGGGGCACGTCTGTTGGGGGAGGCACTACCACTGGGGGCACCCGGGCACTACTACTAGGGACATTACTCTGGTGGCACTTCTGCTGGGGGAGCCACCACTACTGGGGGCACCCGGGCACAGCTACTAGGGACATTACAAGGGGGGCACTTCTACTGGGGGAGACACCACTACTGGGGGAACCCGGGCACTACTACTAGGGACATGACAAGGGGGGCACTTCTACTGGGGGAGACACTACTACTGGGGGCACTTGGGCACTACTACTAGGGACATTATAAAAGTGGCACTTCCACTGGGGGAGACACCACTACTGGGGGCACCTGGGCACTACTACTGGGGACATTACTCGGGGGGCACTTCTACTGGGGGCATTGCTTAGGAGGCACCACTACTGGGGGCATTACTCAGGGCCCAGGGGCACTACTACTTGGGGCTTTACCACTTGGGGCACTACTACAAAGGCAGCTTTACTATTGAGGGCACTAATACAGGGGCATTAATACTGGGGAATTTATACAGGGGACACTACTACAGAGGGCATTACTATTGGGGGCAATACAACTGGGGACACTACTACTGGGGCACCACAACAGGGACCATTACTATTGGGGGCATTACTGATGGGGGCATGACTACAGGGGACATGACTACAGGGGCCACTACTAATGGGGGCATGGCATAGGGGGCACCACTCCGGGGAGCACTACTACTGGGTGCACTGCATAAAGGGCACCACTACTGTGGGCTCTGCATAAGTTGTACTACCACTGTGGGCAATGCATAAGGAGCATAAATACAGGAGGCACTGCATAAGGGACACAAATACAGGGGACACTGCATATGGGGACAACTACAGGGGGCACTGTATAATGGGCACTTTTGCCTGAGAGCCAGTGGGGGGGAAGCCTAAGACCTGTCAGGATGCAATGGCAAGGGAGGGGGCTGGAATGAAGTGTGTATTATGCGAATCTTGTTTTTTCAATGTGTTTTATGTGGTTCTGGATTTAATAATGTATTTGAGGTGGATGTGGTTTTATAACGTAGTTTATGTGCCTCTGGCTTTTCCAATATATTTTATGTGGAAGTGGTTTGTTGCAGTGTATTTTATGTGGATCTGGCTTATTACAGTGTATTTTATGTGGATCTGGCTTGTATTTTCAATGTGCTGGGTTCGCTCTCAACGCGACTAAAAACGGGTGTGATGCAAATGTCACACCAAAGGCATGCACACAGAAATGTGGCGTGGGCTTGTGACAGCTAGGCCACACCCCATTTTTTGAGCGCGCGCCTCAGGCGTTCGCATGCTGTCTGTCTTTGATTTAGCTACAAATATCTTTCAGCGCTTTGCCTCTGACAGGTTAGCCATCCCTGTACTCAGTAGTCACAGTGGCTGACATTCTGTGGTCTCCCTTACTGTGATACCACACCCCCTCACGATGAGGCCACGCCCACTCCACAATATTACTGCTTCTTGGGGGGGGCGCATTTTGACTGCTTGCACTGGGAGCCTCAGACCCTAGAAACTGCCCTGAGTATACTCATGGTTACATGGTATTAATTAAAGGTGAGTATACAGTTTCTTAATCCACCCGTATAATGTCGGTTATTACCAAAAGTCACATTATCATCTAATATAACCAAGTGGCAATATTTGAATACCATATATCTAGAATCTACTGATGGAATTTTCCCCAAAGAGATACATATTAAGTACACTAATAAATGCTATTGATTCCCTCACTCTTTCTCACTAATAACCTAATATAAAAGAGGAGATATACTCATTCACGGGACAATAAGAAAAGCGCTTTTTTTAAATTTTATTGCACACTTTTCAATCTTTTACACATATTCTTTTCTATGTTATTTTAACCATTATTTTGCTGGCTTCTGTCCCAGATAGGGACATTTTAATGTATACTCAATAAAGATTTAATATTTTCAGTCATTGTGAAAATTATTGTGCACCAAATAAAAGACAAAACCTCTTTCTTTCCCCTTCTGTGGCTTTCGGAATCAACAGTACCTGTCGTCATTTGGTAGCACTCCCAACCTGGATATAATTCCAGAGACAAGAATTATGGGGTTTCTCATATAATATAGAACGGATGTGTGCAGGTGCACCTATTACGGCAGGAAAAAAATGTTAATTGACTCTTTAAAAGGGAAATGTGCTCTGCCCATGCTTTGTAGAGAGATGGATTCATCTTGAGACGAGTCTGCATGAGCACATGGGTGTAAAGGTGCTTTTCCTGTCTATGCATGAGCCAGCAGGGTAAATACCACGTGCTATGGGGCATTTTACATTACTAAACAAGTGCAGGTGGCTTTCATCTAAAACCAATGCACATTTGGGCCTGACGCGCACATAATACTAATACTCACGTAACTGAGCGATTATTTTCACGCATGCGTGAAAAGTTCTGGAAAACCCACCGGCGCATGCGTTACACAGAGTGTACGCACAAATAGTTTTCACGCTAGGGCGGGCAGGTGCCTGTCAGAAAGGGGCACTTCAGCACGCGGGCAAAAGTGCACGCACCAGACAGAAGGGGCGTGGTCACTCAGAAAAGGGTTGTGCCCTTGAGACACGCCCCCTTCTCAGCACTGTAGGGCCATAAGGGCAGGACGCATTTCAGAGCTTACAAATCAGGCAGGGTGCTGGGGGCCCCACTAAAACATCCTAGCGGGAACACTACACAAAGATGCTGTTACAATCGGGTTAGACATTATTAGAAATACAGTTGCAAAATGCTGGTAGTTCCTGGGTGATGACTGGGAGTACTACTAGTGCACCAAAAAATGGTCCGTTCAGTGGGAGTGTCGTGGGCGTGTCAGTGCAAGTCGCTGCGTTTCCAGATGCACCGCCGCAGGCATAGGACATGCACCGGCCATAGGTCTGGTGCAGGACTTGATGGTGCGACTGATGGTGGCGTTTATGGATGCACAAAGAATTACAGCGTGCAGAGAAACTAAATTTGGGTGTCTCAGTCCTTGCAATCGGCCACACGGATGTACACAAGGGATTGTAGCGGCATTTGCTTAAGCTCATCGATGGGCGACCACCTATAGAAAGTGCTGCGTGTGCTTCTGTACATGCTATAGAACATATGCCATTAGTAAAGTTGCGGGTACTGGCGGAATGGTCACCGCAACCTTACTACATCCCGGCCTATGGGGCATAATTATCACAATCATAAATATTTATTGCCAAAATTCACATTATGAATAAGAGCCGGTCCTGGTGAAGAGCTGGAGGCAGTGTGATAGTGTAACGCTATGACGCTGCTTCCTGGTTTGGTTCCCCGGCAGCCAAGGCAAGTTAGTATCCCATAGGCTACTATAGGGTAACGGCATGTGGAGATGTCGTTATCCTATCGGGCCAAGCTCCGGCAACACAGTGGCTGCTGTCAGATGTGGAGTGACCCTCCATGGTTCATTCATGGGGGTACTTAATATTTGCGGATATCCTGTGAAAAAAGGCGATTTTTGGGAATATCCCCAAAATCATACTTACTCTCACGGAAAGTGCGGAAGACTCAAGATTTTTCGGGTAGTCCCCCAGAGCCCATGACCGTAGGGAGGGGGTCCCTGGATTGGTCATCTTTATTGGTATGCAGTCGAGAAGCCGCCGGACCTAATCCCGACATCTGGCTTCCCGACTGTCACATCCCGGCAAGGGTCTAAGGACAGGCGTCGATATGCCGATGCCTGTCATTAGACATACGCCGGTAGCTCGACGCCCGGCATCCCGATCAGAGGCACGCCGAGCGCGGATAGCCGCCGGGGGGGGTGGGTTAGGTCTAGGGTTCCCAGGGGGGACTTAGGGTCAGGCACCCCCCCAGGAGGTTAGGTTTAGGCTAGGGGAAGGGGGTGTTAGCGTTAGGCACCCCCGGAGGGGCTTAGGGTTAGGCAGCCCTCCGGGAGGTTAGGGTTAGGCTAGGGGGAGGGAGGGTTTGGGTTAGGCACCCCCCGGGGGACTTAGGTTTAGGCGGTGGGGAAGGGGAGGTTATGTTTAGGCAGCTAGAGGGGGGATTAGGGTTAGGTGCTGGGGGGGAAGGTTAGGGTTAGGCACCCCTAAGGGAGGGTTAGGGTTAGGGGGTAGAAATAGATTAGTCAATACTTACCTTAGGACTATTGGGATTCCTCCTCTGCCGGGATGCCGCTGTCGGGATTCCAACCGCCGGGTATGGGTCCAGCGGTAAATCATACTGATTCCTCTTTATCTTCTCTCCTGGAGAAGTCCAGAGAGGAGAATTGAAAAGTCAGTAAGTATGTACTAAATAATCTGTGACATAAATGCCAGTAGAAAAACAAATATAACAGAAGCAACTATCTATATACAGAGCCTATTCCACAGTGTTCTGCAGACGTCAGATAAAAATTCAACTCCTCTGGTGTAATTTTCTGTCTGTGCTGTTCCCTGTCAGTGGATGGCTTTGATGTGCCATGTGTTCCTGTATTTAAAGCTAACTTCATTTGAAGCAATTAGAAGAGAGTAATGAGTGTAACTGAATAGCGTTACAAAACAAGACAAGCAGAGCATCATTGTGCTGCGCACATACTGTAAGCATGAATGATCGGCCGCCGCGTTACCATTCCTACTTCTGCCTTAAAGTTCTAAACCCCCAATGTCATGCAGAGGAGAGTGGCTGGGCAGTGAATGCCCTCACTTTGGAATGGCGCGCACTGTAACATGCCTGGATAAATGAAATCAGGCATTGTAAACGTAATAAATTCATATTGTATGAGATTTTCTGATTGTGTGCAGTCAATGTATAGAACTAATAGCATATTTAATATGCATTTCCATTTCGGCATCTATAAGGAGGTGCTGTAAGCAGTCATTACATTAATTTTCAAGGTTATTGTACCTGTTAGTGTAAATTACAGTTAACCTCATATTATGATGACTTTGCGCTCTATTTATTAACATTATTTTTACTAAAATAAAGTTAAAAAGGGTGTTTTCACACCCTTTTCACATTGTTTTAGTATTACCTAAAGTTACTACAGGGCAATTGGAGTAGAATTCGTAAAATTCTACTCCAAGCCCTAATTGTCACTTATTTTTAGTAATCAGATTGCATTTCCTATAATTGTAATGGGAAATGCAATCTGTGTGCAAGTTACTAAGGGCTCTATTTACTACAATCCGCATTGGGAATGCAGATTGTAGTGTGTTGCGAATTCAGGCAATGTCACAGGGATTTACTAAAAATCCCTTGCAGGGACAGAGCTTGCGATAAAGCTTTGTCCCTGCGAATCCCCTTCACACACTTATCACTGTATTTTTGCAAAAAATACAGTGACAAGTGCCCGCGCATGCGCCGACCGGCCGCCGCTAAGCTTCGCCCCATCACTAAACCCCGCCCCCTGCGATTGCGACCCCTCCTCACTTAATTGCACTTACCTGCAGTGATCTGGGCTCCGGTGATGTCCTCCATGACTCCGGTCAGCTGACATGCCATCCTGCACTGATGACCGGGTCCCAGTGCAGGATGGGAGACCAGCTGACCAGAGGGAGGACATCACCGGAGCCCCGAACTCCCGTCCCTGGACTCAGGTAAGTTATTTTTTTTTTTATAATTTATTTTTTTTAGCAGAGATCAGCTTGTGGTCTGGTTAGACCACACAGCTGATCACTGGGGCCGGCTCCAGGCTCTGCTATGCATTAGAGTCCGGTAACTGGGGTAGACCCTGGATAACGCCACCTCCAGGTGGCGTTATTATCACAGGGTATCCCCCGGTATTTTCATAATTTATTTTTAGCAACTACCAGGCAAATCGCATTTCCCATTACAATGATGGGAAATGTGATCTGATTACTAAAAATAAGTGTTAATTAGGTGTTGGAGTAGAATTTTACGAATTCTACTCCAATTGCCCTTTAGTAACTTTTGGTGAAAATACTTTCATTTTTGGGGCAAAAAAGTAAAAAGTGGGGGGACAAGCATAAAACCTAGCGAAATAGATTTCTTGGGGGTCTGCAAGGTGTTTTTGGGATTGCAGGTGCATGCAGCAGGTACGTTTTTGAAATTTTTTAAAAGTTCACTTTAGAAACATTGAAATATTCTAGCACCCATTCTAGTACCACAAATTTGACTGGACTACTTATTCTCACCAAAAATACTGCTTTATGCCATTATTCACCACTTATGCAAAGACGCTAATAAGCAATTTAAACTACTTAAGTACCCCAAACACTTTTATTAGGGCTATTAGAACACATCTACTGTACATTAATTCCTTATGTTAGTGCAGATTTTTTTGGGGTACAGACTGATTTCCCCACTTCTGACATGATTTTCCGCCTGTTCCGCATTCGCCGCTTTACATTTTCGCGTGTTTAGGAATCGAATAGCGCGAAAAGTGGGGAAAAGTTTTCGCCTCTGAAACAGGCGAAGGAGGCGTAAAGTCGGACAGGTGAAACTTCTCAGGCTTTTCGCCTCTGATTGAATACGGGCCTTAGTCGCAAAGTCTATGCTGCACCAAACGGGGCAATTTGGTGAGTTAGGTTTATGTGAACGCATCTGTACCAGCTAGGAAAATCTTTTACTAATAGGCCCCTTCTCCCTTGCCTACTGTTGGTCTCCTGCGCCCTCTCACAAACCCAACCGTGGCAGAGGTCTGTGTGAGAAGGATGACTCATCACAAGCTGCAATGAAGACTTTTAAAGTTGGTTATACGAATTGTTTTGCTGGGTCTGTATTACTGATCCTTCGGATCCCCAGGAAAAACTTCTTCAGCTCAGCAGACTCTGGCTTACGGGAGGGGACGCGTTAGTAAAATATTTTCCTAGGTACTAGTGCAGCATTAATATGGATGTAAAAATGTGTTAACATTGAGGTACGTTAATTTCTTTGTAGTGCGCCCTGCAGTGGATAGTGGGGGTCATTCAGACCCACTTGCGAGCGGCAGTATGCTCGCAAGTGGGTCGATGTTCCCCACTGCGCATGCGCACGATGGAGGGAGCTCCGTCGTTCGCATGCGCGAGACCCGGAGAGCGACGGGCTTTCCATCGCTCCGGGTCTCGCACCAAGGGGGGCGTGCTGTCGATGTTGATTGATAGCACGCCCCCTTTGGTGGGCGTGCCAGGGGCGTGACGGCCAGACGGAGGCGTTCCCATGGGAACGCCTACCGTCTGAAGCCGGCCCCACTGACATCACTTGTGATGTCAGTGGGAGTGATTTTGGCTCTGATAGAGCCAAAATCACTCCAGGGCTTGTGGCAGGGAGACCCTACCGCAGGGTCTCCGTCCCAAGTCTGATGGTCGCGATGGTCAAGACAATCGCGACCATCTTTTTGGCCGCTCGCATATGCTGTGGGTGGTCACCCACAGCTATACGAGCGGCCAGGAGGCCGCTCCATTTTCATGGAGGAGGGCCCTGATTCAGAGCGAGCGCTCTGGTCAGAGCGTCCGGCTCTGAATCAGGCCCAGTGTCTGTAATTCTGTCCTGTAGGTTACTGCCATGTATAGCAATCAGTGCAATTAGTGCTACACATTGAGCTTTCAATTCTGTCACTATCTTACTCCCATATGGGCATACCCTGTACATGATTGGTATGAATCTCTCAGTTACTTATTATTTTCCTCATTTGCAGGAATATCCTATCCTGCTATTATACTTAGCAGCCTTTACTTGGGGGGAAAAGATCAGTCTGATAACAGGTGCACACTACCGTCCAACTCTGCATATAGCTGACACACCCTCACTGATCTCTATCTATGGGCCTGATTCAGCGTGCATTGCTGAACGCAGAATCCCGATTATCAGAAATCTATGCGTGTGATCGTCGCATGCTGGCCCCCATATGTCTCTGCCGGAGTGTCAGGCAGAGGCGTGTATAGGATGGTACGGGGACGGAGACGGCCTGCGTTCCCGGGACATGGAGGCTTGCTGCCGCGTTTTCAAGTAGACCATGAATTCAGATTCCTGGCCTCGCATGCCGGCCAGCCTGTGTAAGCTGAGGCTTATTCAGCTGGCCTGCGTCGTCCAGCATCTTGGCCGATGGTCGTGATGGTGATCCCATGCTGCAACCTCGATCGCAGCACTGGGATCGCAGTTGCAGCAGGAGGCAGAGCCGTAACTAGGGGTGTGCGACCGGTGCAGTCGCACAGTATGGCTGCACTGCAGTAGTGCCGTCTGTAGCATCCACTGGACGCTACAGGCAGGCAACCTGCCATAATTACAGCTGCTCGGAGTGTCTTGATAAGGCTCCGGGTATCACTACAGTTCCGGGGGCCGGCGAGCCATGTCCCCCTATGCGCGATGTCATGGGCAAAGGGGGCGGGCCAGGCGCAGAGCGCTTAAGATCCTTGTTACGGCCTTGGCAGGAGGTGTTAGACACCTCCTGTTGCATTTGCATTTTAGCAAGGACGGAATCCCAAAGCTGCATGTGTATCACTTTGCAATTCTGTCCTCTGCTGAATCACCCCATGAGTACGCCCCATTACAGCCAGGTACGTCCCTTCAGTTGCATGTGAAGATGCGACTGGACCCTGAAGTACACCTCCAGCCTTTATTTGTTTGCATTGCCCTCGCCTATAACCCCATTCCATTGATCCTGAAGAGGACCCCACTGTTTGCTAACATGTAGGTAACTACCGTGGGTGTAGGGTGCGGCTGCTATGGTGCCCAAGCTGCCTCTGTGGCCCGCGGCTCCACCTGCATCCAGTTGCGCATACAAGGTGGGCCGGTCCAGTAAAGCCTGCCGAGGGAGGCTCAGGTATCAGCGATGTTGATTTGGTGCCAGCCTGCTGATTACAGCTGGCACACTGGCAGGCAGGCATGAATGAAGACACAGCTCCGTCGTTCGCGAGGCAATCAAAACCTGCGGACCGGCAGCCAATCAGCAGTGGCGGCTCCTGAGGGGCTGCCGGTTGGGGAGCTCCGATTGTAAATACAGTCTATGGGTGCAGGTTGTGCAGTGTGGCCCCTCTGGACCCAAGGGCCCCTTCACTCATTATAGATACGCCGATGAATTCAGTTGCAAAACAAACTTTGTTGCTGGGTTATGTAACTTTTCATTGGTGAAGAGTGACTTTATCGTAGGTTATAATAACTGAGATGTGTTTCTACAAATAAAAAGGATTTTTTTGTATCAAAGTTCCCGTTTTATGACAGGAGAACAGATGTTGGCATATTACTTTTCTTTTTACTTACCATCTGTATGTATTTTTTTTTTTTCCCATTTAATAATAAAATAAAACTGAATACGGAAAAGAAGAAAACCAACACAGAGGTTATTAACAACGTTCTGCAATATAATCTATAACTATAAACGTTATGATTGCATAGAAAATAAGTCAATTCTTTTTTTATTCTGAAAATGACAGTTAATTAATAGTAAGGAAAACTAATAAAGCAAATAAAATGGAAAGTGGAGGAATCTGACGCTGCTGTGCTGAAGTTTAGATTAAATGTAGATTGTGAAATGTTGAAATGAACAATGGGCCTGATTCAGACCCACTCGCGAGCGGCTGTCCGCTCGCAAGTGGGTCGATGGTCTGCACTGAGCATGCGCACGACGGAGGGAGCTCCGTCGTGCGCATGCGCCAGACACGACGAGCGAAGGACTTTCCTTCGCTCGTTGTGTCCGATCAAAGGGGGCGTGCTGTCAATGTTGATTGACAGCACGCCCCCTTTGGTGGGCATGCCGGGGGCGTGCCTCCCTGACGGGGGCGTTCCCACGGGAACGCCTCCCGTCAGAAGCCGGCCCACTGACATCACTAGTGATGTCAGTGGGAGTGATTTTGGCTCTGATAGAGCCAAAATCACCCCGGAGCTTGCGGTTGAAAACCTCAACCGCAGGCTCCGGCTCGCAATTTCGATGGTCGCGATGGTCACGACCATCGCGGCCATCAAAATGCACGCTCGTATAGCCTGTGGGTGGTGACCCACAGCTATACGAGCGTCCAGGAGGACGCTCCATGAAAATGGAGCCCGGCCCTCATTCAGAGCGTGCGCTCTGCTCAGAGCGTACGGCTCTGAATGAGGGCCAATGTATTCTAGAGGTAATTTAAATGTTAAAACAACAATTTATAGGGTATATAATCGGGAAACCGGCTGCCTTAATACCGACAGCCGGCTTCCCGACTGTCATATCCCGGTGAGGGTGAAATGCCGGGCGTCTAGATGTAGACGCATGACATTTCCCCGACGCCGGGAGACCGGCGCCCGGCATCCCTATTGAAGGGACTTAGGGTTAGGCACCCCCCCGGGAGGGTTAGTGTTAGGCTAGGGGGAGGGAGGGTTAGGGTTAGGCACCCCCGGCGGGGACTTAGGGTTAGGCACCCCCCCGGGGGCTTAGGTTTAGGCAGCGGGGAAGGGGGGGTGGTTAGGGTTAGGCACTTAGAGGGGGGATCAGGGTTAGGCACTTGGGGGGAGGTTAGGGTTAGGCACCCCTAAGGAGGGTTAGGGGGCCGGTGGTATTTCATACCGATTCCATTTATAGAGATCATTGAACATTGTAGCAACATGGTTGGTGTTATGGCTAGCATTACTGCCTCACGGGTCTTTGGTCCAATTCTCACCAAGGTCTCAGCTGTGTGGAGTTTGTACATTCTTCCTGTGCTTGCGTGGGTTACTCAGTGTATTCTAGTTTCCTCCCACAATCCAAAAATATACTGGTAGTTTAATTGGCTCCTGACAAATAACAGCCCTAGTGTGTGTGTGTGCCCATGTGGTAGGGAATAGGGCTGGGCGTGGTCCAATGTTCTCTGTAAAGCACTGCGGAATATGGGTGCACTATATATAAATAACTGTTAATAAAGAAAAAAATATTAAGAGGTCTCATTGTCCAAGTGAAGAGGAATTTGTATAGGGAAAATCAGATGAGATGGATATGGATGGATTGGGACGTCGCAGGTTCTCCACGTTTCGCATCACTCTGGGCATAGGACAACAAAGAGAACCTGGCAGGGGCGTTCACAGAGGAGTTCGTGGCATAGGAGCCACCAGCATAGGCATAGAGGCAGTGGGGGGGTATGTATTCACAAGGGCTGGTATGTCAACGTTTTTGCCCTTGCCTCCAAAGCGCGCAAGAAAAGAAAAAGGGTGGTGTTGAGGAAGACGGTCACATTCTTTTGTGTTGGTTGAATGGCTTTTATGTTTTTGCGGCCTGTTACTTGGAGACAAGACCTGTAAAGGCTATGAATGCGGTGCATTAGTTGCACGTCATGACACCATTCCTGAATCACAGCCAGAGTCTACTGTCATTCCTTTGATGCAGCAATGCATATTGTGAGGTCTGCTGGGCCTGGGGCATTTTTGTGTAAGGCCGATGTGGAGTCCGCTTTTCGCCTTTACATTGGGACTCTTTCTGGTTTATGGATTTTAGGCTAGAGGACAGTTCTTTCTACATGGATAAGTGCCTTCCCATGGGTTTGTTCCTTGTTGTGAGCAATTATTGTTTAACTTTCAATTCTTTTGCCTTGGTGAATTTGCGTGAGGACAGGGAAGTCTGAGGTGGCTCACTAACTTCATGACTTCCTCTGTGTAAGACCGGCTGGTTCTTCCCTGTACGCTGAGATTTTATTTTCTCTTCAGGCTTTGTTTCAGAATTTGGGGTTCCTGTTGCAGCAGATAAGTACGAGGCCCCTTGTGCTTGCTTGTCATGTCTCTGCATTGAGATTGAAACAATATTGTGATGTTGTAGGCTCCCCTCTGAGGGGGTTGCTAAAGCTGCAGGATGCTATTGTTGTGGCCTTGGTTTATCTTAGTTGTTTTTTTGTTTTTTTTGTTTGCCGTGTGATTTCCATGGGCAGGGTTTTTTGTTGCAAATTCGAGCCTGTGACTGCGGGTGTTCATAAGGCGCACCACTTTATTAGGCTGTTTGCTGAGATTCTATGGGACCTCTGGATTTGGGACATCCTTTTTATTCAATGGTGTGAGATTTTGGTTTGCGCCTATGGTGTCCAGTGCTCAACTTCAACTTTTCACTTCAACGGAAACCCTAGTTTTGACGGAAGTGGCCAGTTCAGAGATATTTCCTTTAATCATAGTCTTACTCAGAGGGGACCTTAAATCCTGCCACCAATGAAGTTCAATTTCAAGAATGGAGGCTTGTTTTGAGAGTAGTAAAATATGGTAAAGCACAATGATATCAATCCTCTTTTTGACAGCATATTGATTTTAGATGGTGTATTACCTTTGGTCAATCTTGCTGCAAGCTACTGTCCTCTGTTATCGGTTATTTTAGCAAGTTCGCTCAGGATATCTTCCAGTGCCTAAAACTGCACTGATCCGAAGGCACAAGCTGATATGTACCAGTAGGGGGCAGGCAGAGCTCCAAAGGAAGAGCAGTGAGTCGGAGGATCAACTGTCACGCTGCACCTGCACTGACAGTTACTAATTTCCTCCAAGCACATTTTCATATGCCATGCTCTCCAATGTTGGTCTGCAATGTAAAACATGAAGGCTGTAGATGTACTTCAAGGTCCATTCTTCAATCCGGGCAATGCCGAGTATCCCAACTAGTATGTAATATACTTTTTCTAGCTACCTACCACTGAGACAATTACTCAAAATGTTTACAACCTTTCAGTAATTTAGTGGATGCAGGGTCAATCCCCAGGACTGCTTATTCCCCAGATAGGGGAAGATAGCTAAGTAATGGCAAAATGAATAACATCTCTCTATAATAACAAGAAGAGAGGACTGATAGTAAATAAGAGAAGGTCTTCAAAAGTTGTTCTATAGTGACAAGTGGGAAGGTCTCCAGCCAGGGAGACAGTTTTTCTTTTAATTTTAAATTTTCGTATAATCCATAGGAATGTATAATAGTTCATTAAGAAATCGGTTATAAATTATTAATGTACTGGTATCTTACATCTGCAGAGGTGATGAATATATATCCGTAGTAATACACCCAAAATTCGCTGCCTTTTTTTTCCCTTGCAACTAGATGCCGCTTTGATAAAACTTGTGATGTATGCCCTTTTTGATGGAGATAATTAGAGATTCTTGGTGGATCCATACTTTGAAATCTCTCTTAGTTGTATGTTTTACATCCGTACATATGGACCAGTTTTATTCAGCACAGCTGGCGTAGTGGTTAGCATTACTGCCTCACAACACTGAGGTCAAGAGTTCAATTCCTTGTCATGGCCTATGAGTATGGAGTTAGTTTGTATGTTTTCACCATGTTGCTCCAGTTTTCTCCCACTATTCAAAAACATAGTAGGTTCATTGGATTCTGACTATGTGTTTGTGCTTGTATGTTAGGGACTTTAGACTGTAAAGTTTGATGGGCATGGAGTTATATGAATGACATATATTCTTTGTACTGTGCTGTATAAATTAAATAAAATACTTCAGTTACTATCATGCATCTGACATATATTCCATCAATAGACCTCTCCTACGGCATGCGTAGATCTAGAGTGAACCAAGTTGAGCACATTTGGCTCAAAGGAAAAGGGAGATCTACAGACCATTCTATCCTGATTCTACAGAGTTTAAGCATACGAGCAGGGCCCTCTGACCTCTTTATCAGTCTGTTATTACCCAGTCTTGTTTTATTACTGTTTTGTTTCTAATTGTATACCGCAACGGAAAATGCTGGCGCCATTTAAGTAAATGCTAATACTAAGGACAGTAATAAAAATACTCAAACTCGTCTCTAGGAGAAGTCCGGAGAGGAGATGCAGCCGATCACTTTGGGGGCGGACCGGGGTCTTATCGTCATTTTAGCTCCACCCCCCTCCCTACAGAACGTCGATTCCCGGTATTACCTGCCCACCCGGCCCACTTCACTCAGAAGTGGGCAGGATGCGGGAGATTCACCCACTTTTCCAGGGGTGTGGTGGACTACTTGAAAAATCAGGAGTCTCCCGCATCTTCTGGGATAGTAGGTAAATATGATTGAAATCTCAATACTCATATCCTGCTTCCTGGGTGTTGACTGGAGCTATGGGGGTTGAGCAGAAGCCTTGGATCCCACGTCACTGGCAGAGACATTTACAGCAGTCTTTTGTGTGTGACTGCATATGTCCATGAGCCCCAGTCTCCAACCCCTCTGCATGCTATCATTGCCCAGAATTCAGGAAACCCTCCTAATGTCTCCTCTTGGCATTGTGAAATACACCCCATCTTAGACGGTATCTGTGGCACCAGATGCATGCACATCTGTCAATGCTTGTCTTCAATATTCTCATCGTCGCTGTCCAGTACTTGCAATGTCATCACGGAAGGCCCTGCTGAAGCTGGAAAATATTGCTTGCCAGGTCAGATGCTTCCCGCAATGAAGGCCTGACCTGCTTGTTCACAGTCACATCTGACTGATCGCCAAAGTGGTTCCTAATCAGTTTCCTCAGTCCCAGTGGCGTCACAAGGGGGGTGCGGGCCGCACACGGGTGTCACCCGCCGAAGGGTGACACCAGGGTGCAGACTGACACTCCCCCACAGTGACAGGAGCCGGGTGCTGCACTGTAGTATTAAAGGCAGCACCCGGCTCCTGACACTGTGAGGGAGCCGGCACGCATCCCCTGCACCCCCCAGTAAAGAGCAAGACCACGGGGGATCGGGCCGCGAGACCATGTCCCCATCCCGTGAGGCCACACCCCCGGCCAGCGAGGTCACGCCCCTTTTTGGGATGCGTGTGGCTTTGCCGCGCTTACAGCGTCCCTCTCCGCACTGGATGACACCGCGGGGAGGGACGCCACTGCTCAGTCTATACTATTATTTATTAAAAAAAAATAATATATATATATATATATAATTATATATGTAAAAAAATTTTCTTAAATGATTCTTAAACTGACCTAAAAAAGCCATTTCTCTAGATATAAACAAATTAAGCTCAAAATCCTACATTTAAACTTTTAAGCAGAGGGAAAGAATGAGAGAGTGAGAGAGGGCGAGAGAGAGAGAGAGAGAGAGAGAGAGAGAGAGAGTAAAGGGAAAGATGGAAAGAGACAGAGTAAAGGGAGAGATGGAAAGAGAGAGAGTAACCCCCCCCCCCCGACTTACCTGTCAGCGCAGCAGCCTCCGGCTCCGTCCTGCTGGTCTGTCATGTGGTTTCCCAGCAGACCACATGACAGATTAGAAAAAAAAAAAACATGTCCGACCAGCCTCCGGAGCCTGAGGACGGAGCAGAGCGCCGGAGGGACTCGTCGGGGGACCTGCACATGCGGATACAGGTAAGTCGATTCTGCTATTCGCCACCTCACAGTGGCGAATAGTAACTGCATCAAATTCCGAAAATTCTTAATTTTTGGAATTTGATGAATACCACAATTTCCACATCCCCATACTAATGTATGGGGAGTGTGGAAATTAACGCAGGGGAACTTAGCAAGGAGATATCTGTGTTAAGTCTGTTCATGAATACCAAAATAACGTTATTTAAGGAAAATGTCCTTAAAAACGTTATTTTAGTGTTGATCAATAGGCCCCACAGACATGGATAGAGGCTGCATCCTCCTCAGAATTATGCCCGAAGACAGAATAAAATCTATTAGACTGCTCTGCACTGAGCCACAAGATCACTGAGGTTGTCTGAAACCACTGTGATGCTACCCAACAGCTTTCTGTAGGTAGAGACTCTGGTAAGATCACAACTTCTCTGAAACCACGGTGATGTCACTCAACAGCTTTCCCTCTGAATGTAGAAACTCTGGTAAGATAACAACTGCCCTGAAACCATGGTGATGTCACCCAACAGCTTTCCCTCTGAAGGTTGAAACTGGTAAGATAACAACTGCCCTGAAACTGCCATGATGTCACCCAACAGCTTTCCCTCTGTAGGTAGAGACTCTGGTAAGATAACAACTGCCCTGAAACCATGGTGATGTCACCCAAAAGCTTTCCCTCTGAAGGTTGAAACTGGTAAGATAACAACTTCCCTGAAACCGCGGTGATGTCACCCAACAGCTTTCCCTCTGAATGTAGAAACTCTGGTAAGATCACAACTGCCCTGAAACCATTGTGATGTCACCCAACAGCTTTCCCTCTGTAGGTAGAGACTCTGGTAAGATCACAACTGCCCTTTAACATCGCATATAATCCCATATAAAGCTACGATGCGCTATACGGCTGCCTCACTTAAACACTAAAGGCCAGAAAAGTATAGCCTGGTTATCAGAAGTGGTTTGCTTGCTCAATACCCATATACATTTGGAAAATTCACTGTACGATAACATTACAGCCAACCGTTACTAATGACAGGCTTAGTCTTTTAACGTTGTACGGCTTGCTACAGATTGCATTTCACTCTGTCCCTCTCCTCACACAGAGAGCGGTCTTCTACCCAGTAAACAGCTGCGTGGTATTACACTGATGCATGCCACATATAACTGAGCTGCCAAATGTTTGTGGGATGAACTCAGTTCCAAGACATGACGGAGATGTAGGATGGCTGCTGCAGGATTTCTGAATCAGGACTTTAACCTTTTGCAAGGACGGAATATGCACATTGATAAAACGCAGCTCTCAACTGCAAGCAGGCTAGTTACCGTATCTCTCTCAATGGCGAGAAGATTCTTAATTGTTTCACTATTATATTAAAGGTCTCCCCTCTGCCCCCCCACTCCTACTCTCACCCCGGCAGCCACTCCCTCCTCTCTTTCCCTCGCGGTGGGAGCCATTACCGCATGTCAGTCTCGGTACATGGTTGTCCTCTAATGAAAACAATATTATTGCGTGAAATAGCAATAATAAAGGGCTTCCAGACTTGGACTAGACAGGAGGTGATATTTATTTATTAACAGTTATATATATATATATAGCGCACACATATTATGCAGCACCTAAGGTGGGATGCATGGCGCATCACAGTTTGCATGCGATGATTGGCGGGTTTGCATGTGACGCGTCCTGCCACTCATCACATGCATTCCGGTGTTTGGTGCATATGCGGTGAGCGGCCACACCTCAGAAAACATTATTTTTGGAGGTTTGACCACAAAAACCGCAATGATGCATCCCGCCCTTAGAGAGAATACTGTATTTTAGTAATTCACCTCAGTTCCTGCCCCAGTGCAGCTTACAATCTATATTATTTTCAAATAAACTACCAGTTTTTTTCCGGAGTATTGGAGGACACCAGCGCACCCTGCTGTGCAGTCTGCATGTACTGTATATTATGTATAGTACTGGAAAAATGAACAATTCCTGGTTTTGCAGTTAAATATTGCGGTTTTGAATTGCAGTCAATAGCGCAGAGAATAACCAGCTTGGAAAAGCCATCGCTTTGTATATCTAGCCCTAGACCATGATTTATCTTTACTCTGAGATCTGAAAATGGACACAATCACCAAAAAAAGGAATATATCCAACTGGATAAAACGTGTTCCATGGTGCATTCATTTGGTGCTCGTAAATAAATACTTAGGTGCTCAACAGCATTCTGGTATCGGGAACTGCCCCTGGCAAATCACTCATGTCTATTGGTGGTTTTTCTGGGAATGGTAATGGTTTTGAAAAAGTAGTAGTGTTATGTCTCAAGTCCTATTAGCTATCACTTTAATATCACCCCTTTAATTTATTTTCATTATCTTACATTTGTTTAAATGTTTTATTACATTGGTAAATTGTATTGGCTCTTTTATTTATTCAGATTTATTTATATAGCATTAGCATATTCCGTTGCTTTTTACAATTGTGAATTAAAAGTAATAAAATTGGACGGGGTATTAACAGACAGACAGACAGACAGACAGACAGAGAGGTAAGGGGGGCCTGCTTGCATGCTTATACTCTATAGCAGGGGTGGGGAACCTTTTTTCTACCAAGGGCCATTTGGATATTTATAACATAATTTGCGGGCCATACAAAATTATAAACTTAAAAATTAGCCCGCTATATTTGGTCAAAAATGTAAATAACTCATCCACTAATGTGATGGCTGGAACTGGAATCACACAGTACACAGACAGGTGGGCCGCCATCATGCTTACTTCTTTGTGGGAAGGACTTTAGCACTGGTATTTGCTGAGCGATGCTGCTGGTGTCGCACTTTTTGTGCTTCATGGGATGTCTTCCCCCCCCACAGCCTCTAACAGTTGGTATTCCCCAAGGTTCTGTTCTTGGACCTCTCCTAGGAGTACATTTACTAAAGTGAGAGTTTTTCGTAGTGAGTTTTAGAAGAGATGTTGCCCATAGCAACCAATCAGATTCTACTTAACATTTAACTAGCACCTTCTAGAAGATAATAGCTAGAATCTGATTGGTTGCTATGTGCAACATCTCTTCTAAAACTCACTTCTAAAAACTCTCACTTTAGTAAATTTACCCCTTATTCTCCCTCTATACGTCCTCTTTAGGTGAACTCATCAGCTCTTTTGACCTCCATTATCATCTCTATGCTGCTGATACTCAGATCTACCTTTCCTCCCCTCTGTACAGACTCGTATCTCCAACTGTCTTTAAGCTATCTCTTCCTGGATGTCCTAGCGCTTTCTTAAACTCAATATGTCTTAGACTGAGCTGATCGTCTTCCCACCCTCCCACATGACCTCACTTCCCACTATTTATTTATCAATTGGAGGCATAACTATCTCATCTAACCCCAAAGTGCACTGTCTTGGTGTTATCCTGGACTCCTCCCTCTCCTTCAAACAACATATCCAGAACCTCTCACAGGCCTGGTGTTTCCATCTCAAAAATATTTCCAAGATCAGACCCTATCTCACCCAGGATGCTATTAAAACCCTCATACACTCACTGGTCATCTCCAGGTAGGATTACTTTAACCTTCTCCTATCTGGCCTCCCCAAATCACATCTCTCTCCTATCCAATCTGTCCTCAATGTCGCTGCTTGGCTCATCTTTCTCTACAAAT
This sequence comes from Taudactylus pleione, assembly GCA_031769625.1. NCBI lineage: Eukaryota > Metazoa > Chordata > Amphibia > Anura > Myobatrachidae > Taudactylus > Taudactylus pleione. The sequence goes on from JAUIMM010001164.1 coordinate 1,013,331, forward strand.
GCTTTACATCTGCCCCCCCTCTCCTACAAGCCCTCCACTGGCTCCCCTTCACTTTCAGAACCCAATTCAAGGCTCTCACACTCACTTACAAAGCCCTCACCCATTCCTCTCCCATTTACATCTCTGATCTCATCTCCCTTCACTCTCCTGTCCGCCCTCTTCATTCAACAAATGCACACCGCCTCTCATGCCAACTGATTACTTCCTCCCACTCCCGCCTCCAAGATTTTGCCCGTGCTGCTCCTCACCTTTGGAACTCTCTCCCTCTCCCCATCAGACTCTCCACCTCTCTACAATCATTCAAAAGGGCTCTCAAGACCCACTACTTCATTAATGCCTTCAAGCTCTCATCCTAAGTCCCTGCTACATGCTCCTTCCTCCCGTATACCCCATCTGTGTCACATCTTTTTGTCTGCCCCTCTCTTTTAGAATGTAAGCTTTTATGAGCAGGGTCCTCTACCCTCTTCTGCTTCTCCTTACATTACTTTTGTCTACTTCGGACTCCCCACTAGGGCACATAACACTTGGTTGCTTATGCTCTGTTGCTTATCTTGGTGTTATGGTCGCTAATGTAGCATATGATAATAATAATAATAATAATAATAATAATAATAATAATAATAATAATAATAATAATAATAATAATGTGTTCTTGTGCATCTATGAAAAGTCACAAATGACTTGTTTCCAAGCTTGGGTTTCTATTATCAATTACTGCACACATTACTATGGTCTAACGTTAATGGGTGACTTACTTGGCTCTGACTTGCCTTAAGTAGCGGTGCTAACATTTCCGTTAATACCGCAGATGCATTTTGTGTATTACATGGTGATACTGCTAAATCAGACATCAGGCTATTGTATAGCAGTTGCGTTCTGCATGCTGCATGAATCCACTTTTAGGGGCCTATTCATCATACCTAAAAATTCGATGGAGGTAATTAGGTTTAGAACTCGCATGGAGTTCTACCTAATTATGGGAGAAATTCATCATTCCTCCTCTCCATCAGTATCTATTCCGATAAACTGTAATTTTTGCGATGACAGCTTTTCAAGAAGTAGATACATTTCCCTGCCTATACCTACCTTACCGCAGCTGTAATCAGTAATGCGCATGCGCCGTTACATCTGTAAAACCAGCGCATGCGCAGCACTGCCTACAGCTGCGGTAATTTTTTGTCCCCCTCAACCCCCCTCCGCTCACTTCCCCCCGTCCCCGCACTTACCTGCCCGCTGCAGCGCCCCTGGCTCCGTTGTCGGCTCTGACACGTGTTCTCCCAGCAGACCACTGTACAGTTTAGAAAAAAAAACTGTTTTTTTTTTTCTAAACTTTATTGTGTTCTGCTGGGAGAACACGTGTCAGACAGCCATAGGGAGCCAGAGGACGGACCAGAGCGCTGGAGGGAGACGCCGGGGGACCTGCATACGCTGACACAGGTAAGTGTTACCTGCTATTCGCCACTTCACAGTGACGGATAGTAGCTCCATCAAATTCCGAAAAGACATAATTTTCGAAATTTGATGAATACCATAATTTCCATATCCCCATACTAATGAATGGGGAGTGTGGAAATTAACGCAGGGGGACTTAGCAAGGAGATATCTGTGATATCTGCTGTAAGTTAAGTCTCTTCATGAATAATAAAATAACGTTAATTAAGTAAAATGTCCTTAAAAAATTTATTTTAGTGTTGATGAATAGGCCCCTTAGTGAGGAGATGACTGATATCTTTTTCTCAATGTTTCTTAAAACTTTTTATAACATGCACCCTGAGTAAATGTTTCTGGAGTCCTATATCGGCACTGCAGCAGCAGCACAAATCACTGGGAAAATGGTGCGGTGCCCATTTTCCCTGAGAACTCTTTGGGACTATGGCATGGTTGCCGTCTTACCGGAGACTTACACAAGCACAGTAGTCTCTGGGACAATGCCAGTTTACTGCACCGCAGAGAGGAGGGGCTCCGCACGGAGTCAGCACCCCCCCTCCTCTCTCAAACCATCCCTTATAGGAGGGTCTTTTAGTTGTTTGATACTACTCTTGTATAGAACTCCAACTCTATGACATCATTGAGGAAACAGGTTAGCCCACGGGATGCACATTTTGGGTCTGTAATGTTGGTGCAAATCCATCTGCTTTCAGTAATCGGAAGTCCCACGTGAACATCCCCCGGTATTCAGACGCATCTATTACCACTTTCAGACAAAAAATCCCAGCTTTACCCCGGCTCGGACCTGGGACACCGAGCACAGGTTGAAGCCGGACTACCCCTTTCACACTAAGAGGGACGACTCAGGTTATTCCCGGGTTGTCACCCTTTACACCTGACCCGGGTTTTTCGGCATCATTGAGTTGAGATGATCTCAACTCCAAGCGCCACTGTCCCCGGCCAATCAGTTTGTTTTAGGAGTGACCCGGATCATCAAGACCCGGGTCGCACCTTTCACACTCGAGCTGGGTCGCCAGTCCTGGGAAAACCCCTGCTGGTGAGCAGGGTCGCGGGCCGGGGACTGTCAACCCGGGTTTCACCTCTCAGACCTACGCCATACCCGTGTTGATGCATGCGCAAAAACCCGGGTTTTAGGCTGTATCAGTGACTGTCCCCCCTTCCCCCTGTGCACCGATCACTGGTGCAGCCGTCATATCACCAGCATTTGCACCAGCCCCATCCTTAGTGCAGGAGATACGACTGACATTGGCCGGATCTCTGCATACACACAGCTCAGAATAGGAAGCAGCTCTACACATCCAGGGCCATTTTCATTCTATGTTGAACACCCTGTTTCTGTCCCAGTAAAACCTCAAGTGAGAAGCGTGCGAGATGTGTATGACTCAGAGACACTCATCATCAGCACTATAAGAAGCATAGACAGCATAGATCCGCGTCGCAATGTGCAGTTTAATAAAAATAAAAAAATGGTCTATGATTCCGCATTTGGGATTGTGGCCTTTAGATCAGAATCAGGCTCTTCGTTGCTGCATATGTGAATACTTACAGTACGCATTATGGCAGTGGTTGCCAAACTTTCTTGTATCACGGCGCCCCAGGGTATCAGCAATGTTTACAATGCACCCCTAGGCCAAAGGTTTCTTACTGAGAAATGAAAAAAAAAATATTAAATGAAGTAAATTGTGCGTATCTGTCATCCTTAGGTCAGTATTGTGGTTGCACTTCTGTTTGTCCACATATTTTATAAGTGGCAGACACCAGTTTTACCTATCACCATAAATAATAGGATCTGGTCCTGGATCACCAACCTGCGGCACCCCAGGGTGCCAGTTTGGGAACCCCTGCATTATGGCCTTCCTTCCTGCTTTCATACTTTCTTGCTTTGTCAGTCAGCACAGCAAATCCTATACTGCTCTCAATATTCTCTAGCACTTAAAATAGCTTACTACTGATATGCAGTACAGCCGCGCTCTCATGTCTCCAAGCTCCTGTAAGAAAAACTAGCTGAGGTGTTTTTATTCCCCAGTTTAATTCCTTCTCGCTGCCCATTCATCTGTAAAGTGCTGCAAGACAAGGTGCTTGGTGGCTATCTCTATGTACAGATTGTATTACAGTACACGTCCATCTTCTGGCTCTAAATAAGTCTTGCCCAACGAGTATCTGACGGACAAACAGTGCAGTGGTCTTAGTCATTTAAAATCGTCCTGACAATGGGCCTGATTTCAGAGCCACAGGCAACGCCGATAGTCATGTAATCGAGCAAATTTTGGCTACTGCGCATTTCCGGAAACCCCTAAAACTCCTACGCACAAAGTCACTGCTGCGATTGAGACAGATAATAACAGTAATGTCTAGGAACATTCATGGGCGTTCTTGGGAAGTGAATTAGCGCACGCACGGAGATGGTCTGTCTTAGGGAAGCAATCGGGAAGCCGACTGCCTATATACCGGCAGCCGGCTTCCCGACTGTCTTATCCCGGCAAGGGTGAAATGCCGGGCGTCTAGATGTAGACGCCCGCATTTCCCCGACGCAGGGAGACTGTCGCCCGGCATCACGATCGTAGTGATGCCAGGCGCCGCGAGCGGACAGCCGCGGGGGGGGAGGGTTAGGTTTAGGGATCCCGGGGGGGTGCCTAACCCTAAGTCCTGGGGGGGGACTTAGGGTTAGGCACCCCCCCGGGAGGGTTAGGGTTAGGCTAGGGGGAGAGAGGGTTAGGGTTTGGCACCCCCGGGGGGGATTTAGGGTTAGGCACCCCCCCGGGGGACTTAGGTTTAGGTAGCGGGGAAGGGGGTGGTTAGGGTTAGGCACTTAGGGGGGGGATTAGGGTTAGGCACTTGGGGGGGGAGTTAGGGTTAGGCACCCCTAAGGAGGGTTAGGGTTAGGGGGGTTAGGTTAGTGGATACTTACCTATCCACGATTGGGATTTCCAGCGCTGTCGGGCTTCCGCTGCGTTGCACTCTGCTCCTGTCGGGCTGCCGCTGACGGGAATCGAACCGCCGGCCGCATTTCATACCCATTCCCTGTCTTATGTATATGTTATGGGAGAGGTGTTGGTGAAAGTGGTTGCGTATACATACGCTCAACCGCGCATATAGGAGGCCATACATGGAGACCTGACGAGTTTTGATGGCGCTTCTTAAGACTCACCAACCCGTATTTCTGTGCCTGTGGACACAGACAGTGGACGTCTCAGTCCTTGCACATTTGGACGCTTGAATGTACACCAGGGAGAGGGCTATGTTGCGGCATTTGCATAAAGTCACAGGCGGATGACAGCCAATAGATGCAGCCGTGTCTCGGTCCACCTCTGAAATCAGCCCTGATATGCATAATCAGTCTGACAATCTTACCCCAGGAGAATACATTGCTCTGGGAAGAGCTGGGTGATCTTTTTTCTCCTGACTTCCAGGCGTTAACTTACCTGGACTTGGAGATATCGATAGCGTTTTATATTCAGTTGGTTGCAATATTTGGTTGTATGAGGAGGCTGATTGAGCAAACCTTTGTGTGTTCTAAAAGGAAAGGCAGCATGATGTTTGGATCGTGATGAGCATTAAAAGAGCCACTCGTACTCTATTCTTCTCACTCACAAAGGGCTGTTTCTAAGGTCTCCAGGATACTTATTTCATGGAATGACGTCCTTGGTTTTCTTAGTAGAATTTGGAAATTGATATTTTCTCTTTAATAATATGAACATTTATTAATATAGTGGATAGTACATAGTAATACAACTAGATTCTGTATTAGCAGGAGAGCCGTGTGGCAAGCTTCCAATCTATAGGATAACAGGAGTTTCATATATGGTGTAATGTGCCACAGGTTGAATCTTAGTCCAGCCAGATTGCAGTGGTAAAATTGCTCATTGGGGCTGTATGATCCAGACACACAGCAATGTCAGTTTGTGGTCAGTACGATGTTTGAGTATAGAAAGAGAGTAACGTTTTAAGTTGTGCAAAAACTGTGTAGGGTTGGTAATAGGTGATTCAGGAATCTGATCATTTTGCCTGTCTAATTGTCATTGCAAATCATATTTTATCGCTCAGAACTTGCACTGTCGGGATACTTCCATATTCTCCTAGATGGTGGCTCAATATTTGCTGGGGCTGAAAAAAAAATATATGATTTGACAAGCATATGTGCACGCTAAGCTACATGGAAATGAAAATGTATTAATTAGTACACAAAGAAGTGTCGGCGCCAACTTGGAGGTAGTTCAGAGGATTACTCAGGATATATAAAAAATATACGTACTCCCTTAGTATAATAGGGTGTCAGCTGAGCCCAATGTGAAAGGGCTTGTGGGGTAGCCCTTAATAGTGAAATGTTGTAAGTGTATTAGGTGATGAGCGACTGACGTATATTAATGCAGTAATTAAGTGTGCAATTTAACCAACAAAACATAATACACAAGGTGTCTATAGATGAAAAAATATATAATCACAATTTAATAATAAAATAAACACACAGAACTTACATATAAATAGATACTGCTTAAATAAGCACAAAGTATTCTGATAAATAAATTATCCACAATGTGCAAAAAGTGCTTATAAATATTCTAAAAATACTACAAACAATTCAGCCATTTAAAAACGATTTAAAAAGTGAGTAGAATTCATATATTTATATATTTAAAAAACCAGTATCACAGAGGAATCAATAAAAAAAACAAGTATAAAAAACTCATTAAAAAGTTCCAAACTTGTTCTTTAAAATTAGGTAGTTAGAGTGAAAATGCAAAGCTTATCTGTAATAGTTCATTTCAGGCAATGGCAGCTATCAATGCGTTTCATCCACTTGGGGACTTCATCAAGGGGTGCTAGTGAACAGGGTTTGCCACTTTTTATACCCTTTGTGAGACAGGACTCCAATTGTCTCATTAGGGCCAGCTTTGACGTCACTTCCGGTCAGTCACATCCGGAAATGCGCTCTTTTTATAAAACAATTGAAACGTATTGGAAACATGTGGATGTAATATATATCATCCCTGGTGGACTGTCCATAAGTCCTATATCAGTTCATGTTTATTGTTGAGTGACACAGGGCCCCCGATCGTACAAGGACTTCCGCCCTTGTCCGCTCCGCTTCCGCCCAATAATAACGTCACATCCGTTCTATCCTTTACCAAATGTGTCTGCATTAGTGATGTTGCGTCCGCCATTTTGTTGGAGTCTATGCGCGGCTGTACTAGTGGTCCGGTTTATCTCCTCCCGACAGGTACTCCAGGCTTTCTCCAGCTCCTATCTTCATTAGCTGTACCATCAAGTCTATTCCCTGATGGGCACTATGATTGGCGCTTGTGTGTCTCATTCCTGTCGTCAATGTTATTGTTGCCATAGTAACCAGGACGCCATCTTCCCATATGCAGCTGATGATTTAAAAGGAGGACAAATTAGTGGAATCTAGCAATTAACGTGAATGTAGTATATAAAAGTGAGCGACATGATGTTACTGAAAAAGTATATATATTCATATAGTTCCATTTATATAGGGTGATGATTGTCCAAAGTGTCCAAAGTCCAGGATAAATGTAAAAAATTTAAAAGGTTGATGGAATAAATTAGATGGAATAAAATAAAGTCAATGTTCCATAATGCAGGCCAGCCAGCAGAAAGATCTTCATTCTCATTTGCATTTTCTTATTCTTATATTCCATAAAGCTTCGACTCGTATGTGACCCTTAATCCTTAAATTGGACTGAGTGGCTAGTGTACGCCCTACTGTGGATATTGTACTACAACACTGAGTATTCCCAGGTGGTCTCCCATCCAAGTACTGACCCAGCCCAATTGTGCTTAGCTTCCAAGATCAGATGAGATTGTATTAATGTATGCAAGGGAGACACCTCCCCTGAGGTACCTGTGCATACCTTCACTCTCCTGCAGGTCACAAATCAATGCTAAATATGCAATATCTAGCACTTATCATTCTGTATCATCAATGCCTATTTCCTTAAAGAGCAACTAAATATGCTGATGCTATATTAGTAATTCTTATTATTAATAATAATAATAATAATAATAATAATAATAATAATGTTGGATAGTATCACAAAAAATCTAAAAATGTACTAATGCAGATAATATATAGTTTTTTTTATACTGAATTAAAATAAAATGTAACCCATGCCTTTCATTATAAAAACATAAAGGGCCTGATTCTGAGTTGTAAGTAAAGGAAAAAAAGAGCAAGAGCAAAAGAGCAAGGAACTGTGCACCTGGACAAACCATGTTGCAATACAAGGGGGGCAAATACAGTTATTATTTTTGCATGCAGGGTAAATACTGGCTGCTTTTGCATGTAGCCCAGATATGCTGGACAGCTTTATTTTTGCACTGCAATTCAGATTTGAGTTTGGGCTCAACCCTCTCAAATGTAAATTTTTCTGTACATTTTAAATCTGCCCCATCTGCAGTGCAGCATGGTTTTACTGTGATGTAGTTAGAAATAGAATACCGACACAGGGGGAGCCATCTGACGGAATCCCAGCGTCGAAATCCTGACTTAGTACTAAAGATAGGTGTCTAAATACAGACGCCTGTCTTTATTGTAAGTGGGGACATGGTTAGCGTTAGCCGCTGGGGAAGGGTTAGGTTTAGGCACCCCTGGGGGGACTTAGGGTTAGGGGGGGTTAGAGTTAGGCACCACTGGGGGAGGTCAGGGTTAGGCACCCCCTCGGGAGGGTTAGGTTTAGGGTGTGGGAAGGGGGAGTTAGGTTTAGGCACCACCAGGGGTGGGCTGGGCCTGGGAACAGGGTGCCTTCTGCCCCCCTGGGCCGCTGTGTTTTTGATGTTACAGGGCCGCTCGCAGCTGTGCTCTGTATGTACATGACCGCGGGAGGCAGAGGAATACATGCTCCACGGTCACTTGTTTATTTCCCCGTCTGCTGGAGTAATCAGCAAGCAACATACTGGCCACCGTCCGTCCAAGGCCCCGCCCACTTAAACCCAGACGTTGCGGCACCCCCCTCCCACCCGACCACAGTTCACACACAAGGCATCACATAGCGGCACAGTGGAGTGGAAGGCTTCACTAGTTCTCTAGCCCTCACTGTGCCGCATACTAGTGTCTCGGCGCCCGCGCCTCCATGTGATGTCACCTAGGTGACGCCCCTACAAATGCATCATTGAGCACTGCAGCCAGGCAGGAGCTCAGCCTCAGCTCCGTGAAGGCTGCCCGACCAGCCGGGTGACTGATCGTGACTCCAGTGTCTGTCCTGCAGTGCTGCTGATCAGGGTGCCGTTTCCTTCAGGCTGCTGCTTCTGATCTGTACAAGGTATTTGTGGACACTGTGGTGTGTGTGTATGTGGGTATATATACTGTATATAGGGCTTGATTCAGACCCGCTCGCAAACGTGTCGATGGTCGGCCAGTGCGCGCGAGCCCCGGAGAGAGTGAGAACTTCCCTCACTCCGGGGCTCGCTACAAAACATGGGCGGCTATCGATGTTGATCGACAGCTCGCTCCGTTTTGTAGGAGGTGGGGGTGGCTGGACAAACGGAGGCATTCCCGAAGGAACGCCTGGCGTTTGTGGGCGGCCCTACTGACATCATTCGTGATGTCAGTAGTGAACTTCCTGCTCTATTAGAGCAGGAAGTTCACTCAGGCTTGCGGGAACCGAGACCCTACCAAAAGGGTCTCGTCGCAAGCCCGATGGTCGCGATAGTCGCGACCATCGCCGGGCCGCTTGCAAAAACTGTTTAGTGATAAGGCTGCGGAGGGGATTCACAGGGACAGCGCTTTATTGCAAGCACTGCACTGTCCCTGCAGGGAATTTTTGATAAATCCCTGTGATATTGCCTAAAGTTGCATAGCAAAAACATTTATTTATTTATTACCAGTTATGTATATAGCACACATATATTCTGCAGCACTTTACAGAGAATATTTGGCCATTTACATCAGTACCTGCCCCAGTGGAGCTTACAATCTATACAAACATACACACGAGGGTTAATTTTGTTGGGGGCCAATTAGCCTACCTGTATATTTTTGGAGTGTAGGAGGAAACCGGAGCACCCGGAGGAAACCCACTCAAACACAGGGAGAATATACAAACTCCACACAGTTAGAGCCGTGGTGATGAAAACATCACACTACAATCTGCATTTCAAATGCGGATTGTAGTAAATAGAGCCCAAACTTACATTATGATGGGTTCCTGAAACCATGAAATAGGTCCTCAAATGTTTTACATTATGGGTCCCTTTGACTGAGTCACATGCTATACTGAAATTTTTGTGTCAGTGTGATCACTGTATGTGTGTGTAAATATACTGTATATACTAATATACATTTTTATTCAATGCTCAATAAAATAGGTGGTGCATACTTTATATAAGCGCAGTGGGGAGAGAGATTGAGGTGATTGAGGTGGTTGATGGTAGGATGGTAGCTATGACCTCCATGATGCTAACCCCCTGTGTAGACCACACCCCCACATAAGTAGATATACCCCCACAGTGCAGGTCACACCCCCCCCCCGCTACCACACAATAGACCCTTCAGAAATTTCAGTGGACCGTAACCTGGCACTGGGCGCAGGCATAAAGGGGCCTGGTCACCAAAGCGATTTGCTTGTGTTAGATCTAATATGGATTAAAATGCATTTCTTCTTTATATTTTATTTTTGTAAGCCAATACCTCACTTTTCTATGGTAAAGTCCTCAATATTCCAGAGCCTCCCAGACAATACGGGAGAGCTTTTACACAGAACAAAAGGCTTTACTTGAACATCACTTCAAAATTATTATCTATTCATTTATTTATAAAGAGCTGACATATTAAGTAGAGATCATGACATGAAAAAAAAACGACACAAAACAGAAGGTAGAAATGAAAGCTTTCTAATTACGATCAGCTTTATATTTATATAGTGATGAGAGAGAAAAAAATTGTTACTACGAATTTCCATTTCTCCTTATACTCTCATCTGTGTGAACGTTTTTTTTGTTTTTTGTTTTTAAGCTGAATAGGAAAGAGATTTTAATGAAATGAGTGCAGCAGAGAGGGTGACAAAGTCTTTCTTGGAAATGCTCACTTGGAAATGTCATAAATCAGTCTAATGACCGATTCATGAAACCTGATTCATGAATTCCTCGCCCTCACCGTCAGATAGACAGGTTCTCCGTCACAGCTTGGACTAATGCGTTCTGGGCCTATCTCCAGAGCTACGTTGTAAGCCAGAGTACAACGAGCCAGCAGGGGATCCCATAACCTGTAAATATCTGTCAGACAACTGGCGTCTTTAGGTCAGAAAAAGTGCGTAAACAAAAATGTTGCGGTAAAGGTGCGTATCCACTAGGCGATTAAAATGAGCGATTGAACAATTGCGACATGGTTATCATTCCATCGCTCATTAATCGATCACAAATCGTGCATTAAAATGACGAAAACGACCAGCGACGCGTGCTCCCGCTGGTCGTCTTTTACATCAATCATCGCCTGAACGTGCAGGCCAACCTGCCGATAACGACAGGTTGGGCATGTTCGGGGATGAGGGAGGGTGCCAGCACTGAATGACATATCGTACAGTGTGGGCACATTATCCAGTGCACAGGAAGGAGAACGATTACAATGTTGCAATCGTGCAGTCGTTCCACTCTCGTGTAGTGGATACGCACCTTTAGTCCTAAAAGAGAATGAATCAATTCCATGATCTTGCTGCTACTGTCTGCATTGTCTAAAGACCCAACTATACGAACACACGCGCGCGCACGCACGCACGCACGCACGCACGCACACACACACACACACACACACCTTTCACAGTGCTGGGGGAGACAGGTCTGCATTTGGCTCTGTCTTGCACATTGCTCTCTATTGCTTTGCTTTTCATCTTGGCAAGGGCTCACGGCTGTCATTGGGTTGGACATGTGGCATTGTGTTCTATTTTGGACACAGCTCTATTGTAGAGAGCACCAGTGCTTTTCAGTTTGAGGATACAGATTCTTCTAGCATCCCAGGTTATTCAAAACTGTGGACCCACTGATAAACAGGATAACGATAAGATCGCTGCCCTGATTCTAGTTGCAGACACCCTAAGAAGGTAATTTCTTTAGTACATTGACATTTTTTTTTTTTTTACTATTGACCAATAACAAAACATCCCAACACTGTATTAAAATCTCTATTATAATAATGAGTCTCTGAGTTTTGTGATAGTAAAGTAGAGGGTTTAAGATTAGTAGGGATAGAACACATAGCCACCACTTTTGGGGCGATAGATATCAGAGGTTGTGTCAACAGGGATTGTTCTGGATCTATAAGTGCAATACTATCACCCCTGATGGCATGAATGAAGCAATTGAGCTAAATTGCATTTTATGAGTCTTTTCATGCTGCTCTCTGTGTGCATCTTTATGACTGTCAGCAGGTCACATTATGCACACACAGGGCTCCATGCTTACCCACTATACATGTGTTTGGTCAGATTCTAGTGATTTATATCCTTCTATCACACTCCTATTTTTTGGGAAGGAGAAGAGATACTGTGATTTGTGTTTCCTCACAGCTATAGAGTTTTTGATACATCAATGCTAAAGGTGCCTACACACAAGGCGATATGTTACCCGATCTGGCCGATTCCGACGCATCGGAACAACAGATCGTATTAAATATGCCCAAATCGTGAGTCCCCACTCACGTTCACGATGCGATGCACGTCCCCGCAGGTAATTAGGCCACGCCCTTCGTGCTGGAGGGGGCCGGCACAGGGTGCTCCAACCCTTGGAGACGGCCCTGGCTGTAGGGTAGATCTGACAATCTCTAGTCACGATGCACTGGATAGTTTAGGAGGCACCATAGATTGTGTGGCAAATTGGCAGCTCTTTTAGACCAAATCGTGCCCACGTCTGCCGGGGAGAGTTCAGGGGGAAATCGTACACATCGTGGGATTGTGAGCACATCGCTATGTGTGTAAGCACCTTCACTCTTCAAATGCTAAAAATAAGTGATGGAATCAGCAATATCTATACTTCATTTTGGAAGGATCAGAAATTGGAAAATATTTACACATATTTATTAAGACAGCCTTTTCTTCTTTGGCATGACTGACAAGAGGTTAGCATGTATGTATATCTGATAATTTGGAGTACAATTCTTGTTGATATATGTTAGATTAAAATGGTGGGATAACATATTGTGTTCTACAATTTGACACTATACAATGTGAACTATTTTTATTGATTGCTTATATAGGCGCAATACACGCCGCATGGCACGATACATGGATGTCCCATGTGGACACGCCGTGCGTCTTGTGAAAGCACCGTGTGTTGTATGGACGCGCTGTGCGTCTTGTGGACGCTACGTGCGTCTTTCAGTTGTGTGGTGTATATTGAGGATATAGGAATTGATTATGTTTTAAAGGCACACAATGAGTCATGGAGACGCAATTTGAGATATTCAGACATACGATTGACCATTCATACGGAGATCAGTCTGGATCTGTGGCCATTCTCATATGCGCTGAGTGGTAAGAAAAGTCATTGCTGGAAAACATATATAAATAGATTACATCTATAGATACATGTCTTGTCGCTGAGATGCACCGCATATTATCTAGATATATCATTATTTTTCCATTTAGATACATGGCTCTAGTTTACAAATTATCTCCGTAAATACATCTGTCTCCTTCTTACTATTATGTATTTTTATTATTATCATTTTCAATAGCATTTTTATGGTGATCTTATTTAATTTTATTTTTCTTAATTTATATTGTATAGTTTAAATTGTTTGAGTTTCCTTTTATTATTCCATTGTGACTATGGCCCTCATTCAGAGCCACTCGCTAGCGGCAGTACGCTCGTTCCGAGCGATGTTCGCACATCTGCGCATGCGTACGGTTTTTAGTACGCATGCGCGAACCAGTCAGTGCGGCCGAAAATCGTTGGTACGCAATATAGCGAGGGCCTGCTATTTTGAGTGACAGAATGAGGCGTATGTGGGTGGTAACAGGGGAAGGTGCTTGAAAACGGGGAGTGGAGATCCGAACGCAGGCGTGCTTAAAGGTCAAAACGGGCGTTTTAAGGGAGTGCATAATTAATACAGCAGCGTCATTGACCACGTCACTTGGTTTTTTTTAACTCAGAACTGCTTGCAAAATAGCGGTTGAAAACACCAACCACAAGAATAGCGAGCAGTTCATACGCTGTACGATGTACTCGATTAATCTAATAAATAGCGGACATGACGTATGGTGCGTGCGGCCAGGGGGCATTTTTATCAAATAAACGAGCGTATGTTTTGCTCGCTCGTTCAGACTTAGAGGTGGGAACAGACTGCAATTTGCGAACGGATCATTTGAATAGCCACCCCTTGTTTTTGAACGAACGACCACAAATAGCGAACGGCTCTGAATCAGGCCCAATATGGTTATACTACAGTATGTGCACTAAGGTGCGTCTTAATTAAAGAAGAGCTCAGGTGCATATATTTGTTCTTTAATGAGAAGGGGTATGTATACATGCCGAATTGAAGCAAAACACATACTGCCTTTGAAAAAGCTGTGACAGGGAAACGCGTCAGTCCAATTACCAGAGGTTTGAACTTTACTGGGCCCCCTATTGCCGCTACCATCTTGGGACTGAGACTTTGTTCCATCTAAAACCGGATGATTACAAGCTAAGCCACGCTGGAACCTTACTATTTGGGAGCATCTTACAGCCAAGGGACTGCACAAGCTGCAGGCTGTTCCAACCCTGCTGGATCTTTACTACTGCTCCCTACAAGACTGACCAGACACCCAGTAATTATATTTGCAGCCTCTACTGACTATTTACAATGCTTTTGCAAAAGAGGGATTGGTCCGTATCTCTGGTGTTTTAAAATACCCATTTTACATCACCTCTTCTTAATACTATGTATATAACCCATACTTGCCTACCCTCCCGATTTGGTTGGGAGCCTCACGAAAATCGTGTGCCGCTCTCGACCTCCCGGGAAGGCAAGCAACACCCCTGGGTGCCGTCCACCCCTCCTATCCCCCCCCCCCCGCAGCTACCTTTGAAACCCCCGCAGAGGGGGGGCGGTGATGCGATTCGCCCTGAATTTTGGCCCCGCCCCCTGCTTCAGAATGCCTGTAATATCGGCATTGTGTAGCGGGGCGGAACCAAAATTATGCAATTGTGTGACCCCGCCCCACCCACAAATACTTGTAGTCTGTCCGGCCCCGCCTCCTCATGATGGCCACGCCCCCTGTCATGCCGATCTGGCTGCTCCCTCCCGGAAGGGGCAGCCAGAAAGTCGGCAAGCCTGATATAACCATATGTTTGTGCTTGTTAGAACATTTTGATTGCATATTATGTTCATTAAACTTGTTTTTTATATATCTGTATAGGTCGCTCACACAGTATTCATTTATTTATTTATTAATTGATACATTTATATATGTTGGTTTTCTGTTTTTAGTTAATTTACATTGCATTTATGCGCTGTATTTTCTGGAAAATAGTTTTTAGGTTTGTTTCTCTTTTTATAATAAGGAAGATACTTCTGTTTTAACTTTTTCACCTGTAGATAGAACGGCAATTCTCCCACAGGTTGCACCATTATAGTGCAAATCACGTCTTCCATCGCGTCTTCTAGATCCACTGAACTTGAGGGCATGATTCACTATGGATCGCTATTGCGATTGCAGCTGCGATTACGCACGAAGGTCTGCTGCAAAAATATGCTAATGAATGCAATTGCAAAGCCGTCGCACAGCCAGCATAGAGACGCCCACTACCGCTATATTATGCTATGGTGCAGAATTTCCAAATTAACATCATCATCTATCTTGCCCCGCCCATTTGTGGGTGTGATTAGGGTAGTACAGTTATTGTCTCATTATGCCTCTTGGAACTGAAAAGTATATGTTATCAATTACTGAAATTATTCGTCAAGTTTGGCGAGTTTACGCCTCTGAGAGGTTTGATAAGCGCATAATGCACCTTTAGCGTATGACAGTGGGTGGGCTGTTACCTGGCCTAAACCCGTCTAGTAGAGTCTGTTCATAGCAGGACTATGGAAGTAGCATAAAAGACAAAGGGGCTGATTAATCCAGGATCGAAAAGATAGATTACCAGTGGCAGCTTTATATTACTCGTTTCACCCAGTACATGAAGGCCCTGTTCACTCTGCCAGAATTTCTGTCAGCCTCCCTAATTCCAGGGGTATTTTCTTATCTCCCAAAACAGCGGGCAACTCTCCCACATGCCACTCACTTTTCCAGTCTCACTTTTGGGGCACAGGGCATGATGACAAATTGCAGCAAAACGTCACAGGAATGACGCAAATTGTAGCGTTACTCCCCTGCCTTTCCTACCTGAACCTCTCCCATCAACAGCTCTCCCGGAGCCTCCCAAGCAAAGGTTGGCAAGTACTGTATACCTAGAAAATAGATCTCAGACTGTACATTCTGGACATATATATATATATAATTGGAGGTGCTACCTGTGGAGACCATTGATATATACACAAAGAAAAAATACAGGTGCACAACTCCAAATTAACTGATTATATATAAATAAATACATTTTGCAGTAAATACAATAGAGGTGTTTGGCATAATCTTGGCCAAGCTTATGGGCCTGCCCTGGGCGCATATAAAGCATAAAAATAAAAAAGTGAAATACATATATATATATAAAGGAAACAGACAGTGAAGTATTAAAATGTGTTAAAGGAAAATGTGTTATACTGTGGTGCCCTGAAGCAGATCAGCAAAGCAATCTAGGGGGACCCACACCCCCCAAAAAAAACAAAGCTGCACTACACAGTCTAAATATTAGTAGGACTTACCTATATTGTGCCCTGACTGGTGTGCATATTACATTGCCAGACTCCATGCTGTAACCAATGTAGTAGAAGTGCTAGTCTGAGTGGGCAGTGGCTCAGGCTTCCCAGATGTGCAAATCAATGCACTAATTAGTTTACAAAGAAAATAGATCTCAGACTGCACATTCTGGACATATATATATAATTGGAGGTGCTACCTGTGGAGACCCTTGATATATACACAAAGAAGAAATACAAGTGCACAACTCCAAATTAACTGATTATATATAAATAAATACATTTTGCAGTAAATACAATAGAGGTTTTTGGCATAATCTTGGCCAAGCTTATGGGCCTGCCCACCATATCCAGGTAAACTCTTGTCGGGCAGGTCCCTAACATACTAAGGCTCAAATCCAGAGCGCAGTACACCCCCAAACTAGCCCAGCCACTCCACCACAAAGCACTGCTCTAATAAGAAAAGTGAAGTGTTAAGAGCAGCCGCTGGGTGCATATAAAGCATAAAAATAAAAAAGTGAAATACATATATATATATATAAAGGAAACAGACAGTGAAGTATTAAAATGTGTTAAAGGAAAATGTGTTATACTGCGGTGCCCTGAAGCAGATCAGCAAAGCAATCTAGGGGGACCCACACCCCAAAAATGAACCAAAGCTGCACTACACAGTCTAAATATTAGCAGGACTTACCTATTATTGGGGTAGATGTATTATAGTGGCACGTTAAGTGCCGCTATAACGCTTCCTGCTTCGCCTCTTTACCGAGGCGAAGCAGGAAGCACTACCGGTGAGATGTGTTAACATCTCACCGGCCGGAGAGGGGGAGCGTTAACTCCCCCCTCCAGCGCTACCCGCTACAGACCACATCGCATCAGCCTAGTGCTGATGCGGTGTCTCTGTCCCGGCCGGCTCCAATGAGCATGCGCGGGATCTCGCAAGTATCGCGAGATCCCCGCGTTCAGCCCTGAAGCCGGTAGCCGCCACAGCAGGGACAGCGCTATCCCTGCTGTGGGGATAGGCTAGCGCCAGGCTGTAGCTGTCGATAACGACAGCTACAGCTGGCCGAACGGTCAGACGATCTGACCGTTCGTACATAGCCCAGGCTGTCGGCGCTGCTATCTTGTAGATAGCAGCGCCGATAATGACAGGGGCGCATAGCACCCCTGTCATTTACCGCCCAGACCCCCGATCATACATCGGGGAGAAACGGTATCCGCGCACTTAACGTGCGCGGATACCGTTTCTGGGCTTCATACATCTACCCCATTGTGCCTCTGACTGGTGTGCATATTACATTGCCAGACTCCATGCTGTAACCAATGTAGTAGAAGTGCTAGTCTGAGTGGGAAGTGGCTCAGGCTTCCCAGGTGTGCAAATCAATGCACTAATTAGTTTACAAAGAAAATAGATCTCAGACTGCACATTCTGGACATATATATATAATTGGAGGTGCTACCTGTGGAGACCATTGATATATACACAAAGAAAAAATACAAGTGCACAACTCCAAATTAACTGATTATATATAAATAAATACATTTCTTTGTGTAAGTACTGTATACCTACAATATGACTCACTGTCTTTCATCGGCAATGTTTTCCCCATGTCTTTCATGGGTAAGTCCTTGTAACAAATATCGCCGTAGTAACTGTTATTGCCTTTCTTCAAATAAAGCATTTTTGTTCATGTATAAACAGGTTGGGTATGATATCCCGACACTTTGGATGCCGGCTATCAATATACTGACAGCGGCATCCCGATGCTTACAATCCTGACAGGGGAACGGTAAGTACTGTTCCCCTGCCCTCTTTACCCCTAACCCCCCTTTCATGCACCCTGATACTAACCCTCCCCACCCTGCACCCTAACCCTCCTGGTAAGTGCCTAAACCTAACCCTCCCCCCTTAGTGCCTAACCATAACTCCCCCTGTCTGGAGCCTAAACATATCTCCCCCCTCCTGCAGCCTAACCTTAACTCCCCCCTCCTGCAGCCTAACCATAACTCCCCCCTCCTGCAGCCTAACCCTAACTCCCCCCTCCTGCCGCCTAACCCTAACTCTCCCCCGGACGCCTAAACCTAAACCCCTGCGGCTAACACCTACCCGGCCCCGCTATGCTTACATTTGGGATGCTGGCTGTCGGGATTCCGGCGCCGGTCTTCCCACACTGATCTGAATTCCATCGGAATCCCAGGTATCGGTATATTAACCGCATCCCATATAAACATTTTCCCCTTAATAATATTTATCTATTTTTACTTATAAAATATACCTGTCTATTTATCTATCTATCTTTCTATCTATCTATCTATCTATCTATCTATCTATCTTATATCTATCTATCTCACATCTATCTCTCATATCTATCTATCTATCTATCTATCTATCTATCTATCTATCTATCTATCTATCTATCTATCTATCTATCTATCTATCTATCTATCTATCTTTCATTGCAGTGGAAAAGCAATCCTCCTTATTGCTAGAGAAAGAGTTGATGATAAATAAGGGCTCTCCAGCTGCAGCTTTAAAGTCATTTGTTGAGCAGGGTAAAGAAGAGCACATTTAATCATGTAAATTTGACATAAATAGATAAATTGAAGCTGGGGCTGTAATTATGTAGCACGGGGAAACAAGGAAAGTGCCTCCGTCTCTAGTTGTAGTTTTTCTCATTAACATCATGTGACAATAACAACAGGATAAAGTGGTTTCTACATCAAAGGCAACGTTTTGAATCATTGTGCCATAATAAGGCAGACACTTCTGACCGAGATATGCCATAATTACTATAAGCCATGTAAATGCTCCATAAGAGTGGCTTATGGGTCTGTGTTTTTTATACTAATAAGAAGTTAAAATAAAATATAGACCATTTTCCATCATGCAGAGATACAATTTATCTGAGAGCTTGAGGCAGAGAAAATACGAATATTATAGAGTACAGAACTGGTTATTACAATATATTACATTAATAGAAATCCTCTTACTAGGCAGTGTTTGACATTCTCAAAGGGGGAGGCAATCGGGAAGCCGACTGCCTAAATACCGGCAGCCGGCTTCCCGACTGTCTTATCCCGGCATGGGTGAAATGCCGGGCGTCTAGATATAGACGCCCGCATTTCCCCGACGCTGAGAGACCGGCGCCCGGCATCACGATCGTAGTGATGCCGGGCGCCGCGAGCGGACAGCCGCGGGTGGGAGGGTTAGGTTTAGGGCTCCCGGGGGGGACTTAGGGTTAGGCACCCCCCCGGGGGACTTAGGTTTAGGCAGCGGGGAAGGGGGTGGTTAGGGTTAGGCACTTAGAGGGGGGATTAGGGTTAGGCACTTGGGGGGGAAGTTAGGGTTAGGCACCCCTAAGGAGGGTTAGGGGGGTTAGGTTAGGTTAGTGGATACTTACCTATCCACGATTGGGATTTCCAGCGCTGTCGGGCTTCCGCTGCGTCGCACTCTGCTTCTGTCGGGCTGCCGCTGACGGGAATCGAACCGCCGGCCATGCGGCTGACGGTATTTCATACCAATTCCCTCAAAGGACCTGCGCAAACATGTCCTATGGTTATTACTTTGGGCCTGATTCAGCATGGATCGCTATTCTGCTTATACGCACGCACTGCAGTTGCTAATATCAGCGGTGATATGTAAATGATTGCATTCGCATTAGGTTCGCAGCCTGACATAAGGACGCCCACTTCCCCTTACTCACATCCGTATACTAGGGCAACATAGCAAAACAATTGGTAACATTGAGGAACATCGGACCTGTGCGCACAGTTAAGGAACCCCAGACCTCACGCAGGAATTGCTTACTTCTGCGCATGCTATGGGTCTTCAGGCTGAGTCTGGTAGCGCAGTGGCTAATTTACGCATGCCCACGCAACCGCATTGAAATGCACTGGCACGCCTGCGTTCACCCGACCCAGCCCCCCACAAACACCACTTCCTCTCACTCACTCTGTAAACAGTCTGCGTACGCCGTTCTGACTGGAGTTTCTGGCTAGCGCACTGCAATGCATTCGCATGCGCAGTGCGAATTAATCGACCCATTGTATGTGTATACGCAACTGCGTGCCTTGCTGACTCAGACCCTGAATTGTCTTAACATCATTTATCTTTTTAACAAAACAAAATACACAGTATGTTTATACATTTGGGAACCATTGTTCTGATTGAGAGTTGTATGTGAACCCGATTTTCTTTTTTCCGTACAACTCTGATGGTGGACTAGTACTGCGCATGTGCCAATCAGTGCCTGCGAGATCGCTTGCAGTGCCCCCTAAGCCAGTGGTTAGGGTGCAGGGAAGGGGCAGCGATGGTCATTGTCCCAGAAAACGTGCGTGTATCGGGCGCGGACAGCCAGCCAGGGGGCAGTGGGCCTGATTCAGAGGTGGACGCAAGTAAAATATCGGGTGCAAATTAAAATTTGGAGGAATATTGTTCAAATTCTGCTTTAAGTAAGCATTCATTCCTAATGGGTCCTGATATGCCCTGATACACCTGGGAGAGACTTTACCCTCATATGCAGGGCTGTAACTAGGGGTGTGCGACTGCCTGGTGCCACTGCACAGAGCGCAGGGCTCCGTGGGCGGCACCATCACCACCCCATGACCTTTGCTCCAGGCTAGCAGGGTGACTGGAAACAGCACCTTGCAGCCAGGATCATGCTCCAGACAGGCACCCGCTAGGGCTTAAATGCGCCACGTGCCGGCCTCGCCCCCTACATGCAACGTAATGATGTCATACGCCTGGCGGGGCAGGGCTAACACTAGGCTCATTTAATCCCTGTTATGGCCCTGCTCATACTGTATGTATTTGTATTTTCTGAAAGTTCATTACAGTTATACACGATCATTGTTATTTCTGTACTAGGTACCACACTGAATTAACTCTCAAAAGTTTTACATTAATATTAATGTATGTATTATTTAGGTTATAGCACTTTTGATCATTACCTATTTTTGATGGTTGATTATCGGATGCCGGCAGACGGGTTCCCGGCGGCTAGAATCCCAACGCCTGCATCCCGACAGGGTTAGGATACCGATACCTATCGGTCAGTATCCTAAGCCGCCCCCTCTCCCTACCCCTAACCCTCCATCCCTGCCGCCACCCCTAGCCCTCTCTCTAGTACCTAAACCTAACCTTACCCCCAGTGCCTAACATTACCCTCCCCCTTAGTGCTTAACCCTAACTCTCCCCCTAGTGCCTAACCCTAATCCTCCCCCTAACCCCAGTACTTACCATTGGGATGCCTGGTGCTGCCATTCTGACAGGTGTCAGGATTCCGGCAACGGCATTCCTAGCGCCGGCACTGCCGGGATTATAACTACATCCCATTTTTGCTTTATTACCTATATCCTGTTCTTTGTGGATAGAGCCTGGTCCTGATTAGGCCCCTATAAAACTCTCCTTTTTAACTTTTCTCATTTATCAGTGTATTTACCTGTAAGTATTTAAGCTCTTTATGCAGGCGTTGTTTCCCCCCTTCCCTTTTATCGCTTGAATAACATTTACTTAGAGATGTGCGGGTTTGTTTCCCAGGGAACCGAAAACAACTGAATTTAGGGGTTCTGAGTCAAACCGAGCCCGAGTCCGGAATCACTTTTGGGCACCAAGTCGAACCGAGTCCCAGTTCGGATTTTCTCACGATTAGGAACTCAGATTTCAAAACCGAACTCAGGTTTTTGGATTGCATGTAAACAAGTCAAAATTACAGCATTTTAGTTTTTTTTCTTAAATACAGATCCAAAATCAAAACACGTGAGGGTGGTTTTGGAAAACCAAAACCAAAACACAAAGATGAATCCGGATCCAAAACCTAAAGCAAAACACGTGGGTCGGAACACATCTCTTTTACTACATTTTCATGGTTGGGTTAAAAAGAATTTTCTTATTTTGGGCCGAAAATAAATATTTCTTCCATCTGTTTTGTAAGACTAGTTGATACAACACATACTTGACAACTCTCCCTCATTGTCAGGGAGACTCACTGAAACAGTAACAATCTCCCTGTCTCCCTGAAGAGCCTAGCAATCTCCCTGATTCTACCTTACCCTCATTATGAATATGTTATATATAAAAATAAACAGAGATATTTACATTCAAATGGGATCATTAGTATAATTTCCCTGCATCGGTTATAAGGCGCAGTGATCCGAATGGCTACATTCATTTCCCGTAATATATCAGTGTGTTTTCATAAAAAAATAGATCTTATTAAGTGCTTTTGGGCTCGTTTACATGTGGATGTAAGCCAGGTTTATGACACGCCTCTCAGATGTAGCAGGACACGCCCACTTTACCGCGCGCTCATAGGTGCTGCTTTCACAATCTCCCTGAAATGCTTTTTCAAAAGTAGGCAAGTATGATACAACATAAACAACATTTTACTACTTTTCATAGACAATAGTCAAAAATTTTCATTGCCAAATAATTATTTTCTAGATTTCTAATAAAATGCTGCATTAGAATATTTTCCAGATCATAGAATTCTGCATTGAAACTGATTGGCCTGCAGTATATTTTAATATTACAAAACTAAAAAAGTACTCATGTGATTACAGAGGCAAGTCAATATTTAAAATCTGTAAGATGCAAAGAATGAAAATACCTTTAATTAAACTTTACATGATTTGGATTTTTTATATTAAGTTTAAAGTTCAGTCTTTATAGAGATAATATAAAATAATGTATCTGACATTTACAAGGAATGTGAGAAATAAATGAAAGCGCTAATTAGGTAACTTCAATATGGTTTATCATAGCGAGAATGAAACAAAACCAGTGAAGTGCAAATTAAGGTTTTATATAACAGCAAACAACTGTACATAAAATAAACCCAAAAAAGATAAAGGGTATTAGCCAATATAGATTAAAAAACCCAAACATGTATTAGCATAATATTGAGTCATGTATCAAGGTGGATCAGCAAGGATCAATCAAGATAATCTGCTGTCCTGTCCATAAAACAGTTTTGATGATGAAATTCCAGAACAAAAGTCCCAATTTGTATGTGTCTATGGGCTCTATTTACTACAATCCGCATTTGTAATGCAGATTGTAGTGTGATATTATCGACTGAATTCGCAGGCAATATCACAGGGATTTACTACAAATCCCTTGCAGGGACAGAGCTTGCGATAAAGCTCTGTCCCTGCGAATCCCCTCCAGAGCCGCATCACAGTATTTTCGCAAAAAATACCGTGACTAAGTGTCCGCGCATGAGCCGACCGGTCGCCGCTGCTACCCCCACGGCGTTAAGCCCTGCCCCCGACACTAAGCCTCGCCACCCGCGATTGCGGACCCCCCCGCGCGACCCCCCCTCCCTTAATAGCACTTACCTGCAGTCATCGGCGCTCCGGTGATGTCTTCCATGCCTCCGGTCAACTGATATCCCATACTGCACTGGGACCCGATCACCTGATGACCGTGCCACAGTGCAGCATGGGAGACCAGCTGACTGGAGGGGGGTCATTACCGGAACCCCGACCACCGGTCCCTGGAGTCAGGTAAGTGAATTTTTTTTTTGACAATTTTTTTTTTTTTGCAGTGTATCAGCTTGTGGTCTGTTTAGACCACACAGCTGATCACTGGGGCCGGCTCCGGGCTCTGCTTTGCCTTTTAAAGCAAGGCAGGAGTCCGGTAACCGTGGGAGACCATGGATAATGTCACCTCCAGGTGGCGTTATTATCACTGGGCTTTCCCCGGTATTTTTTTACAATTTATTTTTAGTAACTTTGTTCAGATCACATTTCCCATTACAATTATGGGAAATGCGATCTGCTTACTAAAAATAAGTGATAATTAGGGGTTTGAGTAGAATTTTACGATTTCTACTCCAATTGCCCTGTAATAATAACTATAGGTGATACTAAAATAATGTGAAAAGGGTGTGAAAACACCCTTTTTCACTTTATTTTAGTAAAAATAATGTTAATAAATAGAGCCCTAAATAATGTAATTGTTCAAAAAGTATATTCTAAGGAAGTATAGCTGTACTGGTATGCAGTCATTATGTAAACATTCAGAATGTTGACACCGGAATGTCAACATGGTCAAAAAGTCCACAGTCAAATTGTCGACATTCACAGGGGGCGATTGAATTGTTTTTGATGTTGAAATTCAGTTGCTTTGGGCACCCATTAATTATCGCGCTCTTCGCGTAAAACGGCTAAACCCGTCTAAACTCAGACAGTCAGGCCGTGTCATCATGCAGTCCAGGAACTTTTCCTATATACTCCATTTAATGTGCTTTATTGCACACCTGAGGGAAAGGAGACGCCCTCAGTCTGGATTAGCACCCCTTCCTTATTGGTTTATAAGCATGGAGTCTGGTAATATATATGCACACTAGTATTAGGCACAATTCAAGATAAGTCCTACAAGTTATATACTGTAGTGCAACTTTGGTTCATTTTTGGGGCGTGGGTCTACCTGGATTGCTTTGGTTGATCTGTTTCAGGACACCAGCATTATAACACATTTTTCTTTTGTAACACATTTTAACCCTTCACTGTTTGTTTATTATACATGTACTTCACTTTTTTACTTTTTTACTTTCATTCTTTATGTGCAGATGTGGCTGCTCTTAACTATCTCTTTTACACTGCACTTTTCTTACTATGGCGGTGCCCCGGGGCGGCTTAACTGGGCTAGTTTGGGGGTGTCCTGCACTCTGGATTTGAACCCTAGTATGTTAGGGACCTACTCTAAAGAGGTTACCTGGATATGGTGGGTAGGCCCATAACCTTGGCCATGATTATGCTAAAAACCTCTATTGATTGCAACATTTTATTGCATTTATATATAATCAGTAATTTGGAGTTGTGCACCTGAGATTTGTCTGTTTCCATGTCACCATTCTGATGGGGTCCATGGGCATAACTACCATAGGTGCAAGGGGTGCAGCCTAGGGGCGTAACTAGAACTTTGTGGGCCCCATAGCAAAATTTTTAAGGGGCCCTCCCAACGTAGGTCTCAACCAGAGTGTACACATGTATATATGTGTATATATGTATATATATGTATGGGAAGGGAACAAGGAGACATGGTGGCCGACTATAGAAGTAGATAGTAGAGAGTGGGGTGTGATAGAAAAGGGGGGAGGGTGGTTCGGGGGTTGTAGAAGGGGGATTAGAAGGGGACAGGGTGTACAGTGTGTGTTCACAGTTGGTAATACAGTAGGTAAAAATTGGATAAGGCAGTTATTACAGTAAGTAATAAAGCAGCAAATATAGTATGTAATAGGCAATGAAATAAGGCAGTGAATAGGGAAGAAAATAACGTTAAATGGTGGGCACTGGAGGTCTAGAGTTTAATGGCCGATAGTTTACCGGTACCGGGAGAAGTCCAGTTTGTCGGCATGGAGCCACCTGATAAAGGGAGGGTGGGCAAATGTTCTGTGGTCGGTGGAGGGGTGTAGAGGGTCCAGATCTATGAGGGCGAGTCCGGCAAGCAGAGTCCCTGGGGAAGTTATGCGGTCACGGCGGCTGTGGACAGGAGGTCCTTACACTTTAACAGCTGCAGAAGAAGAGCAGGGAAGAGGCAGCAGTGACCATCGGAGACAGTAGCAGAGGCGGTGCGGGACCCTAAGGTGAATACTGGCAAGGTAGCTCGGGCGGGAGGTTCCAGTGAGCTGCAGGAGGAGACAAGATCACGTTGGGTTGGAGGAAATCAAAGGCGGACCAGGACAAGGACTGAAGAGCCGAGCCTCAGTCTCTGTTAGCAGCGAGCCGGGTGAGTGAGGCAGCGGCAGCCAGGGTCTGGATAGCGGCGGATGGTCCGTAGAGGCATCTGTGGATCAAATGAGCAGGGAAGGGATAGACCGAAGGAGAGAAAGCATAGAGTAGAGCCACGGTCACAATAGCAGCAGTGGGCCGAGTTGATCAGAGCAGCATCAGTGAGTGAAGCCCCATAGCAAGTGCACCCCTTGCACCCTCTATAGTTACGTCAATGGGTGCAGCTGCTATGGGGCCCAGAGCTGAGGGGGGCCCATCTTCCTTGTCAAAGTTATATAAATATATATATATATATATATATATATATATATATATACACACATTTCATTGGGTGGTACATACTAACAAATTTTTGCTATGGGGCCTTCAAATACCTAGATACGTTCCTGATGGGGACATTCTGCATACTGACATTTTTTACCCGATCCACTGTACTTACTGTACAGCAGTTTGTTAATCGTGTTCTCCAGGGATTGAATGACAACTCAGCTTATCTTCCAGTCCCATTTTGACTTGTTCCCGTGGTTTGCCGTGAATTCCGTCTTCAGGACTGGACCTGTGCTTTATCAAAGAAAAGACCTCTTAGGAACTCCACGGTTGTTTCTGCATCTGGCCAATAAGCTGGGCCAGTGGCATCCCTCCCCGCGTTGTCACCTGGACCGGGAAGGGATGCCGCCAAAAAGGGGGCGTAACCTTGTGGGTAGGAGGCGTGGCCTCGTGGCCCGAACCCCATCCTGTACTTTTTACCGGGGGTCCGAGTGGGGGGTGCAGGAGGTCCGGACTGCCCTGTCCTGTGTGCAGTTCTGGCTCCCTCACAGTCAGGAGCCAAGTGCTGCACCTAATACTACAGTGCACCACCTGTAGCCTTGAGGGTTGATGTGTACATGGCTGGGTGCTGCCATGAGGGCAAATATGTACTTGGCTAGTTGCAGCCTTGAGGGCTGATGTATACTTGGCTGGGTGCTGCCTTGAGGGCAGATATGAACTTGGCTGGTTGCAGCCTTGAGGGCTAATGAGTACTTGGCTGGGTGCTGCCTTGAGGGCAGATATGAACTTGGCTGGTTGCAGCCCTGAGGGCTAATGAGTACTTGGCTGGGTACTGCCTTGAGGGCAGATATGTACTTGGCTGGTTGCAGCCTTGGGGGCTGATGTATACTTGATTGGGTGCTGCCTTGAAGGCAGATATGAACTTGGCTGGTTGTAGCCTTGAGGGCTGATGTGTACTTGAAATTAAGATAATAATTCTATCTTGCTGCTGATGGGTGGCAGTGATTGCAGGTGAATAATGGAATGGGCACTCAGACACGCAGGTGCGGCTGAGACTGAAGAGAGGCCAAACAAAGGTACACGGACACCATATGCGGGTGAGACTGTCAAGCTGAAAATAAAAGACTCTCCACTCAGACACTATAATGCAGCTGAGATTGCCACTGTAGCTGATGGAGCACTCAGACGCTGAGGTGCAGTGTAGCTGCCGAGATGTTTGTAGCTTCTATACCGCTCAAAACAGACTAGAAGTTGACACTGCTAGAACAGAGAACACACACGAGGATGATCTCTGCACACAGGAAACGGAAGGCACATACTGGACGCTATCACCGGCATCTGAGCAACCAGCAATCGGGAAAGAAAAAGGGGAAGGAACCAATCCGGTCAAGACAGAGATGACGGAGCAGCCAGGTAGGAGGACTTCACGGAGTAGCTGCGCGTCGCCTAAGTCTCCTGGCAACGGTCCTGAGAGAGCTGGACAGAGAACTGTTGACAGTAATCTGAAATCTCCAGAGTTCTCATTAGCAGGGCCCTCTTACCTCCTGTGCTTCTCCTTTCCCTTACTTTCATCTACTCCTAACTCCCCACAATGGCACCTAACACTTGGTTGCTACCGCCCTGCTGCCTTTTTCAGTGTTATGATTGCGGATGCAGCAATGTTTATAAACCATAGACACTAGATATTAGACAGACAATAGGTCGACAGGGACAAAAGGTCGACCACACTAAAGGTCAATATATAAGAAGGTCGATGGGTACAAATGGTCGACATGGTCAAAAGGTCGACACAAAAATGGTCAGCACATGATTTTTTTTTTTAGGGTTAGGCACTTACCCTGATGGTTAGGGTTAGGCACCAGGAGGGAGGGCTAGGCACTAGAAGTGATGGTTAAGGTCAGGCACCTACCCCAATGGTTAGGGTTAGTCACCAGGAGGGAGGGTTAAGGTTAGGCACCAAGGGGAGGGTTAGGGTTAGTGCGATGATTAGGGTTAGAAAAAAAACATGTCGACCTTTTTGTGTTGACCTTTTGACAATGTCGATCATATGTACAGGTCAACCTTCTTACATGTTGACCTTTACTGTGTCGACCCTTTGTCCCTGTCGACCTCTTGTCTGTCTAACATTTGGTGTTTATCTAGACATTGTTTTACCTTTTTACTGTAGATCTTTCAATCCACACCCCTACATTAGGATATTGCCTTGTTCAAATAATGATCAGCAGATGTTATAAGAACTTTATAGCCACATATTCCTGCAGGCTGAGATTGAAGTACAGCTTGATAAGCCTCTTGTGATAACTTGAGCACAATATAATATGTGCAAAATAACACTTGTTAGAGTTACTGTACATCATATAGCAGGATTTAATAACACTTCTGAGGTATTTGGTATGTGACTTCACGTGGTTACAGTATGTAATAAACAGCATTGGAATGAACGTATACAATGTTGCTATGATATGTGAAACTGTGTACCTACCTAGCGTCCTGTTTAGTATCCTTTCCAGTGTGTGTACTGCTAATGCCACAGGCTGATAGACATAGAGGTTTATTTCAACGTGGCAGCTATAACTTGTAATAGGCTGCACACATATATTTAACTAAATGGCGCACCGTCATTAATATATACAGAACAACATTAGGTACTTAGTCAGTGTCTAAAGTGCTTCCAACGTATGTTTCGCTCCTAGCTTAACCATGGAGTAACCAAGAAGTGGGTTTTCCTGGTTCAAATACAGTGGGTAGGATGCATCAATTGCCGGTGCTAGGCTGTGCTGCGCCCGGCGCAGTCCTGTGTTGCCGCCTCTTCCCTCCTCCGCTCCCTCCCCCTGAGCGTATATCATCAAAATAGCGCCAGGAGGGTGATAGATCGGCTTGCCCATGCCTGAAGCCACCACTGGATTGCAGATATTGCAGTCAAACCTTTCGAAAAAGACGTTTTCAGAGGTTTGGCCGCTTACTGCATATGCACCAAGCTCCAGAATGTGATACATTCCGGGGTTTTGGATGCGGTGGGCAACGCCATCTTTAGCCTGTAGGTTTCAGTTCACAACTACCCCTGAGAGGTGTCCATTCGGATCCCTCCCAACCCTCCCTGGCAGCACGTGCGGCACTCGACGCATGCACAGAAGGATTTCTGGGTCATATACTCGGAAGTCCTATTATCGCAAAGGACAGCTCTTACTGGGATCGCTCTTACTGGGAGAGCTGTCCTTTGTGATTTTATTCAAGCATATGGCATTAATAAACGCAAAGAGATTGTAAGCTTGCGAGCAGGGCCCTCTTACCCTTGTGTATGTCTTTTATGTATGTATGTATGTATGTCTTTTATGTATGTATGTATGTCTTTTACAACCCAGTATGTTGATTCAAATTGTAAAGCGCGACAGAATTTGCTGTGCTGTATAAGAAACTGTTAATAAATAAATAAATAATGAGTGGCGGGATGCATTGATGCGTCATGCATCCCACCCAGTAGGAGAAACCACTCTCCCTAGTCGGTGTCATAGCCAATCAGAAATCAACATCGTTGCTATGGGGACCATGACTACATGAATGATTGCCGAGTAACATTGGCAATACAAGATGCATGAGAAAAAAGAATTTGGACCCATCGGGGCAATTAGGTGCATGATTTTTGCTACCATTTTTTAACTAATGCAACTATGCCAGCTCCTGATATCCGCGCTATAAAATAAAAGGGTTGCAATCATTTTTACTGCAAAAACACAGGGGTGATTTAAAAAAAAAAAAAAAATTCTAACAGCCTATACCCCCAAAAAACTGGAGTCTGCCATAGTACATGAAGTTAGTAGTTAAGCTTATGGTGCAGACTAGTGAGGGACAAGTAGGACCAGCAGCATCAGCTCTCCCAGACAGGCAATACCTGTGGTGTCCCCGTCTTTCTGCTGCTGGTCACTCTTAGCTCCTCTGTTTTCCCTGAATTTGCAGGATTGCGGCTGATTGATGAGGATGAGGCCGGCGGCTACCTTCTTCTGCTCAGAGCTGGATGTGGTCTCGGGGCATGCAGTCGGGAAGCCGGTGGACTTAATCCCAACAGCCGGCTTCCCGACTGATTTATCCCGGTGAGGGGTAAATCTAGACGCCTCTCACTTTACTAACTGATGCCGGGCGCCTAGCGCGGACAGCCACGGGGGGGGGAGAGTTAGGTTTAGGGCTCCCAGGGGGGACTTAGGGTTAGGCACCCCCCCGGGAGGTTAGAGTTATGCTACGGGAAGGGAGGGTTAGGGTTAGGCACCCCCGCGGGGGAGGTTAGGGTTAGGCACGTCCCCGGGGGACTTAGGTTTAGGCAGCGGGGAAAAAGGGGTTAGGTTTAGGCACTTAGAGGGGGGATTAGGGTTAGGCACTGGAGGGAAGGTTAGGGTTAGGCACTGGAGGGAAGGTTAGGATTAGGGAGGGGGGTTAGGTTAGTGAATACTTACCTGGGGACGATCAGGATTTTCACCCATTTCGGGAAGCCGCTGTCGGGATTCCAACGCCGGACAGGCGTCCGCCAGTAAATCATACCGATTCCTGCCTCGGAGATCTCATAATTTGCTGCCTTCCTGTAGAGAGGTGCTGCTCGGACCTGCCGGGGATGAGGACAGAGATCTCCGGGGTAGGGGAGGGGAATAGCAGGAATATAAAATAGTGGTTTCTCAGATAAATGTAATAGTCTTTGACAGGTGCATGAAAGGGAGGGGTTTTAATCTAGACTAGAAAAAAAAAAGAAAAAAATATTCCCCCAGCACACTGCAATAAACCGGCAATACAATTTGAATTCTACATGATACTAGAAATCCAGAGATCTTTGTTGCATATATTTGTAGAGATATGTTTAAGCACCTGGCCGCATCAAGGTGTCTCTGTACCAGTGTCCCTAACGCTACATGATAATAGCACTCACTTTGGGTCATATAATTGCATACTGTTATGCCACATGATAATAGCATCTACATTAATATATCCAAGTTGACAGCCAACTCACTTGGAGCTACCCCAGAATCCTCCAAATACTACTACAGGAACCAGCACACCTTCCTAATGCGGGTCACATACATGCCTCTCAAAACAGTAATATAAAATAGTGGCTACTCAGATCAACTTAATAGTCTTTCACAGGTGCATGAAAGAGAGATTTACTCTAGACTACAAAAAAAAGAAATAAATGTCACCAGCACACTGCAAAGACCAGCAATAGTATTTGAATACTACATTATAAAAGAAATCCAGAGATCTTTGTTACATAAATTTGCAAAGATATGTTTAAGTACTGGGCTGCGTCAAGGCTTCTACCCGTGTCCTTAATACTACATGATAATAGCACACATTTTTTAAAATATTGTTTCTAGTCTGGATAGCAGGGATACACCGAGAGGAGGGGTAAGGAGGGAGGCATTGGGGGGCTGTCAGGTGTAGCCAGAGGAAGTTTTTTTTTATTTTTCCCATTTATGCAAATGCTCAGCGGCTATAAGTAAAAAGATGCCAATAACTACTATTTAATTTCTCCACGGCCATTAGATTGGAAAAACATTGTGGCTGCAGGGTTTTAAAAAATATGCTCTCAGTTGGATATGCCCTATTGATTCAATGGGCCTCTCCAATAGGTATTAGATATTGATTATAATTTGGTGTCCTAATTATCTAGACTATTGGATCATCCAGAACAAATAAGGTAAATTAGATGTTATATACAGCAAAGATGTATGACATTGTTGATAAAATTATTATAAATAAATTAAATAAAATAGTAATTTTGTATATAAAAATGTCACAGTGTATAAAAAAATCAATGTATGACAATAAAGTCATGAAGATTAAATAATAAAGTCATCAATGCCAAGATTAATAATAGTGTATAATTAGTTGTTGGTTATAAATAATGGTGCAAATAATAAATAACTTAAATTTGATTATTAGATTATTAGTGATGTTAAAATAAATAAATACGATACCCAAAATAAAATATATCTATTATGAAAATGTGTAATAGATAAAATAAATATAATACCAAAAGGTATGAAATATCAAATCTCTGGATGAAAATATTGAGCAAATAAAGATGAAATATTAAAAATGTTAAAAATGTGTCAGGTTATGACTGTGGATTGTGAATGAAAGTGATGTGCATATATTACATCTATTCTGGAAATATGAGAATAGGAGAAAGAAAATGAGGTAAAAAGAATGTAAAACTTTTCTGATAAAAAAAAATTAGGTTAAAAGTGTACATATGTAATGCAGTGACAGAAACAGCCGTAGGCCTCTCAGAGGTAAAAATAGAGGGCCTGATTCAGCAACGAACGCAGTTGCTAATACGCACACAATCAGCCGATTATTCCGTACTGCACATGTGTATGCATCACAGTGACTACGCAGACCCGTCGCAGGGTGATAGACAGGAAGTGCCGTTTGTGGGTGGTAACGGGGGGTGGTCGGCCGAATGCAGGCGTGCCAGTGCGTTTGAACGCTGTTGTATGGGCATGTATAAATTATCCACTGCGATGCCCTACGCAGCCTGAGGCCTCATAGCATGCTTGGAAGTTAGCAATTTCTGACTAAGGTGCGTGAGGCTGCGATGGTACCGATGGTTTTACAGTCTTGCTAAACATTACGGATGTGTGTAAGGCATGCTTGCCTACTTTTGAAAAAGCATTTGAGGGAGATTGTGAAAGCAGCACCTATGAGTGTGTGTTACAGTGGACGCGTATTGCTACATCTGATAGGCTGTCATAAAATGTACTTATATATCCAAATGTAAACAAGCCCAAAAGCAGGTAATAAGATCTATTTATTAATGAAAACGCACTAATACTTTTCAGAAAATGCCTGTAGCCATAGGGATCATTGTGCCTTATAACCAATGCCAGGAAATGATACTAATGATCCCATTTCAATGTATATATCTATGCTGGTTTTTTTTGTAAATATAACAGCTTTATAATAGGGGTAAGGCACAATCAGGGAGATTACTAGAGTATTCAGAGAGACAGGGAGATTGCTACTATTTCAGGGAGTCTCTCTGATAATGAGGGAGAGTTGGCATGTATGGTGTAAGGTAAAGTGGGCGTCCTTGTGTAGTGCAGCGGCAGCATTGGCGATGGCAATGAATTAGCATACTATCGCAGTTGAACTGCGTGCGTACTCGCTATTGCATTCGCAGTTGCGTTCCGTAGTGAATCAGGCCTAGAGTGACATAGAAATTACTAAGTGTATAATTGCATTGATCACAGGAAGGCAGAATAATTATTTCTCTCATTCAAGTCATTTGGATGGGACCATAGGGAAGATAGGGCGAGCTTCTCACTCAGCTCTACTCAGCAATGACATTTTTACTTAAATAATGTGGAAACGAGCAATTCTGCATTTGAAAGTATTCCCCCTATTCAGCAAAGGGTTTACAAAGAAGATGCCGCAACCCCCTTCTCCATTATACCCATCTCACAGAGTATCGCACTGTAGAAAACAAGCCATTGCTCTCTACAGTGCTTTAACAGGATTTTGTTTTGCTATTAAGCAAGCATGAAAACATTAAAATGCTCCTTTAAAGTTTCCTTTATATAACATCATCTCAGATTGGCGTAATATGAAGCAAATCCTTAACCAATGAAAACTGCAGGAACAGAAGGAAAGTTTCCCATCATTCCCTTCAGGATCTTCAAACTCTGACCCAGTCTCCTTCCCTGCAGAGTGACCAGCGGCCAGGGTATGTCCAGTTCCAGCCTATCAAAAGTCTCTGAATTAGTCCATTTACATTTCTATATACATTTATAGTTTATATATACTGTATGTGGTAGAGATGGCGGCACTCACAAGACTTTGCGTAAGTTAAACCATTGGATACTTAGACCATATTGCTGCCGTCTCTACCACATATATTACACGGAGGACACAACCCCCAGGGAAGGCACCAAGGCAAGGATTAGTTCTTTAACGTGGAGTGCTGGTTTCTGTATTTTGTATATATACATATATTTATATTATATATAGGGTTGTAGTCAATATACCGACGGCCAGGAAGCCTTCCCGAACAATGGTAAGCCGACTACTGTTAGCTCTTAGTCGCGGGGGGATGTAGGGTTAGGCACCCCCCGGGGAAGGGTTAGAGGTAGGCTGTGGAAAGGGGGACTTAGGGTTAGGCACCCCCGGGGGGAGGTTAGGGTTAGGCACCCCCGGGGGGAGGTTAGGGTTAGCCCCCCCCGGGAGGGTATGGTATAGGGTGCGGGAAGGGGGTTTAGGTTTAGACAACCCGGGGGGGGACTTAAAGTTAGGCACCACCAAGGGAGGGTTAATGTGAGAGAAGGGTAGGGTTATCTTACCTACCTTGGCCATCGGGATCCTTCATGTTCGGGCTTACAGCGTCGGTATTTCATACCCACCATATATATATATATATTATATATATATATATATATATACATAGTTGCCGACTTTCTGGCTGCTCCTTCCGGGAGGGAGCAGCCAGATCGTTAGGGCGGGGGGGCGTGGCCGGCAAAAGAGGGTGTGGCTGGGCGGATGACTGCCGTCTGTGGGTGTGATGGGGCGAGGTCTCGCGATCGCATTATTTTGTTCCCACCCCTGCTACACAATGCCAATAAGACATTGTGAATGCAGGGGACGGGGCCAAAATGCCGCGATTCAGCGTGAATCACATTACTCGCCCCCCCGCTGTGGGGGTTTAACAGTTAATTGCATGGGGTGGGTCGGGGGGATCGGCGCCCACCCTAGAGGCTTTGCTGCCTTTCCGGGGGGCCGGGAGCTGCTCCTGATTACACCCAGGTTGGCCTTAGATACTTACTGTTTCCACTTCCATCTCACGACTCCAGTAACACATTCTTCACATCATATTAATGCATCCCCTCCCTTACTGCTACAGTAATACATTACCCTTCATCATCTGTGTTCTAACATATTCCACTCCCTCACCTCTGTAGTAATACATTACCCTGCTCACCCCTGTAGTAACACATTCCTCTCCCTCACCCCTCGATTAACATTCCCCTCCCTCATCCCTGTAGTGACACATTACCCTCCCTGATTTGTGGAGTAACACATTTTCCTCCCTCATCCATGTTGTAACACATTCCACTCCCTCACCTCTGTAGTAACACATTCACTTCCATCACCCTTGTGGTAACACATTACCCCTGCTCACCCCTTTAGTAACACATTACCCCGGCTCACCTCTGGAGAAACCTAATTTCCCTCCCTTGCCGTGCCTCACCCCATAGTAACACATTTGACATTCCCCTCCTTCACCTGTGTAGCAACAAATGTTCCTCTCTCACCTCTGTAGTAGCGCATTCCGTACCACATACCTGTACTAACACATTACCCTCCCTCACCTGTGGCCTAAGAATGGTTGAGGAATCCATCAAAACACATTTTACCCCTTTGCACTGCTGCCTGCCTCATAATCCACGTCAGGATGATATGACCAGTGGCAGCTCCAGAGGTGGGGCTGCAGCACAGTCCAATATTCAAATAGGGGAACCACACCAACTGCCAGTGAGTCCCAGCCAATGATGTTTGGAAGTAGATGGGGTGACAGTTGCTGTGGCTCCCCTATTTGAATATTGAACTGTGCTGCAGCCACGATGAGACAGTCAGTCAGGACATTGCACGGGGGAAGAAACATTTCAGCCCTTTTCACCCTCTTAGGAGTCGAAATTAAAAAAATCCCTTCTTAGTGGGCACCTACGTCATGGAAGGAATATTCTCCCTGATTTTTATGTTTCTTGGTCTAGGGGGTAAATTTACTAAGATTTGAGTTTCGTCGAGATGACAATCTCGGGCGAGTTCAGGCATGTTTTTCATATAGCAAATTTACTAAAGGCAAACTCTGGGGAGTTTGGCAGAGAGTTCTCTAATCTCACTCGTAAAACTCGGGTGAGATCGCAAACTCGAATTTTCTCACCATTGGGCAAACTCGCAAGTACTTTTCATGAAAAAGATGCTGTTTTCAATTTTAATCGAGTATTAAATCTCGGGTGAGATTAGAGCAAACTCGCAGAGAAATTGAAGTTTCAAACACTCACCCTCCTGAGCTGCGAGTTTTCCAGAAACATACACAGATCATTTTGATTTGTGTATGTTTCTGCATGTGTAGTTAATGTATAGTGTTTCTATAAAAAAAAAAATAACGTAGGGTCCACCCCCCAAAAGCATAACCAGCCCCGGACTGGTCAGCCAGTCCTGGTTCCAAAACATAAGGGGGAACAGAACGAGTAGGGTTCCCCCATAACTTAGAAACCAGCACCTGGCTGCAGGGCCTGTGCTGGTTTTAAATATAGGGGGAAAAATTGCGTAGGGATTCCCCTTTATTTAAAACCAGCACCAGACCCAAACCGACCGGGGTGTAATGCCACAGCCAGGAGACCCTAGTACCGGGTCTCCATGGCCAAAACATTCTCACCCCAAGCTGGTCAGGCAAAGCCGAGGATCTCAGGGGAGGTGGGGACCCCCCAAAAAAGGTGTCCCCCCTCTATCGAAATCCCAGGCTTGGTCTGATATGTGGGGCTCTTCTCCGCACCCCTGGGCTGTGGGTACGGGGGTAATAAAGTGTTAAATAGTAGTAAACTATTGTATTTTACAGTGGAACTACAGATGCCAGCATGCCGTACCCCCACTGTAAAACAAAATAGTTAAAAAATCAGAGTACACACACACCGTATCTAGTAAAACTTTATTCCATACACCGAACTCACTAACGTGTATTGTCTGAGAATGTACACATGATTCCAGGCAGCGATAACATAGTATATCTTCTGAGAATGTACACATGATTCCAGGCAGCGATAAGATAGTGTACCTTCTTAGAATGTACACATGATTCCGGGCAGTGATAAGATAGTGTATCGTCTGAGAATGTACACATGATACAAGCAGCAATAAGATAGTGTATCTTCTGAGAATGTACACATGATTCCAGGCAGCGATAGTGTATCGTCTGAGAATGTACACATGATACAGGCAGCAGTAAGACAATGTATCGTCTGAGAATGTACACATGATACAAGCAGCGATAAGATAGTATATCTTCTGAGAATGTACACATGATTCCAGGCAGCGATAGTGTATCGTCTGAGAATGTACACATGATACAGGCAGCAGTAAGACAATGTATCGTCTGAGAATGTACACATGATACAAGCAGCGATAAGATAGTGTATCTTCTGAGAATGTACACATGATACAGGCAGCGATAAGATAGTGTATCGTCTGAGAATGTACACATGATACAGGTAGCGATAAGATAGTGTATTGTCTGAGAATGTACACATGATACAGGCAGTGATAAGATAGTGTATCCTCTGAGAATGTACACATGATACAAGCAGCGATAAGATAGTGTATTATCTGAGAATGTACACATGATACAGGCAGTGATAGTGTATTATCTGAGAATATACACATAATACAGGCAGTGATAGTGTATTATCTGAGAATATACACATGATACAGGCAGTGATAGTGCATTATCTGAGAATGTACACATGATACAGGCAGCGATAAGATAGTGTATTATCTGAGAATATACACATGATACAGGCAGTGATAGTGTATTATCTGAGAATGTACACATGATACAGGCAGCGATAAGATAGTGTATTATCTGAGAATGTACACATGATACAGGCAGTGATAGTGTATTATCTGAGAATGTACACATGATACAGGCAGTGATAAGATAGTGTATTGTCTGAGAATGTACACATGATACAGGCAGTGATAAGATAGTGTATTGTCTGAGAATGTACACATGATACAGGCAGTGATAGTGTATTATCTGAGAATGTACACATGATACAGGCAGTGATAGTGTATTATCTGAGAATGTACACATGATACAGGCAGCGATAAGATAGTGTATTATCTGAGAATATACACATGATACAGGCAGTGATAAGATAGTGTATTATCTGAGAATGTACACATGATACAGGCAGCGATAAGATAGTGTATTATCTGAGAATGTACACATGATACAGGCAGCGATAAGATAGTGTATTATCTGAGAATATACACATGATACAGGCAGTGATAGTGTATTATCTGAGAATATACAAATGATACAGGCAGTGATAAGATAGTGTATTATCTGAGAATGTACACATGATACAGGCAGTGATAAGATAGTGTATTATCTGAGAATGTACACATGATACAGGCAGCGATAAGATAGTGTATTATCTGAGAATGTACACATGATACAGGCAGTGATAGTGTATTATCTGAGAATGTACACATGATACAAGCAGTGATAAGATAGTGTATTATCTGAGAATGTACACATGATACAAGCAGCGATAAGATAGTGTATTATCTGAGAATGTACACATGATACAGGCAGTGATAAGATAGTGTATTGTCTGAGAATGTACACATGATACAGGCAGGGATAGTGTATTATCTGAGAATGTACACATGATACAGGCAGTGATAGTGTATTATCTGAGAATGTACACATGATACAGGCAGCGATAAGATAGTGTATTATCTGAGAATGTACACATGATACAGGCAGTGATAGTGTATTATCTGAGAATATACACATGATACATGCAGTGATAGTGTATTATCTGAGAATATACAAATGATACAGGCAGTGATAAGATAGTGTATTATCTGAGAATGTACACATGATACAGGCAGTGATAAGATAGTGTATTATCTGAGAATGTACACATGATACAGGCAGCGATAAGATAGTGTATTATCTGAGAATGTACACATGATACAGGCAGCGATAAGATAGTGTATTATCTGAGAATGTACACATGATACAGGCAGCGATAAGATAGTGTATTATCTGAGAATGTACACATGATACAGGCAGTGATAGTGTATTATCTGAGAATATACACATGATACATGCAGTGATAGTGTATTATCTGAGAATGTACACATGATACAGGCAGTGATAAGATAGTGTATTATCTGAGAATGTACACATGATACAGGCAGCGATAAGATAGTGTATTATCTGAGAATGTACACATGATACAGGCAGCGATAAGATAGTGTATTATCTGAGAATGTACACATGATACAGGCAGCGATAAGATAGTGTATTATCTGAGAATGTACACATGATACAGGCAGTGATAGTGTATTATCTGAGAATATACACATGATACATGCAGTGATAGTGTATTATCTGAGAATATACAAATGATACAGGCAGTGATAAGATAGTGTATTATCTGAGAATGTACACATGATACAGGCAGTGATAGTGTATTATCTGAGAATGTACACATGATACAGGCAGTGATAAGATAGTGTATTATCTGAGAATGTACACATGATACAGGCAGCGATAAGATAGTGTATTATCTGAGAATGTACACATGATACAGGCAGCGATAAGATAGTGTATTATCTGAGAATGTACACATGATACAGGCAGCGATAAGATAGTGTATTATCTGAGAATGTACACATGATATAGGCAACGATAAGATAGTGTATTATCTGAGAATGTACACATGATACAGGCAGCGATAAGATAGTGTATTATCTGAGAATGTACACATGATACAGGCAGTGATAAGATAGTGTGTTATCTGAGAATGTACACATGATATAGGCAGCGATAAGATAGTGTATCGTCTGAGAATATACACATGATACAGACAGCGATAAGAATGTGGGGGGAGAAATACATTATACTTTACAAGAAAACAAATTGGCATAATCTCCCCTCTATTTGTCTGCATACAGTACCTGCATTTGAGATCACCCGTAATCAGAATACCATCTTGCCCTGACAGCTCTTCAGATATAGAGCTGTCTCAGCAATGTTAATATATTTGGGTTTATGACCCGTGGGCTGCAATGCGCCTGCATGGCCATCAGCCTGTGCACGTGCAGGCTGCAAGTAACAGAGAGGGGTCTTTTAGATCCCTTTCAGTATATTTTTGCAAAAAGACGTCCAAAGGCTTCTATAGCCAATGTCACATATTGATGCTGTTAGCTAGCGGGCACAAGTTCCTGAAAGTTAAGCTTTCTGGATCTTGATGCAGCAGCCACATCGCAGACCCATATTCATACATATGTGATGCGGTAAACCTCCAAAAACATAAGTTTTTAGAGGATTTAACACATTTTTCTCTTTTATATATCCCATCCTGTGCATCTTCTGAGAATGAACATATAGTTAAGGCAGTATATATATATAACTCCTGATTCATAGTCAGGGGTGCCGAGTGAGGCGGGGGGGGTGAGGTTTCTAATTACCCGACCTTGATGGAGAGGTCCGCCCCCACCCAGAATGTCCGACAGGCCATGACTGCTGGTCTTTAGATGTAGTCACTCACACTGATACGCCCGCTACATGCTCCCGACTCTTGGCCCCTCCCAATTACAACCTAAAAATGACCGTCAAAACTGCATGGATCTCAATCCAATTTCGATTTGCGTCCCCCAGCGGTAACCATCACTACGCATGTGCAGAGGTAAAACAATGCTTTACTAGAGTTCACCTCTGGATCAACCCCTATGTGTCTTCTAAGAATGCACACATGGGGCCTCATTCAGACCCACTGGCAAGCGGCTGTCCGCTCGCAAGTGGGTCGATGGTGCGCATGCGCCAGACGCGACGAGCGAAGGACTTTCCTTTGCTCGTTGTGTCTGATCAAAGGGGGCATGCTATCGATGTTGATTGACAGCACGCCCCCTTTGGTGGGCGTGCCAGGGGCGTGCCTGCCAGACGGAGGCGTTCCCAAGGGAACGCCTACCGTCTGAAGCCGGCCCCACTGACATCACCAGTGATGTCAGTGGGAGTGATTTTGGCTCTGATAGAGCCAAAATCACTCCAGGGCTTGTGGTCGAAAACCCCGACCACAGGCTTCTGGTCGCACTGGCGATGGTCGCGATGGTCAAGACCATCGCGACCATCATCCTGCACGCTCGTATGTGCTGTGGGTGGTGACCCACAGCTATACGAGCGTCCAGGAGGACGCTCCATTTTTATGGAGGACGGCCCTCATTCAGAGCGAGCGCTCTGCTCAGAGCGTCCGGCTCTGAATGAGGGCCATAGTTCAGTCAGCAATATGATTGTGTGTCTTCTGGGAATGCACACATAGAGCCTGATTCATCTTGGATCGCAGTTGCTAATATGCAAGCAGTCGGCGGATTGTTACATTCTCCACATGCGTACCAAACTCAGGCCTGCCAGTGCGTTCGCACGCCATTTCAGGGGCGTGCATAAATTATCCAGTGCGAAGCCATACACAGCCTGAGGCCTCATAATGGTGTGGCTGCTAGCAATTTCTGAGTAAGGTCAGGGCTTGTGCATTTATGCATATGGGTCCGATGGTGCTCGATTGTACCAGTGGATTCACATAGTTCAGGCAGCAATACAATTGTGTGTCTTCTGAGAATGTAAATATATAGTTCAGGCAGCAATAAGATTGTGTGTCTTCTCAGAATGTACACATACAGTAGTTCAGGCAGCAATAAGATTGAGGGGTGTATTTACTAAGCAGTGTTAGGAGACAGAGTGAAAAGTGTTAAGGTGCCAGCCAATCAGCTCCTGTCATTTTTCAAACACAGCCTGTGAGATGGCAGTTAGGAGTGGATTGGCTGGCACCTTATCACTTTTCACTCAGGGCCTGATTCAGAGCCGCTCGTAAGCGGCCGCTCGTTCGCTCCGAGCGATGTTCGCACATCTGCGCATGCGTATGGGTCATAATGCGCATGCGCCAACCAGTCAGTGCAGTCGGAAATCGAGCGCTCGCAAAATAGCGAGTGCCTGCTAATTTGAGTGACAGGATGAGGCGTTTGTGGGTAGTAACAGGGGAAGGTGCTTCAAAACGGGGAGTGGAGATCCGAACGCAGGCGTGCCAAATGGTCAAAACGGGTGTTTTAAGGGTGTGCATAATTAACAAAGCAGCGTCATCGGCCACGTCACTTGGTTGTCTCTTAGCCTGAACTGTTCGCATGATTGCGGTAGGAAAATCCAACCACAAGCACTGCGAGCAGTTCAGACGCCTTTCGATGTACTCGATTAATCTAATAAATAGCGGAGATGACGTAGGATGCGAGCGGTCAGGGGGCGTCTTTACAAAATAGCGAGTGCATGTTTCGTTCGCTCGCTCACACATAGAAGCATCAACAGACCGCAAAGAGCGAGCGCTCAATTTAAATAGCCGGACCCTTTTTCTGAACGAGCGAGCGCAAATAGCGTCCGGCTCTGAATCAGGCCCTCCGTCTCCTAAATGTCTTTTGAGAATGTAGACATAGTTCATCCAGCATTAAGATTGTGTGTCTTCTGAGAATGTAAATATATAGTTCAGGCAGCAATAAGATTGTGTGTCTTCTCAGAATGTACACATAGTTCAGGCAGCAATAAGATTGTGGGGTCTATTTACTAAGCAGTGTTAGGAGACAGAGTGAAAAGTGATAAGGTACCAGCCAATTAGCTCCTAACTGTAATTTTTCAAACACAGCCTGTGAGATGGCAGTTAGGAGCGGATTATCTGGCACCTTATCACTTTTCACTCTGTCTCTTAAATGTCTTCTGAGAATGTACACATAGTTAATCCAGCATTAAGATTGTATGTCTTCTGAGAATGTAAATATATAGTTTAGGCAACAATCAAAGTGGACACCTTCTATGTAGTAGTATATGTACTGTAGTTCAGACTGCTATCTGATTCTTCAGAATGTATACATAGTACAGATAGCTTCTGAGAATGCATTTATAGTGGGAATGTATAAATACTTCAGACAGATTAGTAATGATGTAATTAATTTGTTGCAATGTTAGGTACTGTTTTGAGATAAAAAAAACTACTGGCAGTTTGTTGGGCCTTACTATGCGACAAAGTAGTTATACACCCTTGTATACAGCATAAATTATATTTATTATAGGTATTATTTAAATTCAATCATTTTGAATTAAAATAAC
Source organism: Taudactylus pleione (assembly GCA_031769625.1). NCBI lineage: Eukaryota > Metazoa > Chordata > Amphibia > Anura > Myobatrachidae > Taudactylus > Taudactylus pleione. The sequence continues at coordinate 1,056,485 of JAUIMM010001164.1, forward strand.
GTTTTGAAAGATGATGTGACGTTAGTGAACGTTAGGCATATAGCAGCCTGGAGTGCATCGGAATCATGTACAGAATTATGTACAGGTAGAAAGCTGAAAGTATGGAGCATTCGATGATTGTGTAGAATTACAATGACACATTCTCATATAACAAGAACAGTAGTGTTGTGGCCGCTCTATCAACACTACTAATTAATATATAATTATTGGGACCAATGAGGAAATAGCAAGGTGTGGACCCCTATGCTCCTAGTAGGGATGTAGTTGGCATCCTGGCTGTCGGGATGCCGGCGTTCAGAATACCAGCACCGGAATCCTGACCGCAAGTATTAGGGTTAGGGGAAGGGTTAGGTTTAGAGTTAGAAGGGTTAGACGGCAGGAGGGGAGGGTTAGGGTTAGCCTACGGGAAACGTGGTTAGGGGAAGGGTTAGGGTTAGGCTATGGGAGGGGAGGGTAAGGATGCAGGAAAGGTGGGTTAGGGGAAGGGTTAGGTTTAGGCTGTGGGCGGGGAGGGTTAGGGTTAGCCTACGGGAAACGTGGGTTAGGGGGAGTGTTAGGGTTAGGCTATGGGAGGGTCGGGTAAGGATGCAGGAAAGGTGGGTTAGGGGGAGGGTTAGGCTATGGGAGGGGAGGGTAAGGATGCAGGAAAGGTAGGTTAGAGGGGGGGTTAGGTTTAGGCTGCGGGTGGGGAGAGTTAGGATGTGGGAAAGGTGGGTTAGAGGGGGGGTTAGGATTAGTCTGTGGGAGGGGAGGGTAAGGATGCAGGAAAGGTGGGTTAGGGGAAGAGTTAGGACACTTAGCTCATTCTGTCTGGATTGTGACTTTCGGAATCCTCCACGAACTTGCCCGTGTACTTGCACTGCTGGAGCAGACTGAACGGCACGGAGGTGATATCCCCGTATTGCAGCACCCCATTTCCAGAATCCATCTACATTCATCTAAGTCGCTCCCCGCTGGTCGGGTTGAGCGCAGTACCAGTTAGGAATTAGAGTGTCATTACCCTCCTCAATTACATGCTGCAAAGGTTTGGAGCCGCAGGTAATAATATTGGGATTTCCTGCTCAATTAGCCCTTTACATCCAGGGGCCTCTATCACAAAGACTATAAACACTATATGTATATATTTCCATTTCTTAAGGAAAGGTCCATAATCTGAGCCTTCTCCTGAGATAAGTACTGCAGTTTAATATAAATATTTTGATGTGTGTATAACCATATTTTGGCCCAAGAATACCAATATATACCATACATTTTTATTGTGGATTATGCAAGATCACATGTGTGATTTTTTTTTTCTTTAAATAAATATGTATTATTAACATTTTGATTCATTAACTTGAGCCTTATAAATTGATATCCTTCAATCTCTGCGACTGCCTTCTTACATATTGTGACTGTCAGGATGCTGCTGTTGGTATTCTGACCGCCGGCATCCCGACCGCCGGAATCCTGTACCCAACCCATCTCAAAAGAGCAAGAGACTACAGCCATGGCCAAAAGTTTTGAGAATGACACAAGTATTGCTTTTCACAAAGTCTGTTGCTTCAGTTTTTAAGGTGACAATTTGCATATACTCTAGAATGTCATGAAGAGTGATCAGATGAATTGCAAAGTCCCTATTTGCCATGACAATGAACTTAATCCCAAAAACAACATTTCCACTGCATTTCACCCCTGCCACAAAAGAACCAGCTGACATCATGTCAATGAGTCTCTCGTTAACACAGGTGAGAGTGTTGTTGAGGACAAGGCTGGAGATCACTCTGTCATGCTGACTGAGTTAGAATAACAGACTGGAAGCTTTAAAAGGAGGGTGAAGCTTGAAATCATTGTTCTTCCTCTGTTAACCCTGGTTACTTGCAAGGAAACACGTGCAGTCATCATTGCTTTGCACAAAAAGGGCTTCATAGGCAAAGATATTGCTGCTAGTAAGATTGCACCTAAATCAACCATTTATCTGATCATCAAGAACTTTAAGGAGAGAGGTTCAATAGATGAGAAGAAAGCTTCAGGGCGCCAAAGAACGTCCTGCAAGTGCCAGAACCATCTCCTAAAGTTGATTCAGCTGTGGGATCGGGCACGCACAGTGAGGCTAAATAAAGGGGCCTATCCATTAGCAGATGTATTTCTGTGCGATGAAAGACAAAAGATACCCATTGAAAATTCCGGTGGCTGTGCTGAACGATATCTGTCATGTAAATGACAGATTTTGGCAAACGACGAACTATGAACGATATCGCATAACATCATTCAGGGAGTGGATTTTTTTCTCTGCAGTGCTCTGTAGCTGCTGCTAATATCTTTAATAGTTCATCGTTTACCGCATATAAACTGCACAATATTGCTAATATCGTACAGCTATATGCAATAATTGACAAACATGTTGGAGAGATGATAGATGCGATTTATCGGCCGTGGGAATGCGCATCTGTCATCATTCAGGGCCTGTCCATTAGCAGATATAATGAACGATTGAATGATATATCGTTCAATTGTTCATTTTATCTGCTAATGGATAGACCCCTTAAGACTTTTGGAGGATGGCCTGGTGTCAAGAAGGGCAGCAAAGAAGCCACTTCTCTCCAGGAAAAACATCAGGGACAGACTGATATTCTGCAAAAGGTACAGGGATTGGACTGCTGAGGACTGGGGTAAAGTTATTTTCTCTGATGAATCCCCTTTCAGATTGTTTGGGGCATCTGGAAAAACGCTTGTCCGGAGAAGGAAAGCTGAGTGCTACCATCAGTCCTGTATCATGCCAACAGTAAAGCATCCTGAGACCATTCATGTGTGGGTTTGCTTCTCAGCCAAGGGGAGTGGGCTCACTCACAATTTTGCCTAAGAACACAGCCATGAATAAAGAATGGTACCAAAACATCCTCCAAAAGCAAATTCTCCCAACCATCCAAGAACAGCTTGGTGATGAACAATGCCTTTTCCAGCATGATGGAGCTCCTTGCCATAAGGCAAAAGTGATAACTAAGTGGCTCAGGAAACAAAACATCAAAATTTTGGGTCCATGGCCAGGAAACTCCCCAGACCTTAATCCCATTGAGAACTTGTGGTCAATTCTCAAGAGGCTGGTGGACAAACAAAAACCTACCAATTCTGACAAACTCCAAGCATTGATTAGACAAGAATGGTCGGCCATCAGTCAGTTTGTGGCACAGAAGTTGATTGACAGCATTCCAGAGTGAATTGCTGAGGTCTTGAAAAAGAAGGGTCAACATATAAACATTATACACTTAATGTAATTGTCAATAAAAGCATTTAATACTTATGAAAGGCTTGTAATTTTACTTCAGTATACCATAGTAACATCTGACAAAAAGGTCTAAAAACACTGAAGCAGCAAACTTTGTGAAAACCAATACTTGTGTCATTCTCAAAACTTTTGGCCATGGCTGTACATGAAAAGAATATCATGAGCATATAATTATTCTGAAGTCAAACTTTCATGGTAGAGAAAAAAGTCGCCTTAGTAAGACATGGTATGTCTGCCAGACCCCTCGGCGCCCTCTATAATCAAACTGCCAGGCAGATAATGCAGCGCAAGTTGTTGCTAGTTTATACCTTCAGTGTTGTTGTTGTTGCCACTATTCACATTTAGCTCATGTAAAACACAAATAGAAGTAGTCATTTATGTGCTGTGGTCATCTAACCTATGTACAACACAGTAACAAACATTGCTAATTATAACAGACTGTCATGTGCTTGGCAAATCTTGTTACTTTATTTATGTATAGCAGCATGGATAACTGATGTTACTCTTACAAGGTACATGAGGTGACCCATCTAGATGTCCACCTTCTATTCTGTCTCTACTTGGGACCACGATGGACATGTCTGGGTTCTAAGGCTGTGGAGTCAGAGATTCTGATGCGTTCATCTTCATGGTTTATCATTGATCTATATCACATAAATCCCAACCAGGGGCTTCTAATTATTTATCTAAACAAAATAGGGTGTAATGTGCGGCAATCTGTGGGATGGTTGGGCAAATTGGGGTCATTTGTTTGTGGAATGCATCCCCTATAATATTGGACCATAGATGTAAATAAATAAAATATAATTATTGAACAATTCAATTACTTCTAAAAGTAATGTAGGAAAGACAGTATGAGTATGTTAAATTCTGGTAACAAGTAACAAGATAGCTAATATGTTCCTTTTTTGAATATCGTCCAAAAAAAACCCTGTCATCGATAGTTGGCATTGATAATGGCAATACAATCACATTTTTGGAAATACATGGTGTAATGATATATGCTGGCATATCACCTCAACCAGATCTATATACAGTACATACAAAATTCCATATTCTGTAAAAGCTTTACATCGCAATATCTAAACAGAGTCCTCATTTAAACCAGACCATTGGGCACAAAACACTCAGCGGGCACCATATGATAGTACGGGCAGCCCCTGCTATCCCATGACCACCAGCTACGTCACTGGTAGGCAACCTGTTAACTTCAAGGGCCTCTAGGGCAACTCTCTAACCTTCGCAATGGCCACATGTTACACTCCGGGGTAAATTTACTAAGATCCGTGTTTGGCCCGATTTGCATTTTCGGGTGATAATATCACTTTTTTGCACATCAGAAATTTACTGTCATAAGTCAGGTGATTTATTCATTTTTTCAGATTGAAATCGGGTGGTTTAATGCCACAAATTCGGCCGTTTTGAACAACAGAAATTAGGGATGAGCGGGTTCGGTTCCCTGAGAACCGAACCCACCCGAACTTCGGGGATCCGGGGCGATCCGAGCCCAAGCTCGGATCTCCCTGTCTGCCCCGGATCCCTCTCCCGAGGCAAAACCTCGAGATCTGCTGTCGGATCTCGAGGTTTTGCCTCGAGCGGCCATTTTAAAAAAAATGCCTTTGCCTTTAATGGGCAAAGTGCTGATTGGCTGACAGAGCCGTCTGTCACGGCTCTCAGCCAATCAGCATTATGGTGCTCATTTGCATGTAGCACGGACTCGTGAGATCCGTGCTACATGCATCTGTGTGATTGACACAGAGCACTAACGGGTCCGTGAGACCCGTCTGTGCTGCTGTGGTAAATAAAAAAAAAAAAACCTGTGTAAAAAGAGAAAAAAATGGCGTGCCCCCCCCAAAAAAAGAGCAACCAGCCCCGGGCATTAGTGACCCAGTGCTGGGTGTGCTTAAATACAGGGGACAAACGACATAGGGGTCCCCTGTACTTAAACACAACCAGCACCGGGCTAGTCAGAACCAGAGCTGGTTGCCAAAATACGGGGGACAAACGACGTAGGGGTCCCCCGTATTCTGCGCAACCAGCTCTGGGCTCTGATCCGGTCCTGGTTCTGGAAATACAGGGGAAAAAAATGAGTAGGGTTCCCCTGTATGTTCCAGAACCAGCACTGGACTTTTTCTAGCGGGGGGCTGATGCCACAGCCAGGGGAGCCCTTTCACCGGGCCCCCCAGCCGCAGCATCAGCCCTGACCGCTAGTCAGCCCAGGCCGGGGATCCCTGGAGAGCTGGGGACCCCCCCAATAAAGGGGTCACCCTCTCCAGGGCTCCCCAGGCCCATGCTGATAGCCCGGGGCTATCCCCGCCACCCCTGGTGGCGGTGGGTGGCGGGTTGATTGTGTGGTGTGGTGTAAATAAAGAATATCAAACATTGTCTTTACAAGTAGAACTGCAAGTCCCAGCAAGCCTGCCCCGCATGCTGGTACTTGGAGAACCACAAGTACCAGCATGCAGGGCATTAAGGGCCCACTAGTACCTGTAGTTCACCTGTAAAAAAATGTTTAAAAAAAACACAGGACACACACACCGTGACAGTATAAGTTTATTAAACATACACACACACACACACATGTACACATACTCACCTATGTAACCCTGTAGCATCGGTCCACTTGTCCGGTAAAGTATCCATAGGGGACCTGTGAAAAAAAACATACTCACCATCTCCTATGCGAGGTTCTGTCCTCTTCGTTCCAAAGTAGGCATCCCCGGACTTGGCAAAAAAAAAAAACGAAAACGCGATCCACGAACTTAGTACCGTTCTATAGAACGGTACTTCCCGAATGAGAGCTTAGCGGCGGGGTATCACCATGGAAACCCCGCTGCTAAGCGTTCATTGGCTGAGAGAGGCCATCTCCCGTCTCTCTCAGCCAATGAACGGCTCCCTCCATTGTAGTCAATGCTGGGAGCCGCAAGGTTATTAAAGTTTACCCTGCGGTTCCCACCATTGACTACAATGGAGGGAGCCGTTCATTGGCTGAGAGACGGGAGATGACCTCTCTCAGCCAATGAACGCTTAGCAGCGGGGTTTCCATGGTGATACCCCGCCGCTAAGCTCTCATTCGGGAAGTACCGTTCTATAGAACGGTACTAAGTTCGTGGATCGCGTTTTCGTTTTTTTTTTTTGCCAAGTCCGGGGATGCCTACTTTGGAACGAAGAGGACAGAACCTCGCATAGGAGATGGTGAGTATGTTTTTTTTCACAGGTCCCCTAGGGATACTTTACCGGACAAGTGGACCGATGCTACAGGTTACATAGGTGAGTATGTGTACATGTGTGTGTGTGTGTGTGTATGTTTAATAAACTTATACTGTCACGGTGTGTGTGTCCTGTGTTTTTTTAAACATTTTTTTTACAGGTGAACTACAGGTACTAGTGGGCCCTTAATGCCCTGCATGCTGGTACTTGTGGTTCTCCAAGTACCAGCATGCGGGGCAGGCTAGCTGGGACTTGCAGTTCTACTTGTAAAGACAATGTTTGATATTCTTTATTTACACCACACCACACAATCAACCCGCCACCCACCGCCACCAGGGGTGGCGGGGATAGCCCCGGGCTATCAGCCTGGGCCTGGGGTGCCCTGGAGAGGGTGACCCCTTTATTGGGGGGGTCCCCAGCTCTCCAGGGATCCCCGGCCTGGGCTGACTAGCGGTCAGGGTTGATGCTGCGGCTGGGGGGCCCGGTGAAAGGGCTCCCCTGGCTGTGGCATCAGCCCCCCGCTAGAAAAAGTCCAGTGCTGGTTCTGGAACATACAGGGGAACCCTACTCATTTTTTGTCCCCTATATTTCCAGAACCAGGACCGGATCAGAGCCCAGAGCTGGTTGCGCAGAATACAGGGGACCCCTACGTCGTTTGTCCCCCGTATTTTGGCAACCAGCGCTGGTTCTGACTAGCCCGGTGCTGGTTGTGCTTAAGTACAGGGGACCCCTACGTCGTTTGTCCCCTGTATTTAAGCACACCCAGCACTGGGTTACTAATGCCCGGGGCTAGTTGCTCTTTTTTGGGGGGGTGCACGCCATTTTTTTCTTTTTTTACACAGGTTTTTTTTTTTTTTTTTACCACAGCAGCACAGACGGGTCTCACGGACCTGTCATTGCTCTGTGCCAATCACACAGATGCATGTAGCACGGATCTCCCGGGTTCGTGCTACATGCAAATGGGCACCATAACGCTGATTGGCTTCCTGTCTGCCACTGCAGTGCCACTCCTAGATGGGCCACGTGTTTGTGCCGCCCCCTTGTGTCGCTTAGCATAGTCATCCAGCTTCCTCGGTACAACCTTTTGGCCTAAAAACAATATTGTGAGGTGTGAGGTGTTCAGAATAGAGTGGAAATGAGTGGAAATTAATGTTATTGGGGTTATTAATAGCGTAGGAACAAAAAAAGGCCCATTTATGTGATTTTAGCGTTTTTTTTTTATTTTTTAAGAAAAAATCCAGATCCAAAACACAAAACCCAGAACCCAAAACACGGAAGGGTGGTTTTGGCAAAACCAATCCAGATCCAAAACACGAAGAAAGATCCAGATCCAAAACCAAAACACAAAACACGAAAAGTGTCCGGTGCACACCCCTAACAGAAATGATATCACCATCGGCTCAATTCGGAAGTACTTTTCACTCATTTCATTCAAATTTTGAATTTACCATTAATCGTTTTGCTAAAGTCGCCCGTTTTACACTCAATTTGGAGACTCAATAGAAGTTTTAGATGCACCACCTCCTGAGCTGCGAGTTGTCATTCAACTTACACAAATCAGTGTGATTTGTGTATGTTTCTGAATGGCAAGTGTGTTGCAAAGAATAATTAAAAAAAAAAATTACGTGAGGTCCTACAATTATAGGAAACAAAACGAGTAGGGTTCCACCGCAAATTCGGTACCAGCACCAGGCTGCAGAGCCACTCCTGGTTTTAATTATAGGGGAAATAAAATGCGTAGCGGTCCCCCTATAATTAAAATAAGCAACTGACCCTTTCTAGCGGGGGGCTGATGCCACAGCCAGGGGAGCCCTTTCACCGGGCCCCCAGCCGCAGGATCAGTCCTGACCGCTAGTCATCCCAGGCCAGGGATCCCTCTGGAGTCGGGAACACCCTCAATAAAGGGGTCCCCCTCTCCAGAGCACCCCTGGCCTAAGTTGATAGCCTGGGGCTATCCCCGCCACCTTAGGGCGGTGGGTGGCGGGTTGATAGTGTATGTAGTGTGTAAAAAATGTAAATATCAACATTGTCTTTATAGTGGAACTACAGGTACCAGCAAGCCTCCCCTGCATGCTGGCACTTGGAGAACCACAAGTACCAGCATGTGGGACATTAAGGACCCGTTGGTACCTGTATTCACCTGTAAAGACATGTATAAAAAAACACACAACACACACATCGTGAAAGTACAGTTTTTTTACATACATACCCACACATACTCACCTACATTAACAGGAGTGGTCCCCTTGTCCAAAGTAGGCATCCAAGGTCTTCTTAAAACAAAAAAAACGAAAATTGCGATCACGCTACAGATGCCAACCAGGATGGTTGATATCTCCCGAATGAAACGCTCAGATGTGGCTTCTGCCTTTATAGAGCCGTATCTGAGCGTTCATTGGCTGAGAGAGGTGAGCCCCCGCCTGTCTCAGCCAATGAACGGCTCCTCCATTGAAGTCAATGGAGAGCCGCAGGTTACTAAAGTTCATTATTGATCCTCCCTGGACAGGCAGTGTATTGAGCCAATATTCACTATTCATGCAGATCATCACATGGTGTGGAAGCCGCCTCCTGTTTGTGTCGCAATAAAACCAATGTCATTATCATGCAACATAGGTTCAACCAGAGATAGTAACAGAAGTTTTGGGGCAGGACAAAATGTGAGTTTCCCATATCAAACTATTTTATATTAATAAAAGATATTTGCTCATTTGGTACCATTTGCATCAGTAATATGGTTTCAATAGAATTGTTGTCTTACTGATGATTACTCTCCCCCAGTCTTTTCTTCTAATAGTCACCAGCACCATCGCCTTGGCATGTCTCCAGCCCTTCCCCCATGTGCCTTTCCAGCGCCATGCCCTGCTTCTCTCCAGCACCATCCTTCTGTGTCTCCCCAGCATCATCATCCTGCATCTCCTCAGCACCATCATACTGCGTCTCCCCAGCACCATCCTTCTGTGTCTGCCCAGCACCATCATACTACGTCTCCTCAGCACCATCCTCCAGCCCTAGCACAGAATAGCCCTCCTCCCCCACAGATTATCATATCCCCTTAGCACAAAATTACCCCAGCCCACAGACAGAACATCTGCCCCTAATACAGCAGATTCCCCTTCCCCTCAGACAGATTATCATCTCCCCCTAGTACACTATAACTCCCCCCCATTTGATCATCATCTCCCCTGACCCCCTAGTACAGCAGATCCCCCTCAGACAGATCATCATCTCCCCTTAGCAAAAATTAGCTCCCTACAACCCTCTCCTGCAGACATTTCACCTCTCCTTAGTACAGAATAACCCCCCAGCCCCCCCTCATATCATCATTATGCTCATTATCCCCTCTCCTAAGCCACTTTTTCTAAACTCATAAAAAGAGGCCAATTAGAACTTCAAAACAAACAACTGGGTACAGCAGTTAGACTTTCTAGGGGTAGTTGCAGGCCCTGGTACAAAATATGCTATGCCCCACCCCAAGATTACAATATGCCACAAAGCAGTGGATGACAGGGAGAGGTAGAGGGTGATGGAGAGACAGAGAGGGTGACAGGCAGAAGGTAACAGGAAGGGGCAGTGGGCGACAGGGAGAAGGTGACAAGAAGGGGCAGTGGGTGACAGAGAGAAGGTGATAAGAAGGGGCAGAGGGCGACGGGGAGCGGGTGACAAACAGAGGGTGATAGCGAGAAGCAGTGGGTGACACGTAGAAGCAGTGGATGACAGAGGGAGGTAGAGGGTGACAGAGGGTGGGTGAAAGGAAGAAGGTGATGGTGAGTAGATGACGGGGAGAAGCAGAGGAGGGTGATAGGCAGTGGGTTACTGTGAGGTAGAGGGTGACAGTGGATGTAAGGGAGAGGTAGAGGGTGATAGGCAGTGGGTTACTGTGAGGTAGAGGGTGACAGTGGATGTAAGGGAGAGGTAGAGGGTGATAGGCAGTGGGTTACTGTGAGGTAGAGGGTGACAGTGGATGTAAGGGAGAGGTAGAGGGCGATAGGCAGTGGGTGGCAGCTTGGTATATGGTTAGTTTGGAAAGTTTGGGTGCACTTTTATTCAGTATATAACTGTTTAAATGAATAACAATGAACATTTTCTAATTCATAGATTGGGCTAGTGCATAGAAAAAACATCAAAACATAATAACACATAAAAAAATTAAAATTAGCAACAACTATGAAACTATTACTAGCACTCATTAAAGTATTACTAGCACTCATAGCATCCTTTGGTTAGATATAATAAGTTACTATAGCATTATTATTATAGAACCAACAAATGCATCCCCCTTATGTATATACAACTCTATGTGTACACAGCCTCTGCCGCTTGGTGTGATCCTTCCTCCTCCTCCTCCTCCAGGCTGAGGGCACACTGCTCACTACCACTGGGCATACATAAACATTGTATAGCCCTCCATATCAATAGCACACAGGGGCAAACGCAGGATTTTTAAGTTTCTAGTATATATACTGTATATACACTGACACACACACATATATATATATATATGCAGTACACACACACTTACATATATATTTCTATATATACTG